>JADLZK010005047.1:0-295789 GCA_015847255.1 Hyparrhenia diplandra | reverse complement strand
TGCAATCCAAACTTGTTTGAAATTGAACTTTTGTTTCTTGTGCTCTTCAGGTATTCAATTAAACCATACATGCTATTTACTGCTCCAATTAAGCTGATCTGTTTTTTTCCCTCTGTTGTTTGTTTGATCCTTTTAGGGGTTGGTAGTATGACAATCATAATAGCAGCATCATTATCAGCTACAATATTGTTCTTCTGTCTTCACTGTCATTCTTAAGCCTGAGAAGAGGTCTTCTCAGCACAATGTTGAAGTACCTGAAATAAAATGGAGAGAGCTCCCAGCAAATACCAGCATCGCTGCTCTGGAGAGCCGTTTTTCCATCCCTGAGATTTAATGGTCTTCTCCTGTGATAAGCATTTTTCTGCTTCTAAATTTTAGCTAAAACATAAAATATATCTTATCTTATTACTATTAATTGAATGGTTGCAGATATTGACCCATTCGAAACAGAGAGGCCTGTCATTTTTAGTTTGAAAGTGATTGAGATGCTACAGCTAATTTTCGATGAGAAAAAAGAAAGATCGGCGAGGGAGGGATATGGGCAGTAAGTTTTCTTGCTTGGTTTCATAGGATCACATGTAAGATATATCTCTGTATTGTCTCATGTAGAATTATGAAAAAGAAAAAGATCCTATGTGTTACTTTGCTCATAGGAAATTGCAATTAAGCAGCGATAAAGCAAAAATCAAAAGGAATTCTTTGCTGAGTTGAAAGCTCTGTGCAAAGTACATCACATTAACGTGGTATGTACTTAATTCATAAAATCCAATAGGAAGTGGATATCTTTTGTATTAGTTCTTTGCTTGTGAACAGATTCCTCCTAATGCGTTCAACTACAAATAGGTTGAGCTGATTGGATTTATGCTACTGGGGATGATCACCTGTACCTTGGTGTATGAATATGTCCAGAATGGATCACTTAATGAGCATCTACATGATCGTTTGCTGAAAGGTACTTGCTGATGGAGAAACAACCGTGGACATTAAGTTTAATCAGTGCCCCTCCAGTAAAATATGTAAACTAATATAATTTTGAAAAAAATAATATGTCTTCATGATTGTAAAGTATGCTATCTTCAGAAAAAAAAAATTAAGATTTTTTTTTATTTATTTTTTCTGCAATACATATTAAAAAGAAACAGGTATAAAATTATTCGTTCTTATAGGAAGTTTCTGAAACGAGAAATTTCCTGCATTACATGAGACTGTACATGGTGTTGAGATTTTATATACACTAACTTCCTTTCAAGACAATGTTTTCAGGTCATCAAACCCTTTCATGGACTGCTAGAACACAGATAGCATTGGATGCAGCACGTGTATTGAAAGTACATTCATGATCATACTAAGGCCTGTTATGTCCACCGTGACATCAAAACAAGCAATATTCTGCTCGACAATGGATTAAGAGCTAAAGTAAAGTATTTTTTTAAAATGGCCAAATTCAAACATGAGAATCTGATTATTTCTCTGTTGAACAGGTTGCAGATTTGACCAGTGAAGCTTTGTTGAGCGTAGTGATGAAGAAGACTTGGTGGCAACTCTCGTTTAGTTGGAACGCCAGGATACCTTCCAATCTGAGTTAGTTTTTCATTTGAATATGTTTTCATTTGACCAGCTGTAATTTTAATTCCATATTTAGTACTCATACCATATGAATTTAATACACTGCAGGTCGTTCTTGAACTTCACATGACTACCAAGTCTGATGTGTATGCATTTGGAGTAGTTCTTGCCGAGCTCATTACTGGACTCCGTGCACTTATCCGGGATAACAAAGAAGCCAACAAGATGAAGTCAATAATCTCAATTGTAAGAGTCCTTGCGAGCACTTAGAATGTCTTGTGTGGTTATTTTTGTGGTTTGCATGCTAACTTTCAGCAAGGTTGTATTATAATAAAAATAAAATCAAGAAATACATCATTCTGTGAACAGATGAGGAAAAGTCTTCAAATCAGAAGATCCTAGAGAGCTCATTGGAAACAATTATAGATCCTAACTTGAAGGACAGCTATCCCACAGAAGAAGTGTGCAAGGTTAGTGAAAATGCATATAATACTGTTCGCTTAAAGGTATCGGTTAACTGAATCTTTCCTTTCTCTATTCCAGATGGCAAATGTTTCAATGTGGTGCCTAAGTGAGGATCCATTGAATCCTGGCCTGAGATGAGGGACACATCATGCCAACTCTGTCTCAAATCCATCTCACCTCTATTGAGTGGAAGCATCACTTGGAGGTGATGGCGAAGTATTTACTGGTGTTTCCTATGGTAGATGAATCAAACAGCAGCACACTTTTGGCATTTAGAAGGAAAGCACACTCCCTTTTAATTTTATTTGAAGGAGAAAGGTCCTCGCACCGCAGTTTGTGAATTTATTGATTCATTATGAACTACTGAAGGGTTGCCTTTTTTATATTTGGCTCCTCCTTGCAATTCTGTTCTCAAGGACATTCACATCCATGTTACTCACAACTACACGTACATACATATATATATATATATGTTGTTCTTTTCTTGATTGAGCTGTAATAATCTGTTGGCAGGCTAGAAAAACTATAGGGAAACGATCAATGATACTAATGATGCATTATTGTAAAGTTGTACTGTTGAGTTGAATGCAAGACTATATACCAACTTCAGTTGTTGATGTCCACCACTCATGTGTCCAGTACGAAAGTTGAGATTGCATTTGGAAGTAGTAATGAAAATTGCTCGTTTCAAAGCATTCGTACCATTAGTCTATGCTTGAAATAAAACTTGTTACGCCTGGTTTTTTGTTCTGGATGCTGTACAGATTGGATTGATCGTCTGTTTGGTGTAGCAACACGAAGTAATCTGTAACAAACAAGATGGAGAATGTGAACTCTGCTACAGTTCCTGTGTCTCTTAAACACTATCTTTCTCGGTCCTAACTACATATCCATGTAGGAAGGGTCTCTTAGGGTGTTGTTGGATGTTGGCACCTCACATGAATACGTGATGTTCTTCAGGGTTAGTAAAAGATAACTATGCATGCTAGTCAGGACGCAAGAGTGTTGTTTGGGCCATTCACATGTTGTTGTCCATGTTATCCATGGTCACTGCTTTGTACATACTTACCCATCATAAAATAATTGCATGTCTTTCGTCTAAAAGAAATAACTGCATGTTTTCACATCCTAAGAAGTCAATTAATGTTATGTTTAACTTGATTTATAGAAAATATTATTGACATTTAGATATGTTTATAATTAAAAATACATCACATGATTTATTTAATGATGTTTATCTAGTCTTATAAATATTATTATATATTTTGTATGTATTTAGTCAAACTTGAGTTTGGTTACTTCTAAGGATGCAAATGATTATCTATTTTAGGGGCGGAGGGAATATATAATATAATGTTATTCACCTGTCTCGATCTTGAAGTGTGTGTGTATTAAAACTTGTACTCCCTCCTCGCTTCAAATTGTAGTTCACTTTGGCTTTTTGCATACATGATTTTGTTATGCACCTAGTTATACACTATGTCTAGATACATAGTAAATCAAATAAATCTAGAAAAGCCCCTGCAATTTGGAACGGAGGGAGTACCTCTTAAAATAGATGCAGGCCGGAGGCCGGCGGGTCACACTCACACCAGTAGTGCTTTATTTTTCATGTCCGGCACGGACAACAGGACAAGCAGTAGTCGACACTTGTTGAATCTCAGCACTCTAGAAATATGAAACTGGCCAAACTTCACATCACATATATAATTCGATAATGGTCCACCATGTATGTGCAGTACGTTGAGCTTGTTATCTTGCGCCATTTTCTATCCACGCAGACTTGTTCAACTTTGCCGCCTAGTTCACATCCTTCAACTACGCGACGTCGTCATGCACTCATGCATCCAGAGAATGTCCTGCACCATGGCCGGCTGCATTTCTATATGAATACCAAGTCTAATGTGTATGTTTGAATTGTTCAAGATAAATGCAAAAAGTCAAACCTGATTATTTCACGACTGGGAATTGCATTCCGCTTCAATTCAACATTTCAGTTTAGATCCCGAGACAAGTTGAGAGGACCCTTTATACATACAAAACACCTAGAACTAGAAGGAATAAGCAAGACAAATATTTTTTTTACAAATAAACTTACAAAACCATGTTAGTAAACTTCCTCCTGTTTTGATTTTTTGTAGACACATTGCCTTTTACTACATATCTAGAATAATTCTAGAAAAAAGCCTAAAATGCCTTATAATTTGGAATAGAGAGAGTATTTGTTTACTTGGTTGTGCTTTGGATGATGTACCAGAGAGACTATCATTAGCGATGAGTATCATTAGTCTATACTTAAAAAACACCTGTCATGCCTGAGATTTTTGGATGTTGTTGTAGCAACATGAAGTAGATCGATCTAGTTTCCTAACGAACATGATGAAAACCGTGAACTCTACTACAGTTCCTCTATATTTTTTTCTTGAAGGAATCAGGATCGATCAAATATACTGAGCTTTTTATCGGAACAAAACAAAACTTCCTTTTTGGGATACAAAGAATGAAACAAAGAAAATCATTGAAATTACACATAGGTTTCTATCCATGTTAATATGGTGGCTGACTACATAATAAGCCCAACTCAATCAGCTTTCATGAGAGGACGCAACATCCTTGAAGGGGTTGTTGTCCGGCATGAGACAATACATGAACTCCACCAAAAAGAAGTTAAATGGCATAATTTTCAAAATAGATTTTGAGAAAGTTAGATGGCCATTCTTGCTACAAACACTGCATATGAAAGGCTTTTCACCCAAGTGGACCGAATGGGTTGAAACCTTCATTATGGGTGGAAGTGTAGCAATTAATGTAAATGATGAGATTGGCCACTTCTTCCAAAAACAAAGAAAGGCCTTCATCAAGGAGACCCACTAGCTCCTCTTTTGTTCAGTATTGTTGATAGAGCCAAAGAAGATGGGTAGATTAGTGGAGTGGTGCCACATCTAGTAGATGCTAATTTATCAATCCTGCAATATGCTGATGATACAATTCTCTTTATGGACCATGATCTAGAAAAGCTCAAAATATAAAGTTATTACTTTATGCTTTTGAGCAAGCATCAGGTCTTAAAATAAACTTCCATAAAAGTGAATTGTATTGCTTTGGCGAGGCCGAGGAAGTAATGCTGCGCTTTTTGGATGTAAATCTGGGGACTTTCCTATGACTTACTTAGGAATTCCTATTCATTTTAGAAAGCTAAGGAATGTGGATTGGAAAAAGGTAGAAGAACGTTTTGAGAAGAGGTTGAGCAGCTAGAAAGGGAAACATCTAACACTGGTTAACTCAGTAATGAGCAGTTTTCAATTGTACATGATGTCTTTTTTTTGCAATTCCATGAGGGGTGTTGAAGAAATTGGATTAATTCTGCTCTAGATTCTTTTGGCAAAGCGATAACCAAAAAAGAGAAAATATTGTCTAGGAAAATGGAGCATACTTTGTCAACCAAAAAAGCACAGGGGTGGTTAGAAATTCATGACCTAGACATTAAAAAAAGGACACTTCTTAGTAAATGGCTTTTCATGTTACTCAAAACAAATGGGACATGTCAGCGTTTAATTCAAACCAAATATTTAGGCTCCCAACCCTTATCTCAGGCTTATTGGAAGAATGGAGACTCACATTTTGGCCTAGTTTGATGAAGGTGAAATGAGACTTTCTTTGTTTTGGATCCTTCATCATCAAAGATGGATTCCAAGTGAGATTTTAGGAGGATAAGTAGCTTAGAAAATCACCTCTAAGGGGAACAGCATCCTTGGTTATACAATATTGCTTGACATAAGCAAGATACCGTAGCTGAGATCTTTAGTGCATCACCTCTAAATATTTCATGGAGACGTGATTTCATTGGTCCTAAATTAGCAGCCCGAATGAACTATATCCTCGCATTGCTAACATTTTGCTAACATAAGAGCCCGATGTGTTCCACTGGAATTTGGACCAAAGGGACGATTCTCTACGAAATCACATTACTCAGCTCTAATTTGTGTAGATCTTCCCAACTTAAAACAAAAATTATTTTGGAAGTTAAAGATTCCTCTAAAAATAAAAAAATTTCTCCGGTATCTCCATAGAGGAGTGATTCCAACAAAGGATAACTTAGCCAAACGCAATTGGCATGGCGGTGAAAAAGTGTTGCTTTTGTCACAAAAAATGAGACAATTAAACACCTTTTCTTTGAATGACGTTTTGCTCGTATGATTGGGCCTACATAAATATTGCTTTTGGTCTTACTCAACCTCGTAGTATTCCTCGTATGTTTGGGAGTTGGCTACAGGGTTTTGGGAGGATTTTAAAACCTTTAGTTCTAGTGGGAGTAGCAGCTACTTCTTGATCGCTTTGGTTATGCGAGAAATAATTTGGTTTGGAAACAAAACATTGTTATTCTCCTGTGCAAGTGGTATCTTCGGTTATCCATTAGCTTTGTACATGGGCTATGCTTCGTAAACATCCTTCACGGGCTTTGCTTGTGGCGGCATCGCAACAATTGGCGCAAATGGTCATAATTGTTTTTTTTTTTTCGTGCATATGGGTGGCGATCTAGTCTTAGTACTGATAGCCATTAGAATACCGGACTTTTTTTGTTTTGTTTAGGCTGTGTGCTTTTGTAGAGGCGGGGAGTGGGTTTGCGATTGCTCTATCAACTTAGATGGAATGATTGTGAATTAATAAAATCCTTCCTTTTCCAAAAAAAAAAAAAATATCCATGGCCTAATTTGAGGATCATAAGCTCCTTTTGCCCCAAGAATAACTTGGGCAAAGTAAGACTTGAAGTGCCTCTTGCCGGATTGGAGTGAAGGTGGAACTTTCTGAAGATTTGCATCTTTCTCGAACTAACCAAATACCCAACACATATAAGTAATTAGCTCCATGAAGAAAGGTATGTTTAGTTGGTTCCTGAAAGTTCATATGGTTAACCCCAAGGAGTTCTAGATATTCATTGCAAAAAGACATTCTAGAAAAAAAAAATGTTGTCGCTTTTTCTCGGTAGAGAGACCGCATTGAACACAATTGTAGTCTTCTAAGGACATATTTTTCAATTCGGACCAAAGTTCGTTGTGTTTAAGCGCCCAAAAGAACCCTCTTGTCTTGATTGAAGGCTTTCCAAAGCCAAAGAGTAGGCTCAATGACCAATCAAATGTGCATAGGATTTATGTGAAGAGAATACAAAGGAGTTCTAGGTATACACTCATACGTCCCAAGCCTCCACCAATTGCACAACATTAAATTGCGCCCTAGAGTGCAGAACTGTTGAAAAACTTCTATTGACAGAGGCAAATGGAAAAGGCCATATAGGGTCCGATCTTGGCAAGCTTGTTGAAGCGACATATGTTTGTTTTTATCATAAGAGTAAATCTTTGACAAAGTGTTTTCCAAATCTAACCACTCCAAAGAGCTCCCCAAAGAAAATAAATAGAGCAATCTCTAACTGTCATATTAGACAACCCTTTATAGGAACCAAAAACCTCATAATATCACGCCACTAGAAAGATCCATGGCTAACAAGAATAGGTAGCCGGCCAATGACATAGTACTTGTCCCAAATAAGATTCACCCAAGATTCACCACCCCTAAATCACCACTCTCTTTATAAACACAAATCAATTTCCATGTAGCCTTAGGAGTAGCCTTATTATTGGATATCTTTAGACCCAATGCCTTATTATGGATATCGAAACCTCTCTTCAAACAATGTTTTCTGAATTTAATAATTAAGACAAGTAGTCTTAGGTAGCACAAAAGTGCACATAGTAAAAGTAGGCAGAGCGGTAAGGACTATATTAGTTAACTCCAAATGTCTTGATTGAGGAAAGAAGAAATACTTGCTACAAGCCTTTTGAAACCATTAACCAAGGGCTAGAAATTAGCTACAATCGGCTTAGTCAAGATTAAAGGTAACCTAAGACAAGTAAAAGGTAAACATCCATTTGAAGATCCAAAAGTGTTGGCTAAAGAATATTGTTAGGAACCATCATTGATTTGCTATCGTTAACCTTTAGTCTAGTAGAATCAACTAAGGAATTTAATTAGTAGAGAGTTGAAGAAAAACAACTATCTTGCATCCCCTTCCATAAAAATAAGTGTCATCAACATATAGAAGGATTGGAAAGTCCTAACATTGCAATGAACTCACTAGCAAAGAGAGAGCGGGGCCTCTGTCTTTGGTTGAGTTTAAGTGGGTTTACGAAAAATACGTGCAATAATGACAAGAATGGGTGAAGAGGATCCCCTTGTCTAGCTCCCATCTTACATTGAAAATCTTCCATGAGATACCATTATAATTAAGATTAAGTTCATCCACTATAACCATTTTTGTAGAAAAAGCCTCTATGTCGCATGATCCTAAGCATAAGCCGGTGTTCAAACTTGTCAAAAGCTTTCTAAAATCAATCTTAAGAATTAAAATTTCTTTTATGGACCAATGACGTTATTGTGCATACTACATGGACCAAGGCAAACAATCTTGCATAGATATGGCTCTTATGAAACCATGTTGTTTTTGTGTATAATAGATGGTATGCATAACTATAGTCTATAGGACAATTTTTCGTTGAAATCTACATATAGGTCTAAAATCTAAAACAACGACAACATCATACTTTGCAAACACATATTGTCGACATAAAAAAAAACATTACAGAGGTTGTAAAATCTTGACAAATTATAGTCCAATGTTTCTTCACAAAGTCGGTATTAAAGTCATCGGGCCTAGGATTGGAACTTTATCTAAAGGCAAAGACATCATAACTTGATCAAACTCTTGTTTATAAAAAGGAATATGCGAGAATAGTGATGTCCGTAAAGTGATTTAATAGGTCTTCTAGGTTGAATAGAACTCTAGTGAAGCAAGACTAGGCTTGGTCGGGTTCAAATCGGCTAGGCCAAATTTGGTAGGTAGTGTCGACAAAGTGTTGTTTCGTGATATGAGCGCTTTTGCTATTTGATTTGAAGCACGAGACCAATCTTTACGTGTGAAAAATGACACATAGGTAGTGCCATATTAAGCCCTCTAGAATGCAAGTACGCCATGTGTGTGTTGAGTCCACCATTAGTAATGTGAAATAGTTGATGGTGATGAGGTCATCCCCGTTTGTGGATTTGTAGATCGACACTTCTCCTCAAGCAATGTGTCGAGGCAAAAGCTTGCATTGTATTTTTGAATCAGTCTTAAGGAATTGCTTAGCCACTCAACATTGTAGATACGAGTGTCGAAAACCCTAGGACCAAAATAGTTTGGGTACAGAGAAGGGGATTTATTAGCCTAACTAGCGATAATTGCGGTATGCATCATCATGGAAGTTGTGATTGTTCATCATGTTTGTCATCAAGGTAATCGAGCCATCATCATGATGGTTATGCCTACCATATTGTGACAATTGTGGTTGTGATCATGGCGATCCACGGATGACATCATAGATCCTATCATGGTTATCATCATCATTGTAGTGATTGCGATCATTCTTGACATTAGCTTGGGCCATGACACACCACAATGCTTTCCTACAAATCACGATTATTACCAAGTCGGTTATAGATTGAAGGTTAGGTAATGAGGCACCATTACTTCTAGTGGAAGGGGTTGTTGCAAAGCCCCCTAGTTCTCTGGTTCTCATATGAAGGACATTGATGCACTCGCCACCCTCCACCCCATCTCCCCTCGTCTTGGCATAGTGCTCCCCGCATAGAGCTCCCGCTCTATGGCATATTCATCCATGAGGACTATCACACTCTTGATGGTGTCATGAATTGTGATGTCCTCTATGACTAAGAGTGTTCTAAAGTAGTTCTATGAAGGCAATTAGATTCTAACTAGCATGTGGAAACATCGACACATCATTGACCTTGCACTCTATGAGCTATTTGTGGACGTTGCGACCTTGGTGACACATTTTGTTGAGGCGAGCTTGACTTGACCGGTGATTGAACTCTTGCCTACTCTATGTCAATTCTTTCTTTCCAGCTCGGGGTTTGTCCAAGGTGGCATTAAGATGTGCCTCCTCATCTTGAAGACAAGCTACTTGCTTCACGGGAGGGACAAGCGTGATGATTTGAGTATTGGGAGGATGCTACCAACCATGAAAACATTTTGAGAAGCGCATTAGGGTCCATGGATGGATTTCTCGGCCTTTCCGAATGGTAGGGAGCCAAGTATTAATGGCCAAATGGGCGGACGACCCTGTTAGCATATTGTGTTGTTCCTACCCATGGGCTATTCCCATGGCCCAAGCACAGCCCTACAAGGGTTTAACCGAAGTTGGGACGGCCCGAAGGCCCAAAGGGCCTACCTTACGGTGTTTCTAGGTGGGGTCGACCTAAAGTGTTGTCATTGTGTCGCCGGGCGAGGCCAGGCGTCGGCCTACATGCGCCCCTCCCCCGGTGTGTCGATCTGCTCCCCTATGCTCATGAGGAGGAGAGGGAAGTCATGGTTGCCGGGGGGAGGGAAGTCAACGGGGAAGCGAACCACAAAAGGGGAGGGGATGAGGAAGTCGCACCCAATGACGACGGAGGGTAGGGATGGAAGTTACGACCATCGGGGGAGAAGGGAGCCATGCTCGTTGGGGAGGAAAGTTGCGATGACACTCGAGGGAAGGTGAGGGAAGCCGCAGCCTCTCGGCCAAAGAGGAGGGAGCACGAGATGTGGTAGTGGGTGGATATTAGTTTAGGAGAATAGGAGTTGGGGGTGGGCCCAGGGATGGCCCTTCCATTGGGCGGATCGGGCGCGGCACAACGGCCACCGGGCCATGCCATGCCTGACCCATCCATGGGTTGTGCTCAACTGCTTCTAAGCCTCGGGCCATTTGACACAAAGGTGAACACTACAAAAAGCGCGACCTTCTTTCTCATTTTTATTGTGATAACTGATCAATTTATCGTTGATGCATCATGTTTGATGATGTTTGTTGGGTGTGTAATAAGTAGAAATCATCATAAACAAAGGGTACTGATATCGACTGACGAATGCTATCTTGTTCTTTGGCAGCCAGCAACGACATCTTGTATATAAACTCTTTTCCTTTTAATACAAAGATACGCACACTTGTGCATATTCGAGAAAAAAATGAACGCTGTCTTGTTATGAAAAGCTCTACCATAGAATAGGGGTTGTACATGTTCTGGTAAAAATGCGACTATGTCGCATCTGTCTTGTATTTACCTTTGCCACAAGAAATGAATTGTGCACAAAACCTGAGAACTAAGTCTGAGCATTCCAAGGTTAACGAACAGATCGACAACATATATTGGAAGAAGACTTCAAAACTTTACAGTTGTCTCAATTTCAGTAACTACAAAATACAAACCAGACTGAAACTAACTACCATTGAGCACGAGGGTGCAACCATAATAAGCTAAGGTGAACCTAAACTTGTGTTGGTTCTGATGGAGCAGGCGCCATTTGTTGCTTCCTGGCATCCACTTGCTCAGACCTCTTGGCCCAAAGGACACTATACAGACCACCAACCATGATTACTCCACCTAAGATACTGCAGGGGACATGAGGAGTTTCGGTTACAATGCAAATTGTAAATCATCACCATCGTTTAAAGAAAATGAAGGGTAATACGGAACTGCATACCTTCCCAGGGTAACCGCTTCTCCGAGAAACAAAGACAGAATTATTGTGACAAGCAAGGTTATTGGCATTGTCATGGCCAAGAAAACAGGTCCACTTTTTTCAATGACCCATACTTGCATATAATACGCAACTCCTGAGACAAGTATTCCCTGTATCATGCACGTTTCAGAAGTTTGAGACATGCTAGCATCACATTCAGATTATATTGGTCGTGCTCTACTGACCAGAGGTCATTCAGAAAATTCCGGTCGTGCTCAATAAATATGTGCCAATATGTGCTTTACTCTCTTAAACCCAAAAGGCAATACAACTACTACTTAATAGCAGTAGTACAGTAGTAAAATTCTTTTCAAATCCGTGTGGTTAGAAGTGTTGCATGTGAACCTTAGTTTGAGAGGAGCTTGGGAGAAGTGGTGAACCTCAGTTTGAGAGGAGCTTGGGAGAAGTGGTTGAGAAATCAGAACTACCTCGTCTGTTGCTATCCAAAAAAACATACATTTGGAACACAATCTGAAAACATATTGAACTTACAGAGTACAGCACAGCAAGAAGACGTATATCCAGCGCTATCTTCCATTTTGAAAAATCCCTCTCAGCTGCTAGGGCGATGAAGAAACACTGAATTGTTGCAAAGATCATCTGGAGAGTTGTGTTGAGCAGCTTCGATGGATATGCTTCCAGCATAGGCCCCCCTGAGAAACAATTACTGTGTAGGTAAATATCATGAGCAAACAAAGACTGACATTTGAGCTGCATCTGCTATAATCACTGAACATTAAAATAAATGAAGCTTCAGGACACATTCTTACCTGAAGAACTGTCCAAAGAGCCCACGATGTAGTTGATAATGTCGTCAAGAAAATTCCAAATATCCAAACCTTTTTAGGATGTGCAGTAACCCCAGCATGGGAGTTACTTGTGTGATGAAAAGGGCTATGGTGGATGAATGATCTGAATGCAGGTCCTTGGTAAAATGCAAGCACGATTACGCCTGCAATGCTAAACAATACGCCTGAAGCTTTTGCAATCCCATGGAATCTCTTCAAGTTCAAAGTCTCCATCCTATGTCAATTATAAAATTATGAATGTTCGAAAAGTTTGTCTGGTTAGAAACACAAAACATGCTGAACTCATAACTTTTCTAGATCATTCACAAAATGTTCACTCAAGATATGACAGTGTCAGCACTCATCTCAAGATGTAACCATCATCCATTTGTGTGACCGTCACTTTATATAATTTTCATATTACGCATTTTTCTGAAATGAAACTATATCTAAACATACATTAAGATTCTTTTGTTAGAGAGATTCAAGTGCTTTTGTCTTGCTGCTTTGCATGTAACTGTTACTTTGGTACTAACAGTATGTGCTGGAGTTGCAGGGCTAGTATGGGTGGGTGATTTCCTAACTTCCTATGGTAAAATGAATAGAAGTAAAACTCCTGCAAAATCTTGGCATGTGCCAACAGGAATCCTACAGTAATCTAAGAATCAAGATTCATCTTTCTGGATTCAAAATTGTTCTGACTTGATGTCATATAAGCTGGATCTTATAGGATATTATGGCATTATGCACAAGGAAAACTATAGAAGACAAGGTACAGCTTGTGCTCTGCCTTGTTTAGTCCAAAATTAGAATCCTCGAAACCGTGTATTATGTGTCCAGAATTCCAATCTTGTTACAAGGAAATAATGGAAGTATGTATGAAAATGGAGATGCTCACCCCAAAAGAACAGCCAGAAAGAAAGCCACAGCAGGCAGGAGGTTAAATATCGCAGATGATGATGTTGCTGAAGAATAACTGAGACCAAGGCCATATATGTTTATTGCTCCAGCAATCCTGAAATAAGAAAAAAAATGTGCAACTTTGCGTTAGGCAGAAGCCATAAGTGAATTCACTTTTATTGTATCAACTCGATGTAATAATTTTGAATATCCTTCCTTTATTTATATAAAAAAGATGCAATTATTAGTGACTTTTTTTTTTTTTCTCTTACATGCAGGCTGCGTACCATTGTTTCGGGAAAGTCACAAACTGAACTGAGGAAAACTCGCTAAATAGTACTACCATTTACTAACAGAACAATCCGTTGATCTAAAGTAGCGAACTTCTGCACATATCAACAGAGCATGCATAAACATAGATAAACAGAGCATTCATAAGCCGAATCCATAAGGGCACGCTAATGTTGTATTTTGTTGGTTGTTATTTTAAGTATATATATATATACATAAATATTTAAGTAGATTCTAAGTATTGGTGGAGAAGAAAATTAAGGAAGGAATTATTAAATCCTGCACTTCAACCCAGAAAAGAAGAGAAATGAACACAAGACTGAGCTGGGAACTCCACAGTTTCGCACAGAGGAGCCAAGGTGTGCACTCAAACGAAGTCATAGCATAGGTGCCTGACAGGAGCTTCCAGAACAATAGATTACAGAACATGTGTGGTTAAACATGAAGAGACAAAACTACTATTGCTTTAATTTTTTTGTGACCATACTATTTCTTTATTCATTGAAAGCAGCGTAAGTATAAACAGGTTGATAACCGTTGGTGTTCCAAATAAATCTCAGGTCATAGCCGATGAAATCAAATAAATAAGAATGACTTCAATCTTCACCTACCCATATAGTGCATGAAAAACAATTTCAGAGAGACTTTGAATGACAGCGGCGGAGCAGTTTTCCTGCAAATAATAATTTCAGAGAGACTTTGAATGACAGTGTCATGCAAGCAGCTAGCTAGCTATGGAACAAGCAAGAGTCGTATTGATTGATTACCTTTCAAGCACAAAAGCAATGGGCACCAAGAAGAGAATACCAGTCAGATGCCTGTAGAAAACAAAGACCGACGTGCTCATGCCTTCATCGAAAGCACGCTTGGTTACTATCTGCATGCCTCCATATATAGCCCTCAGGAGAAATGCAACCACGAAAGCTGCTCTGTTGCCCATTTCTACAGGCCTAGAGTGATCGTCTGTTGGGACTCCTGGACATGCATCGTTTTTTTATATAATCGAGCAGAGAAGATTTTGGGAATATGTTGGTGGCTTTTGGTAATACAAAAGCGGGGGAGACCCTTTTCTCTAAAAAAAAAAGATTTTGGGAATATATATATATGGCAGCTACTGTCACAAAGGAGGAGTATATATATATGCTATGCACACGCATATGATAGAATTCGCTCGTCTGAGGTCTCAGGCAATGGGTTTCTGCCTCTGGGGTCCGTCTATTGTCTTTTGCTGTTGAGCGGACGTAAGCACAGCACCAAGATAAGCATGACTGGTGTGGCCAGCAACATTGCCAGGCTATTTGCAAAAAACCAGACACCTGTATAATAGCATCTCATATATTTACTCAACGATGGTGGATTCTTGCTATAGCACAATGCAGCGTCCTTTGGCGTCAGCCAGCATACATCAACTTGATAGGTACGAAATGACCCACTAACAAGATTAACATCAAACTTGATAGTACTATGTAGGGACCATACAGGTTGCCTGCGGTTTGATGACTGCAAACAATAGATTTCGATATTCAGTCGATTCTGACGCAAAGACAGTGTTCCTGTAAAAGCAGCACATTGTGAGGCTCAGAATTTATTCCAGTTAAATAACTATACGGCGTCTACTTTAAATTTTGAAAAAGTACAATCTGGCCAAGAACATCCACTACCCATCACTTTCCAAGGTGACCACGAGAAATGATTATGAATGTAAGAAAGGTTGAAGAAATGGCTAATGTGACCTTGGTTGGTGGCTAATAGGGTCGCTCAAATTAACTTGCGCCAGGTTGTGGTGCCGCATGATTTTCTTCAGCACATATATTGTCATCATCATCATTAATACTAGGAGGGATCTCCGCACGTTGCCGCAGGTATGAAGAAGAAATATAAATGAGTTAGGATTTGCCTAGTTGAACAACTAGCATGTTGAGATATATAGCTTGTGGGGGCATTGCTTAGTAGGTTGTCCCTGTATGTTAGCCATTTTCCTTGCTTGTGGCAGGTATGTTACTCTTGAATGCCTGTGTGTGTGTAGATTTTATACCCTTGTTCCTTAACTTGCTAATCAAGCTAACCTGGACCAATACATACAGTGATATACTCAAGATATTGAAGGCCTAAATTTTGTCCCAGATTATAATTAAAGTAGTTTGCACTGGTCAACCCTATAAATATGTGCCTGTCTCTTTATTAAACATTTAAACTGCAGCCATGGATATATACATGATATATACTCCCTCCGGGCTGGTATTTAGAAGTCGTTTAGGACAACGACACGGTCTCCAAAACACAACTTTGACCTCTTGTTATTATAAAAATATTTATAGAAATATGATATATGTATACTTTTATCAAAGTATTTTTAAAGACAAATCTATTCGTATAATTTTCATATTTACAAACTCAACAACTTAAAACTTATTGATGATTTATATTCCCAATGTTTGACCAAAACCTTGTCCAAAACGACTTCTAATACCAGCCCGAGGGAGTATGTGTCTCCTCTTTATTAAACATTTACCTGACTTTTACATTTTAGTCACTCCCCGACTTTTTAGTCACTCCTATTTAGAGTTTAGTTCACTAAAAGTGACTAAAAATAGTCAAGTAAATTCTAGGAGTACCCTGATTTTTTACATTTTAGTCACTCATTATCTTTTTAGTCCCCTCTATTTAGGGTTTAGGTCACTAAATTGACTAAAATAGGGGTGACTAATTTTAGTCACCCCAATCCAAACAGGGTCTAAGGGGGGTGTTTGGATTGGTAGTCACTTTTAGTCACCTAAACTCCAAACAAAAGCCAGGGGTGAATAAATTATAAAAGTCGGGTACCCCAACTTATGGTGACTAAAGTGACATCTTTATTTCTTGTACCACATGCCTAGTTTTATCTCTCTCCTCCCTCTTTCTCCTCTCCTCTCTCTCTCTCTCTTATTTGGTCCTTTTTTAGTCCCTCCAACCAAAGGAGGGGTGACTAAAGTTTTAATCACATGAGTAACAACCCAAACAGGCTCTAAGTAATTAGTTTGGAGTAGGTTGGTTAATTAGTCTTTTGTCCAGACATAAAATTGTTTGGATATCTTATATTTGATCAGGACGGGGTGAGTGAGTACATGAAGATCCAAAACAATGCAGAGTTCTACTCTATTTTTGTTCCTTTTTTAATTGTGATTACCCAAGTCCTAAGTGGAATATTCATGGTCTAGATCAATTGCTAGGCTAACCTGGACAGCAAATGCATTACACAATATTTCAGTCATGAAAACATCCATCCATATTAAACGCACTAGCGGTATGCATGTGCACCGATCGACTAGAAAGGTACTTTTTTCTCTTTTTTTTCTCAAGGAAGAAAGAAGAAGAAACGTGTGCATTCAGTCAGTTTGGTGACTTGACCAGATGCTATAAGCTATGACACCCTCATCCATTGGCATCTTCACAAAGAATGGATGAGAAAGCATTCTGCATGAATTATTCAGACCAATACTGTGTACGGCTTCGATAGTAACCATCCGTAGTGAGAGATGTACGTGTAACACTATCCCCATGAGCTACTTTGATGCCGCACTTTGGGACAGTCTAGCATCGCTATCGGAAAGCATCAGCCCCACTGTGTTGAGAGGGTAAAATCACGGCTTCATCCTTGCCTGATACTTTGAATTGGAATGAATAATGGATGAATAGTCTAGGTGTGAAAGTGAAAGTGAAAGTTTGAGTTAGTGTTCTATCCTGGAATGAGCTTTCTCGACATTGTCATTGTGGAAATCAAATGGATACGGCTTAATAAGTCCTTAGGATGTCGTATATATATGTTCATCATGTAGGTGGCATAATTATTGATACATGTCTTAGGACTTTGGTACATGACCGACCATGACTTTAAAGGGATGTTGTTTATCCATCAGTATCATCATGTACGTTG
This sequence comes from Hyparrhenia diplandra, assembly GCA_015847255.1. Classification (NCBI taxonomy): domain Eukaryota; kingdom Viridiplantae; phylum Streptophyta; class Magnoliopsida; order Poales; family Poaceae; genus Hyparrhenia; species Hyparrhenia diplandra. The sequence continues at coordinate 278,256 of JADLZK010005047.1, read as the reverse complement.
CAAGCTAATAATCAATACTAGTATAATATTTGTATGAGAAATGAAATTATTCTACCAAATTTAAGGAATGAACCCATGATGCACACTTAGAATGGGTTGATTTCCCAAACCAAACACTGTATAAATTGATGTGGAGTACAACACAAATTGTACTGAGTCTAGACCTATTATATCTTTAGGATTATATATCTTTATCTCTAACTACACGAATCTATACTTTTAACATTATATATGGAGCAAAGCGGATGATTACCACTGGATTTTAAATCTTGTGTTTTTGTCGTCCTCTATTGTACCTTCATCAACTGCATTTTTTCGGGATGGCTTGGCACTTACACTAAAAAGGGGACCCATGTAGCTGTAGCACCCTTGGTGCCGAACCACGTCTCTCCTGGTCACTGGTTCCGAGTCCACTAACATCTATGAGTGCTGGAACAACTTTTCTTTTCACAGCTTAGAAAAAGTGAGTTGATGATTCTGGTGGTGGTGGCATGCATTACACGCTTATTTTGCCTCCTTTAGAGGAAAGGGTGTGTATGCATTTGTATATGTGCAAGGGTCTTATATAAATTCATTGCTTTATGATATTGATGTAGAATTCTATAATTATATATTAACAGAAGTTAGAAACTAACTATAAGGTTACTTGATAGATATTATTACGGTTTACTTTATTTTGAATAATCCTTGGCAACGCATATGAGTACCAAAGTTGTAACAATTATAATTACTCAAAAGAATAGCTGCAGCTCAATTGGTCTGCAGCTGCCAATAATTATATCACCTTCTCAAAATTTTGAAAATCTTCAAAACAAGTATGACCGTTGTTTTTTTTCATGGCAATTATATAGCGTCACTTCCGTTCCAAATTATAAGTCGTTTTGACTTTTTTGGTTCATCCATTTTGCTATGTATCTAGACATATTATTATATCTGATACGTATCAAAAACGACTTATAATTTGGAACCGATAGAGTAATAAGCACCATCAAACAATCCAAATCTGTAAACCAGCTTTCACATCGTATGTGAGTTTGGGATAGAGGGAGTACTCTTTTTTTTTGGTTCGTTGCAGTACATAAATTTAAAGAATAGAGAAGCTATCTTGCATTGTTTCGAGATATGCCAAGGTCTCTCGCCAATAACCTCAAAGCAGATATATATAGTACTTCCTCTAATCCAAATTGCAAGATATTTTGACTTTTCTAGATAATATATAGCTTGTGCTATGTACTTAGATATACATATACACTGTAAAGAAATTAAGAGTCGTCCTTATACCCTGGCAAGCTATGCCCAACTTTCAAGCTTGGGTTTCCAGTATTGCCAATGTAAATATCATCATTACTTCCTGGGAAGTGCCCAAAGAATATAGAGACTATAAACTTTGTGAATGGAGTCTCGTAGAAATCTTGAGAGAACAATTGGTTTGAATCAACAAAGATTCAAGATACAGTTGGGAACAATCAAGTGGGTCCATTTCAGGGATGAAGGTACCAAACCAACACTCGGATGCAATAATTAAACATTAAAAACATGATGTTGGCATTAATTATGATAGCCTGCAAATGCATGGTGATGTTGTAGCCCTTTCCCATGGAGTATTCCAAGGTTTACATAGAGAATTGACATGGAACAAAGTATAAGGTTTGAAAACTGAATAGCCTCTCAAATCATGAAGGTCCGAAAAGGATTTTGGGTAGGATGATAGATCACACAAGTGATGGAACTAATCGGAAACCTAGGGATAGATGGCTAGGCTTGCTGGTAAACTGAGATTGTAACCTAATCTAATACACAACTCTGGTTTGAAAATGTTACTTGTTTCTATTAGCTTGCATCATTAAAACAGTTTCCCCTCTATGGCGAAGCCCCCTAGCTTTCACATCCTTGTTTATCTTGTTTTTGTGCCATCATGCTCATCATCAAAATGGATCAGCTGAGAGAAAACATCGCCATATTATAGAAGTTGGGCTGTCCTTATTGTCACACGACTTTGGACCGTTGAAGCAGTAGAACATGGAAAAGTAAACAAGGCTTCACAGCTAAAACACAAATATGTGAACCAATGCCAATCATAAAAAAATCAAAGGCAAATAGGTCAAGCCATTTCTTTTTTATTCCAAGAACTGGAAAATGGCAGCTCTAGTGGGCACTCAATCCTGATTCAGATGAGTTTGTGCAGTTGCTATACTGCTTCTAAGGTCACGCAATGCTTATCAACAAAACTATTAATCATACAGAGGACTACACAATAAAGAACTAGTGTACTTCTCAGAGAACTAAAGAATAGTAAAACATAAAACACATCAGAGTATAACTAGGCATTGCTTGAAGTCACTGAACAAAATGCAAGCAGTTTCTTATTCCATGTTCAAAATCAAAGAATTACGATAAATATTGAGCCATCAATCATAAGTGCTGGAATACACAACAGAAGGGATTGGAAAATAGGAAATTGTAGTTATTTACCTTGATTTCTGGCTTTTTCGTTGGTTGGGAAGTGCCACAGAACAAAATACCTACTATTGCAGCATGAGTGTTTGTAGCATACATGGTTTGCACCTAGCGCCTACCACGTGCTGTAGACCTGCACCTCCTCTATGGCTGCACTACCAGAGTATCGTGCTGCCCTTGTTGACGAACCATGCCCACTTGAAGCCTGGGTTCTACCAAGGCCATGAATCCATGTGCACCGTCCTGCACTAGCCCTAGTGAGGTTGTGTGTCATTGCAAAAGTTGCCTACTCATGTCATTGGTGGTGAAGGGCCGCCACCAGGTTCCTGCAGGAGCAGGATTGGAGATTTAGAGGGAAGGCAAGTGCTGCTAGTGTTCGGATCTGGACAGGGAACAAATGGATAGAGGGCAGAGTGGAATGGCTAGATGCAATTTCACCAGTCATCAACTTCCACATCATCAACCAAATAATATTCATCAGTCATCATCTTCCAGGTCTTCAACCTCCTGCAGTTCTTCAGCCATCCTATTTCGAGCACAAGCAGATGCAGACTGCCTCCAAGTATAGGTTGTATTATTATCTATCACATTGCCACGAGCTGCCCTAGAAAAAGTGTGACCTTGAAGCATTTGGGATGCACCAACACCATCATTAACTTGTTACCATGTAATGTCAAGTCCGCTGCCATTATGGACAGATTCAGCGTTGACATCAACCCATTCATTGTTCCAAACAAAATCATCCAAACACAAAGGATCAAAGCTGCTTGCTTCTTTCTCATGATGCTTTTTGAAACCTCACTGCCATCATTCAGTAGTACAGAACATAGACCAAACCATTTAGCCTCTTAAGCTATAACCTGTTTATTTTCTTAGTATGAATCTACTGGAAAAAATGTAAACAAAAGAAATTTTCAGCAAGCACGGATAGATTCGATTTAGTTCTTGAACTCAAATGATTAACAATATTAGTTAGTCACATACAAACTCAATGTGCTCTAGTTGTGCTCACAGCCCAAAGTTGAGATAGAAAGCTCAACACGTTTTGCAAATCTTTGGAGCTCTATGACTTTGCCACCATATCAACAACGCCATTGATAAGATCAAATGGCCAAAAACCAGTTTTATGTTAGAAATTAGGAAAACAACAATCAGAAATTCAGATTGTATCTCAACAACAGAACATAAAGTTTGTGAAGAACTTACTAGGAGACTTGGTTTTGAGGTTGTTGTGCTTCAGAAACTAACCCTTAGGTCCTCATATTCCGAACTCCAAAGCTAGCTCATCAATCTTGTTTTGAAGATCATCATTATAGGCACCATTTTTTTAAGACCTCAGCATCATCTGTCTTCAGCTCAAAATACTTGTTTCAATTCAAATACAGTTCTGCCCCATATAGTTTTTGGTCACTCCAATGCCGGTGAGTAATGGCCAGCACATGCTTAAGCAAGTCTGCCTTAGTCCTAGTAGGTAGATTTTCAGTGCACCATGCATCCATACCTACACATTTAGCTAAGGAACAAGCAAACTCAGCACCTGGATGGATGGCAACGTCGAGGTCAACTTAGAAAAGATCTTTTATGATATTTAGAAAAGAGTCTTCAATTTTTATAGGCAAAGAGTATGTACTTGTGCACACAACTTTATAGTAAAAGGGCAGCACTTAGGTTAAAGTTATGAGAAATAACACTTTATATGTAAGGGTATGTTTGGATGGCTGCCCAACCTCGCCATGCCGCAAGTGCAGCCACCAAATCTCTAGCGAACAAAAGATTCACGAAAACTTTTATGAATGTGGCAGGTGTAAACAACTACACCCTCCTGTCACAAAAAACATGTCGTTTAGGACAAGATGGACAAACCTTAAAAACTATAAATATCATTAACTTTTAGGTTATTTAGTTCGAAACATGTAAGCTATTTATGTAGATTTGTATTCACATATACTCACAAAATCTAAAAAAATTGAAATATTTTAATTATACATTCTAGAAGAAATTAGTGGTCAAATATCATGCAAAGTGAACCGAAGGGAGTACAAAGATGCCTAAAGGAGTAGTGCGGCACACCAAAGATGTAGTAACAAACCAAACAACGTCCTAAGCAAGTGCAGTGCGCCAAACTTGTGGCACGACAAGTTGCGGCAATTACAACACACCCTTAGCAATGTCAATTGTGTTTTTCTACTTTAAATGAGTCTTCAACTGATATACTTTGAAGGGAGCATATCCCATGAACACGAGAGTGCTGGAAGTTTGAAACCACCATAAAATAATTGTATCTATAAGTTCTCGAAAATACTGAAAACTCACTACCATTAACAACCCGAGTCATATTACCACATCACACAAAATTTCAACATTCACGACGAAGCTTCATCCATTTTGTGTGATACAAAAGGGACAAACTGCCAGACACATGCACAGATTTTGTCCTAGTGTCCTTCTGAACCCTGGATTTGTCATTGTCTCTCTCAAATGATGTGGAGTTTGGACTTGAAATTTTGCATGGTATCATATAGTAACCTCATCTGAAAACAGCAAGTGTTTCAATCATTTTGAAAACTTCTAGATATGTGTTTGGATGAAATTCCATGTTATAAGTCGGCCAATTGTGGTTTATGAGGTCACTAGATTTTTAGTATCAGCAGGTTGATTCTCAAAGGTCACTAGATTTAAGTATCAACAAGTAGATTCTCAAATTATCAAGTCATTGTATTAAAGCAACACTAAGATGACAACGGTTGTATCTGAGCATAAATTATGTATTCATGTGTGAATTGATCATCATGCACTTGCATTGCCAATAGTCAAAGTACATTGCAAACAGCAACTCATTTGCAGTAAGTATGTCCTAATTGGGGAGTTCAATGGATCGAGGTGAATTGCAGTAAGTATGTCCTAAGTGGGATAGTTGAATACATCGAGGTGAATTGCATGATATAACAGAAGTGCATACAGATCGCCACAACGATAGTCGATAGATTGCATACAAGAAGACATGGTACCCATTCTGTTTCACCATGGAAGCAAACAAACTCTTGAGAAATAATAACTACAAGGCTAACAAAATGATGAGAGTGTGCACATACTACTTTCTGCTAGAGATTAGAAAGGCCTGTCTGATTTTCTCTTGCCAAAGATCACCTCCCACACCATTGATGAGAATGGGCCTTTCTTGTCCAGGTGCTCCCTGATTGATTTCTCATCAATAGCAAAATTCCTGTCCTGGAAGCTCCTTACAAGCTTCTCACCTTCATCCACCCCTTTTTTTTTTGCACACTGCATCAAGCAAGCCTACAAATGTCTCAGCGTTGGGCGCAAGCCCAGCCTCAAACATCTCCACACAGAACCCAACAGCATCATCCAGCCTGCCCCCTTGTACAGCCCCTGTATCAGGAGCCAGTAGCTGAATGCGTTGGGGATGACTCCATTCCCTTGCATCTTCCTGAAGATCCTCACGGCGTCGTCGAGCTTGGCCGCCTTGCAGAATGCCTCGACGACAGCTGTGTAGATGACCACCTCCGGGATGGCTCCCTTCTCACGCATCAGGCCGAACAGCTTCATGGCGTCCTGCACCAGGCCGTTCTTGCACAGCCCATCGAGCATGGCCACAGCGTTTGGGATCAGCCCGGTCTCCTTCATCTTTCGGAAGATCTCGTCCACGTCCACCGGCTGTGCGGGCGCAGGCTCGTCCTCAGGCTGCCGCGGCTCATCGCCGCCTCCTGTAGTGGCGGCGGCGGAGAGGACCATCGCTCAGCTTAAGCTTCTCCAGCAGCGTCTCCCCGACGACCTTCTGCGCGCTTTGCTCGGGCTGCTGCTGCTGCTGCTTCCCGGCGGAGGCGTCGGATAATTCCCTGCCACGCCTCGGCGGCGGGGGAAGGGGGTTGTTCTCGGGGTCGGCGCCGAAATTGAGGGTGCGGAGGAACGCCTCGTCCTCCTCCTCCTGCCTTGCCTCGCGGATCACCCGCCTGCGCCGGTCGCCAGTGGAGTAGGGGGCGCGGGAGGCCCCCAGCGCCACAGAAAGGGGAGGGCGGCGGAGGGCGCCTGATCTCACCGAATCTGCAGACTCATCTCTCACTTCCTCTGGCTCTCTCTCAGTGGCGGACCTAGAAATTGAAAACAAGGGTAGTCCTCATCAAAAAAAAAAAATTTTACCCAATACAACAAAACTCAAAGAAAAAAATCGGTAAAATGACTATAAATTAACCAAAATTGGTAAACTTTTTTTTTTTTTGCCTATACCTCTTAAAAAGAAATGCTATATTTGATTTCTTCTTGCCTCAAAAATCCTGAAAACTTACAAAAATTTAATTCAATTCTAGGCTCAAAGATGATGATCTACAATCCCTAATCCTTTACAACCCCTAATCCTTTACAATCTTATCAATAAACCTCTTTTTACTTAAACTCATACTAATAGAAAAAAATCATTCTTATCATGACAAAACACAAAAGTAAAGGTTTCTGCATTTCAAGTATTTGAGCATATTCAAGTACGAACTCTAAGGTTTGAGCAGATTCGAGTATTTGAGCAGATTCGAGTACGAACTCTAAGGTTTCTGCATTCAAGTATTTGAGCAGATTACACGAAATAAATTGCTAAATGTAGAGAACTTAAAGGAAAAAAATTAATGGTAATGGGACTCAATTAAAGGAAAAACCATCGCAACACTTTACATACTTCTATGTAGAGAACTTATTATTACCTTATTTTCCTATACCATACAATCCGAGGCCGAGAGACGACCGTGGACTGCGAGGCGGAGGCGGAGACGGAGACTCCCCGTAGCAAGCTCGCGGCCACCTCCCTCCGCACAGATCTCGCCGCCGCCGTCCGCAGAGAGGCTCGCGCTGATGCTCCTCCGCCGAGATGCGTGCCTGGCTCGCCGGTTGCCGCTCCTCTCCCTCCGCCGAGAGGCTCGCAGCCTCCCTCCGCGTAGATCTCGCCGCGGCCGTCGAGAAGCGCGCGCCGAGCGAAGCAGCCGTGCTCGCCGGTTGCTGCAGCCCGCGAGTGGGGAGGCACGGAGGCGGGGACGCGCGATGCCAGGGGGCCGCGACCGCGGCTCGCGAAGTGGGGACTGGGGAGGCGAGACGCGACACACGGGTCGCGTGGGTCACGGCCTCAGGGTCACGGGGCGGCGGCTGCTGGTGGAGTGTGGAGCGGGGATTGGGAATTTGGGTGGGAAACCCTGAACCGCGAGCATATATATACCCCGATAGTGGCCCCACGTGTCGGTGCGGGTATGGCGGGTTTACGGATCTTGGGGCGACGCTATTTCTTTACCTGCGTGAAGCTTTGCCCGTTGGGCACAACTCTATGCTATGCCGTGCCCGTGCCGTACGCAGACTCCACGCCCGTATCCGCGCCGTCGGGTCTCATGCCGCGCTGCAGCGGATATTTTTCTACCGTTGCCATCGGGAGCAACATGCCGGTGTAGTCAAGTCGGTCGTGACACGTGTCATCGGCGGCATCGGTCGCGACCCGGCGTCCGCGGGCGCCCGGTCGTCGTATTTGCTTCTCTCCTCCGCCCGGTCCCTCTCTCTCCTGAGGGTATCCTCAAGACCAAATCGTCAAATCCCATCAACCGAACGCCATGTGCGGTTGCATTGCATTGGATTCTTCGGGCCACTACTCGTGTCCCGGGCAGGCCCATGATCTCGTGGGCGGTGGTAAAGCATCGTTATACTAGGAGCGGCGCATCCGTGTCCCGACCTTGGTCCGCGGCCTGCACTAGTAGCGGCGCATCCGTGTCCCCCTAGACGCCCCTCCCTTGCCCATGCGTGTCTCTGGCGCCAACGCGCCGCCAAAAAACCCGGAGCGTGAACTACGTAGTAGGGTATAGGAGAACAACCTAGTAGCACGCATCTCGATGAAGCTCGGGCCGTTGGATAATATGGGCGCAACCCATAGTTGTTGGAAATAGCCCTTGCAGCGTTGGGATAGGGTTCCCTTTTCTGTTAATGGGCTGGGCCTTGATTAGTTGCTGCGCAACGATTAGTTGATTGATTACACCGATCAAGGTAGGATGATGCGACAGGCAGGGCTCATCGACAAAATTTTTAGGTGGGGCTCGAGTGGGGCTTCCTTTGTTGCGTGTGCGGTAGGTGGCGGCGCTTGAGCCCTAGCCGCCCGACCGCCAACTCCGCCGGCTGAAGCGGCGGCCACGCCGGTATGGTGTTGGAGTCTTGGAAGGTGGACTGGACTTGCGTCTGAGAGATAGAGGCATCGGGCCAATTTGGTAGGCTGTGGTGCAAAGTAGTAAAAAAGTTTTGGGCCAAATTTCAGGGTAGTCTTGGGCCTACCTGAACTATCCACTAGGTCCGCCAGTGTGTCTCTCTCTCTCCCCTCTCTAATCTGGGTCGTGGCGGCGGAGCACGCGAAAGCCGAAAGAGACCAGTACTGACTGGGGAGTTGGGGTTTATGCTCCGTCGCTGACCAGTGGGTCCCACTTGCCCTTCGTAGGTTCGAAACTTTGGTTTCCTGGGTGTCATTTGCCAAGGCCCACGGCCTGGCACTGGCACGAACCCATGTCGACGGCTGTGTCGCGCATTCCGTCGAGCACCTTGACCTCGCTCCTCCCCCGCCCCCTCAACCCCCACGTCGCCGTCGTCGACCTCGTCGCCACCCACCTGACAGCCGTCACGGACGACGCCAAGCCCGTAGACCTCACCCGTCTGCTCCCCTACCTCGGCCACGACGAGCTCACCGCTGTCGTTCTCCGCGCAGGCCACTCCCACCCGCTCCCAACCCTCCGCTTCCTCCTCGCGCTCCCGCCGCCGCTCCAGCCCTCGCCTCCCCACCTTGCGTTCCTCGCGCACTCGCTCGCCTCCTCCCGCCTCTTCTGCCACGCGCTCGACGCGCTCTCTCACCTCATCCGCCTCCACCCGCGGCACGACGCGCTGCCCACGCTGCTCCTCGCGTCCGCCACCGCGCCGCACCCTTCCCTCCCGGGCCTCCTCGTCAAGGTTCTCCTCCGCCACGCCCGCCTCCGGGACGCGTTCCGCTCCGCCCTCCGCGCGGCCGCCGCGGGCGCGCCCCCGACGCCGCCGCCTTCAACGCGCTCCTCGCCGCGCTCTCCCGCGCGGGCCGGTTCGATGAGCTCTGGGCCGCGCGCGGCGCCATGGCGCGCGCCGGGGTGCGGCCCGACGCCCGTACGTTCAACATCCTCGTCGCCGCGCTCTGCCGCGGGGAGGACGCCGAGCGCGCGCAGGGGTTCCTCGAGGAGCTGGAGGAGCAAGGGTTCGAGCCGGACGTCGTGACGTACAACACCCTCCTCGCGGGCTACTGCCGCAAGGGGAGGCTGCAGGACGCGTTGCACCTGTTTGATGTAATGCCGCACAGGCGCGTGCCGCCTGATTTGGTCTCGCATACCATCCTGATGGACGGGTTGTGCAAGGCCTGGAGGTTGAGCGATGCGCGCCGGTTGTTTGACAGGATGGTGGAAGGTGGTTTGTGCCCTGACGCTGTTGCTTATAGTGTTCTGATCACAGGGTACTGTAATGAGGGACAACTAAAGCAGGCTAGGTCGCTGCTGATGGAGATGGCTGGGAGTGGGCTCTTGGACATAGCATACCCTCTCAGGGTTGTCATTGAGGGTCATGTAAAATTTGGGAAGCTGCTTACCTGCTTGAACATGGTGGCGCCACTAAGGAAATATGGTATTGTCATCCCATCACAGAGTTATACCTGCTTGATCAGTGCATTGTGTGAGGATATGCGCCCTAATGCTGCGAGGGGTTTGCTGGAGTGGATGATAGAGGATGGGCACACTCCTAGTTTGGAGGTGTACAATATGATTGTGGATTGCTTCTGCCGATGTGACAATCCAAAGGAGGCTTTGGATGTGAAGGTTGAGATGACCTCTAGAGAAGTGAAACCCAACTATGACACTTACCAGGCACTCATAACCTGCCTTTGCAGATTGGGAAAGAGCTTGGCAGGTCAGTCAATAATGGTGGAGATGATTGAGTCCGATTTCCATCCGAACGAGGCCATTTGTGCTGCCTTGGTTTGTGGCTTCTGCAAGGAAGGCGACCTGGATAGAGCAGAACTAATTGTGAAGTCGTTCGCACTTGATTTTCAGATCCTCTGTAATGAGAGCTTCAATGCATTGATGAGGACTTACTGCGAGACTAGGAGCACAGCAGAGTCACTAGCACTGCAGGATCGGATGTTAGACCTGGGTTTTGTTCCAAACAGCGAGACTTGTCGATATATTATCTGTGGACTTTCAAGAAGCCCTGGTTGAGTTGCTGACATCTGTTACAGAAGGCACCAGCTTGAATCATCTTATTGAGTGGTCTACGTCATTGCTTAATTATGCATGTATGATGCACCCATTTCCCATCGTGACGATGTTCCAAGGCCAGACTAGAGGCAACATTTTCATTTCATTCTGGTCTGTCATAGGATGTGGAGGTCAAATCTGCTGGTCAAAGCTGAGTAGTTACCCCCACTATCAGACTGTTAGCAATTGGTGCAGAGGACAAAACATTGAGGACCCAAGGCAGTCAATTGTAAGTTTGGCAGGCTAAGTTATATAAGTGCACAAGTATAGGGAGCTGCAGGGAAAACACAAGAAAGGATAAAGTTTTAAAACAAACAGAAACATACAATTTTTGGGGTTTTCTTTATTTTGAAGAAAATTCTCTATATGGTTTGTGGTGGAGATCACATTTATTTATTTTTAAATAATTCTAAAAAGGAATATACCAGGAATGCATTAGCCAGTCTACTGGATAAAGGTTATGGACTGAATCCCACAACTCCTGGCGGCATGGTTTCTCATGAACCATAATCAACACTGAGATGATTTTGACTTGAGGCTTGATTCTTGGAGCCCAATCTTGTTTTTCCTCCTCGTTCCAGCGGAGTGGTGATGACGTTGACAGATTCCTTTGGCAGCCTCGGTCTCTCTGAGGTGGAACAGCACGGCATGCATGTTGATGGTTTGTGGAGGAACTTTTTTTGGAAAATATCGTTTGTGGAGGAAAATGGTATAGCAGGGAGGAGAGGTTCGTACCACATGCTGTGGGCAAATTTTTATTGAAGTAACCAGATTTGGCTGATGTGATTGTGTGGATACTAGGCAAGATTTGGTGCTGGAGCAATGGTTCAGATGGTACTTTCTAAATTCTACCTGCTATGTCTACTCACAGTTTCTTTGACCATCTGCTTCAAAGGGAGTAGTCAACATCTGACATGTGCTTATGTACTGAAAAATTAGGAACGGTGGATTGTTTGTGTGAGCACATCCTGAAAATGACAGAAATTTCGGTTCCTAAATTGTGGTTAACAGTTACGGTGTTAAAAAATGGCTAGTAGTTTGATATGTTAAGTGAACACATTGAAGCTCCATGTGGCTCACTTGTCTGTATTATACGTCCCCTAATGTAGCCCCTCTAGAATGTGGTATGGTTTTGATCTTCAACCGTGCAGCGTTTCTAAATTTGGCACTTTGCATTGAGATACTCTGCTTTCTATTCCAAAGTTTTGCTTGTGCACATGTAACTCGGTTGGCATGCATGGATATGTTACCAAATCGGCACTGTGATTTAAAAACTGTGACTAATCAGCATTATTGCTCCTGAGAACATTGACATTCCGTACCATCTTCATGTATCCAGTTAGCATTGGTATGTTTACAATTAGAGCAATATACGCAACTAGATTTTGTCAAACCTTTCAGAACTCCCACGGGTAAGAGCAACTCCAACAGTTTGTCATTTGTGTTTGACATTCTTATATTTTGGCAAAAAGCTCAAAAACAAGTCTCAACAGTTTTGCATTTAGGTTTGGCAATTTGAGGGAGTTGGCAAAAGAGGCCGTCTGCGCGCATTTATGTGCGCGCTACGACGTTTGCCATTCGCGGTCTTTCCCCGCGGTAGTTTCCTTTGCGTGCTCAGACTCTTCCCCTCCCGCGAGCGGACTCTTTCCCTCCTCGCGCGATTCATGTACCCCGCGCGCCACCAACGAACGTACCTGCGACAAAACTTGGAGCCGTGCCAGGTTATCAAACAACGGAGACTAGTGAAGGACGTTGATATCATTGTAAGACCCAGGCATTCCAAAAAATGCATGCCATATCAAGAGGTCGTGAGAAGCTACATCTTCTAAAATGATAGTTGGCTTGTTCAACCTGGAGTAGAAAGCTCTCCAACCTAGGAAAACTTATTCACAACTGTAGCTAGGTCCTGTCACTATTGGATGGTCTAGAAGATCAGAGGAACTTATCCAGGTTGGAATCAGCTTCCAGAAGACTTGTCAAATCTCATCTAAGCAATCTCCTAGAATAAAAAAGGAAGTATTGGAAACAGAGAAACTCTACGTGTTGGGTACATTTAGGAGATGAAAACACTCACTTCTTCCATGTGATGGCCACCATAGCCCATAAAAGAAACTACATAGTTTCCCTGGCTGATACAGAAGGTAACACTTACTCCGATCATGAGCAGAAAGTTAATCTCCTGTGGACTTCCTTCAAAAATAGAATGGGTATTAGTGAGTTCTCAGGCATGAACTATGACTTAGCTGCCTTATTAGACAGACACGAGCTGAATCATCTTGGACTTGACTTCACAGAGGAGGAAATTCAGAGAGTCATAAGTGAGATGCCTAATGATCATTCTCCAGGTCCAGATGGCTTTAATGGCCTCTTCATCAAAAAATGTTGGAATGTCATCAAGAATGATTTTGTGAGACTTTTCAATGACTTTAGCAGACAGAATGATGATCCGACCAGCATCAACTCTTTAGTTATTTCTCTAATTCCAAAAAAGGAAATTGTCAATGATTACAGGCCCATTTCCCTGCTGAACTACTCTTTGAAATGTATAACTAAAATATTTTCTTCTAGATTGCAGGGTGACATACTAAACCTTGTCCATCAAAATCAGTACGGTTTTATCAAGGGGAGAACCATCCAAGATTATGCAGGTTGGGATTTCAGTTTTTGCATATCTGTCATCATTCAAAGAAAGAATGTGTAATTTAAAACTAGACTTTGAGAAAGCCTTTGGTAAAATTGAACATTAGGCTATCTTAGACATCTTGGAGCACAAAGGGTTTCCTGAAAAATTGATTTAGTGGATAAAAAAACATCCTTAGTACTGGTACCTCCATAGTCCTACTTAATGGTGTGCCAGGAAAATCTTTCAAATGTAAAAGAGGAGTGAGACAAGGTGATCCTCTCTCTCCACTTCTGTTTGTGCTAGCAGCAGATCTACTGCAGACAATGATTAATAAGACCTGGCAAAATGGTGTTCTTAAGCATCCACTTAGTGAGGATTTTCAAGGACCCTTCCCAATAGTCCAATATGCATGATACACTCCTCATACTTCCGGTGATGCTACAGATCTGTTCAATCTAAAAGGAATGCTTCGAACCTTTTTAGATTCCACTAGGCTACATGTGAATTTCTTAAAGTCCAACCTGGTGCCGATTAATATAACTACTTCCAGAGCCACTCATCTTGCTAGAACCTTTGGTTGCCAAGTTGGCCAGATGCCCTTTACTTACCTTGGCCTTCCCCTAGGAACAACTAGGACCTCTCTAAATGAATTTGCTCCTTTGCTTTCCAAGATGGAGAGAAGGCTCTCTTCTATTAGCAAACTCTTGTCCTACAATGGAAGGCTGATTCTAGTCAACTCTGTCTTTTCAGCTCTGCCAACTTTCTACATGTGTAGACTGAAATTCCCACCACAGGTCATTAAACAGATAGATGTTTACAGAAAGCACTGCTTGTGGAGCAAAGGGGACATCAATAGAAAAGGTACATGCCTAGTAGCATGGGAAGATGCTTGCAAACCAAAAAACCAAGGTGGCCTGGGAATCATAGATGTCCAACATTAGAATGATGCTCTCTTGATGAAGAATTTAGATAAATTCTATAAAAATGTAGATATACCTTGCGTTAGCCTCACCTGGTCTCATTTTTGTTCCAACCCTTCAAATCCTCCTCAAGCTAGGACCCCAGTTGGCTCATTTTGGTGGAAAGATGTTCTCAAACTCTTCTCCAACTTTAGACTTTTTGCCAGGTGCAAACCGAATAAAGGGAACTCAGTCATGCTGTGGAGTGACATTTGGGTAGACCAACCAATGTTAGAAAAGTTCCCTCGGTTGTTTTCCTTTGCAAGAAAACCTAAATGTTTAGTGAGATTTCTTCTCTTTAATGAGATGGAAAGGGTTTTTAGCCCCATGCCACTTCCTATGTTGCCAGCTTCACAACTGAATTGCTAGAGCTGATACAAGATGAAACCTGGAACGACAATTTGAACGATAAATGGAGCTACAGTTGGGGGTCACAAAAGTATAGCGGTAAAAAGGCTTATTCCATCCTTAAAGGATCCATGCCATGCTCTCCCTTATTCAAATGGTTATGGGGCTTAGGAAACACTGGAAACCAAAAATTCTTTTTTTGGCTACTCCCGAGGGACAGGCCCGAACATTAGAAATCTTTTAAAAAGAAAGAATAGATTCCTGCTGACTATTCCTTCTTTGTGACCAACAGATTGAAGAGACCAGTTTTCACCTTTTCTTCCAATGCCCGTTTAGTTCAGATTGTTGGAGCTCAATTCAAATCCATTGGAATCTGAATCTCAGTCCCCTGGACATGGTGCTAGATGCTAGAAACACCTTCAATAATGTGAATTTCAGGGAGTTGTTTATAACAGTTTGCTGGTCGATTTGGAAATTAAGAAATAGCATCATTTTTTATAATGGAAAGCCTGCCCAGATGGAAACATCTTTTTAAAGAAGAACTTGGACTGGTGTGCACCAAGGCCAAGCCCTCAAGAAGTGTCCTCATTAGTAATTGGAGAGATAGCTTCATTTAATTGGTGTCTTCTTTTCTTTTTGAGCCTGGTTGCTCTGTAATTTCTATGTACAGTTACATTCTTTCATTTAATTAAAAAAAAAGAGAGGGGGGGACCCTGTTTCAGTCAAAAAAGGTCGTGAGAGAGCGACAGACAGCAGAATAGCTCTCGGCCATAGATACCTCTGCGGTGATGGCTTGACACTTGACAAATTTCCTTGCAACGATGGAAAAGCATGTTGCGCTTATAATCCGTGGAGTCCTGCACTGAGACGAGGCCAAGGACATGAAGAGGCCACTCCAGGCCATCCTTGATCTCGGTAACCTTGAGCGAGAAAATGTCGTAGGCGTCGTAATGGATAGCGCCGTAGCAGGGCGGCCCTGACTTTGTGTAATGCTTGGGTCCAATTTCCCTCCCAAGCTGTGACGATCGAAACAGCAGTAGCTCAATTAACAAATTTTATTGCTCCAAAATTTCATATGGAACCTTTTTGTAGATCGATTGAGTCATAGATATCATATATGTGGAGAGAGGAACACGATCGAGAAGTAACTTGGGCTTTGGTAACGGTTTGGTCACTCAGAAAATCAGGTGGCAAAAGTCGTCTACCCCGAGCTTGAGGCTTGACCTGAGCGTTTCACGGATCGGCGTCCATCCCCACCTCCCGTTTCGTTTCTTATTTGCATGCATGCGTCGATCACGCTCCCGGATTGTCTACTTCCTATCACGTCTGCCTCCCTCCCATTCCTCCTCATATATACTGTTGCTCTCACGTCCGCCTTGTCATTCGGCGTTCCCTAACGGTGCCAGCGAAATTTGCGATTGGGAACTGAACCAGGGCGCAGCGGTGGCGGGTGCCGGGCACGAGCTGCCCAAGATCACCTACGCCGGTCGCCGGGACGTGATCTGCACCCTACTCGAGCAGTCACCGGTCAGATCTCTATCAAGTGTTCTTGAATCTATAACTAGCTAGGATATGTGTCCGCCGCCGGGAAGGCCCTCGATCTTCAATGCATCGATCGTCTCCTCTAATTTTGACAGGCGTTGTTTGATTTATATCTCTGATCTTTTCTTTCTGATTTAAATCTCTGATCTGTCTAGGATATGTGCCGTCAAACATAGGGGTTCTTTATTTTTATATCTAATAATTGGATAAATCTCTGACTAGGGCATGTCCAGATTCGGATTCAAAGCTTGATTGTGTTGTTGTAGTCCCCTGTCTTTACATCCACGACAAAATAAAGCTCCCCAGTGGTATGTATATGTATGAACAACTGTCTTCGGATTTCTGACTAGAATCTGTCCAGATTCTGATTTTGTTGTGGTGCTGATTGTGGTGGCAAGATCTGAACAACAGCAACAGCTGTGTGGCGGCATCAGACAACTTCCAACAATCAACAAAGGCAAACTCCGGAGCATGGAAGGCATCCACGGACCACGGCAGTACGAGACCTATGGTGAGTCTTTTTTTTAGGAATTATGAGGAGCTAGAGGCACCTATTGTGAATTTATTAACAAAAAAGAGAACAAAGTAGCAAAGTCTACAGCGAAAAATAGGAGAACAGCGAGCAGTACGCAGTAGATATGACTTCTTGATCTGATGCACTGCCATAATAATATAATATGTATCGATCACGTTGCATTCATTTTTTTCATGTGTTACTGGCTGGTTATCTTCTGTCATATATATAAATGCAACTGATGGCATGGCTGCTAGCTAGGGGACTCTTCAGGGTTATCCTACGTCGTGAACTACTAGATGCTTTTAACTTTATGACTCATGAACTACTCCGCTTAGTAATTTGCACAATATTAGTAAGTCCTACTGTATAAGATAAGATTAGTCATCAATTTCTGAATTTTGTGAACACGGCTGAATATTTGTCCATTAACTAGCCAAAGAGCAAGTAACTAGTACTACCTAACAACATGAAACGTTTAGGCCCCGGGTATTACAGTATCCGCTATATAATAGCGACACAACGCACATACACTGCACAATTAACATTTTCTTTTGTAGATTATATGAGTTGTTTGTTGGCTGCTACTTATTAAAACCTTGGAATGAGAACACTTCTATATAATCTAATCTAATTAATATATGTCAGTGCGACAGCCCTACGAAGCCAAAAGACCTCGCAGCATCGGGACAACAAGAACAACAATAGAGCCACACAACTATACGTGCATCCGCAAGCCGATTCTCCCATGTTGGCATCAAGTTACCAACAAAAGGTACGAAATATAATATATTTTTTGTTAATGTCTTCATTATGATATGGTCATAGGCCATTTTAATGCATCTCATAAAGGAGGGCGTAGCTGCCTTGAAAACATTTCTTATTTACATAACTTTACTGAAACATTTATTTTTTTTTTGTTTTTGGACTGCGTCGTTCTATCACAGCTATGTGATCCACATAGCTCAGTATATCATCTTGAACAATATCATTTGTGTTTTATCAAAAAATTCCCAAACATATCTGAACAGCTTGTGTGTAAAACTACTATCCAAGAACGAAAAATGATTATTTGCATGTCTATAAATAAATGTGGAAATTATGTTGTTAGACCATCAACTCTATAATGACCCTGTTTGGATCCATAGGTTAGAGTTAGTTTGAGCTAGTTTAACTAGCCAAAAGGATGGTTAGACTGGGGTTAGTTGCATCGAAACCACCTTATCCCCTCCAAGAGGTGCTATTTAGAGCTATTTTAGGTTGGGCCCACTAAAAGTGCATTTTCTCTCCCTCCACCCACACCTAATGATTGGGAAAAATACATTTAATATCAATCTAACCCTTCTAACCAAACACTTCTTTAGCAAACTCTAACTAAGGTAGAGTATCCAAATATGGCCATGAAAATTCTAGTCCAATACCTAGAGTAGAAGCAGGAATGAGAGTTAGGAGTAGGTCGCGGAGGTGCAAGCCTGACTGGTGGCCTGATCTGATGATCTTCCCTCTCGATCGTGTGTATCTTCAAGCTAGTATTCAATCCAAACGGCGACAATCAGTGATCAAAGGGAAAGGGGTGATGTAGCCACGAAGCAATGGGAGAGCGTAGGGAAAAAGGAGTGGCGCCGACTTGGCTTTTTTCCCACTTTATAGTGCGCATGCGTGTGGGCAAAAAGGGCTTTGGCTGCACGCTCAGGCTTGACCGGGGACTACTCTACATTTGTGTCAAGGGACAGAAACCAATGTTTTTGCCTGAAGATCTTCATTGGCCTTTGTGTTAGGTTTTGCAGTACCATCATGAAGTGCTTGCTCTTGTTTTTTCACTTTTGAATCTTGAAAGGACTGAATTTCCAATAGTTGTTTCACCTCCTTCTCTAGATCCTACAAAGCAAGGTTAAGCTTGGAATTTTCTTATAAAATATCAGCTTTTCTCTTTTCAACTGAAACCATTTTCTAGGCAGTGACTTGAAGAACATTTTTCTTAACTGAGTGCTCATGTTCAAAATCACTGGTAGCTTGTACCACTTGCCCGGAGCTTGTCTCAAATTTAGAATGGGCAATCTGCAGTTGTTGAGAAATAACTACCAACCTATCTAACATAGCTTTGAACTTGGAGATGCTAACAAAGTTCCTAGGGAGGTTGGTTGAAGTACGTTGCAGGGTGGCATCGCTTCGGTTCTTTTAGCGCGGTAACATTCAGTCCATAAAGAGCTTTATGTACAACCCGATGTGCAGTTGCGAGGAACATTTTCTCAATCTCCAATGTGTCCATACTTGGCGTGCCTTCGGGTTGCATTTGGCTGGAGGATGGATGATCAGCTGTTGTCTAGAATCTGAAAAAAGAGAAACAAAAATGGTGAATAAGCGGAGATTTCAAGCGAGTCAACGTTAGAAGGAGCAACACGAGTCATATTACACATTGACTTTGAAAAGTCCCCACCAGACCCTGTGACAGTAATATGGTTTTCAATAAAAGGTAGAGATTGCCCTTCCCTCTCCACTATACCAAAATTTGCAATGGTTGCATATTCATCGTCTTCAAGAAGTTCAACAATAGCTGGGGACTGACTAAGATCTCCATTGTTGATGCTACTGCTCGGAGCAGATGGTTGGGCCACAATCTTCATCCATATCACCAAAATCAATCCTTCGCTTGGCTAGGGCCTTTGCTTTCACATTGGGAGATTGTCATCTCGACGATTATCTCCAGGCAAACAAGTCAACCTAATTGTTCACCATGTGCTATTAAGTGACATATCCCCGGCTAGTAAACGATAAGATGAAGGGCTAGTGACAAGATCAATACAAGAATTGCTTCTTGGCTGCAGAAAAGAACGTACAGAACCTAGTTTAAAAAATGAATAAGAGGCCAAATTTACTAATATTTAGAAAATGGAAGACAAATTGAATGCCTCTATTGGATTAAAGTACTTGGGAGTCCTCAACATAATATTTGCCATCATTAGTTTCTTTGATGAGGCCTTTTACGGTACTTGATTTTCCCTACCATTGCCTCCCATTGCCTCCCCTAAATTATTTTTTTCAACTGAAAGGGTACCACAGTCATTGTCAAGATGTAACCCCGCCCGCACCCGTCGGCACCTAGCGCACCCTAACCCGCAGAGGCCCCCCACCAGAGATCCCAATTCTCTTCTATGATTCAGCTTGCATCCATCATAATTTGCTATCTCATACAAGTAGAGAGGTCCTGGGTCAGTTCGGATCCTGAGATATTGCAGTCCGCTCTGGACTAAGGTTTTTTTTGGTTGTGTGGTTGGGGGATCTTTACAACTATTTGTTCTAAGTACATATATAGTCCGTACTCCGTAGATTGCTAGATGATAGACCTAGTGGTAAGCAGCCGTTCAAGCAGTGGTAACCAAGACTGCACAAGTTTCATCACAAAGATAAGGCATCCAAACATTTGCGTGTGCACACTGTGAATATGTGATGTGCACGAAAATGAGATCAAACATAGCAAAATGAACCCTAAGAAAAAACAACTCAAATTGATGACCATTATCCAATCCTGTACAACTTAAATTTCACCCGGCTAAAACATACACCTCTCCCTCTTTACTACTTCAGCTCTCCTCCATACCTGTAGCCGTTGACATTAGCTCACGCAAATTGTAGGGCAAAACCAAGGCATAATTTAGGGTGAATTTTCAGCAGGCTCATGCAGAGTAGAATTCTCATTAGTCAGTCACACTAAACAACTCACATGTACGTACAAGTCTCACAATGCATCAAACAGAGAAATACGGAAAACTGATTTAAAAAGCAAAACAGGCTGGTCCTCTCTGGCTGCGGTGTGCTCTCATTCATGAAGGTCGTGCTCGCCATCATCTCTCCCATAGGGGTTGTCTGCAGCTCCAGATTGTTGTCCATCAGTACGAGATTGTCTGCATTACAAAAAATGGCAGCTTATTGACACACATTGATTGCCACGACTGATTATAGTGCTTAAACTAGTATATATCAAATATCTCACCTTTTGGCCTTGGTACTATTCGGTAGCATGTTCTTATTATACACTCGTCGACTTCCTCATCGACTCATCACGGATGATAAGCATTCTGCATTACAGTTCATTGGATTATATGTTAGAGCATCAATACTTAGTGCTTGGTTGATGTGTTTAGTGCATATTTCTCAAGAGGAAACAATACTCACATCCGGGTCTTAGGTTTCATGTCTGCTCACCAGGTACAAAAGACAAACTTTAGTTCCATATTCAGCATGAGCACGCACCATTTGCTCCATGTCATCTTTTCTGACTATCTTAACTAGGTCATTTGGTGGCTTACTCCAAGGAGCATGGCTTGAGGTAGTACACCTCTAAGTCTTCTATGTGTCCATGACATTTCAAAGCCCCCATAAATTTGTGGAACTTAACGGATCTGCCTTGAATTCCAAATCCTCTCAAATGTGCGACTTCAAGTTCTCCTCATATTCTTTTTGTGCCTTTTAGAATACTTCATCTACAAGAGCACACTCTTTTTTTATTGTTTCAAAGAAATTGATCACGCTGATCATTTAGCGATTTCTTTAGTTGGGCAAGATGCTCATTTTCAATTTTTTTTGGCTAAGGCATTCCTCTCTTTTTCCTCCGTCACTTCCAGCATGGCACGATAAAAAAAAAATGTCCGTGTCCATTTGATCTTTTTGTTTCCTCTTCTTGATGTCATCTTTGTTACGGTCAAGCTTAATCTTCCTATACTCATTGTTGTGGACCTTCCTAAGTTCGATAGCCTTCTATTCGATCTCTCGCGGGGACCTCTTAATGTGTTCCATCACACCTACAATTTATAAAGTTAAACCTAGAAATTGAAATGTACATGAAGAAAAAAAAATGCCGCAATGGTTGTGACTGCACAAACAGACCCTCGTTTCAGGTTAAGCAATGCATGTTCAGTTTTGTGCTTTGAAGATCCACCAAAAGAAATAGGTTAAGCAACTTATGGATTATAGCATTTCGCACAAGTACCACACCTGTGGGCTTAATTTGGTCATCATTCAGCAAATTCAAAGAAATCACATGTCGATTTGAAATGACCAAACAACACACAACACTAAACAAACAATGCGCAATATGTAGTATCTATCCAACTATTTCAGTTTGTCTGTATAGTGTGCACTAATGACAAACAAAGTTGTCCTAAAAAATTAAATGAAAAATAGCGAGAATGCATGCCATTCTAAATGACCAAAATGAGTATACATGTGGGCATACTACAAATCTGTGTCGAGTACCTTGCCAAGAGAAAAGAAACAACATATTGGATAATTATTCTATGGCAAGCTGATGCTAAACATACGAAATGATCAAGTCGAGATACTTGTTCTCTTATGATGGAATCACATTAACAATTGCCCAAACTCATATGACTTCACATTAAGAAACAGGGACAACCCAAACTCATATGACTTGTTTCCATTCTTAGACATTAAGAAACAGGGACAGCCCAAGGCTTCCTCCACGTTGATAATCTCTACAAGGAGGGCCTCAGGCTGAAGTTGGGTCTCCAGGAGCACCTGTTCTAGAAAATACCCCTTGTTCAGAAGATTCAGGAATCGAGTGAGGAGATGCTTCGCTATGATACACCTAGAATTTGCAAACAAAGTGAGTCCGGATGTTGAAGTCTATCGGTCTACCAAGCATGTATCTACCAACAATAACAGATAGCCTACAAATAAGTCAAGTGGTGCCATGGAAAGCGGCCAGTTTATCAAAAAATCTAAAATACTGGAAAATCAAAAGGAGATGAAGTCATTGGGCATCTAACATTCGGTCAATTCATGCACCATCGATAGACATGTTCTTAGCCTCACCAAGTATAACAGGAATGGAGTATGTGGCCGACGACGCTGTTCAACTTGAGGATGGATCGCGCCCGTGGGATCTGCCCCTCAACCGCCTTGATGATATACGCCGCCAGTCGCCCACGCCGAGGATCACCTCGGCGCGCCGCCGACGCCGAACGACGTAGAACCCGGCACGGGGCCACACCGTGGTACCGGGCGACCATGGCAACCGCCGACCAACCGGCGGCGGCGCTCGGCGCGGACCCTCTCGGCCCGGCTCCCCACGCCCGTCATCTCGCGTCGGGGCACAGGCCCACCGTTGGCTCTCCAGCGTGCTCGAGCATTGGCGGATCAACTAGCGGACTGTGGCAGCGGATCAACTAGCGGACCGGCGGCGATCCTATCGGCGATTCATACAAATGACGAACCCCCTAGAGGATTCTATTTTTGTTTTAAAAAAATATCCATCTAACTAGTCTATAGTACACCCTAACATTATGATGTTACCATTTTGTCCTTGATAAAAAAGAAGAATCACAAGAATGCAATTACCACCTAGTTCCAATCCTCACAATGACGGGTGACAACGAAAGGCAATTTTTGCTCCTATGGTCCACCGTCATAGACACAATAGGAGGCAATTTTTGCCTCCGTGCCTTTGCCTCCCATTGGCTACAACCTTTGTAGTCGTCGGATCGGCCGCTCTCGGTCGATATGAGCCATTGAATTTTTCCTCAATTATTGTATAAAATTTCTTCTTTGATACATGATTATAAGGCGGTATGCCCCTTATTCTATCACCAAAAATATTTCTGATATAAGCACCCATTCAGCTAATGACATAGTGAACATGCCAACACCTCAGCCTCTAAGACTGGCCACAGCGTTGCGGTGCTCAAAAATTTTCCCAGGCCTCCACATGCACCGATGCCTCGGCTCTAGAATATCCCACAACGTCGGCACCGTGGTTTGTTCTGTGCATGGACCCACGACCCTGAAACTTTCCCTCCTTCCTCACTATTCTAGGCGCGAGGACTTTTCCGTTTCCTCCCAAATCCGCCCAAATCGAGGCGCTCCCAAATCCACCTCCGTTCTCAGCCAAATCGATCTCCGTCCTCGCTCAAATCGACGTCGATCCGGCCGCTAGCCACGCCGCACGGGCCGGCATCGGCGCGCGACGCGGCGGGGACGCCTCCATCGACGGCGGAGGTCGGGGGCGCTCCATCCAGTAATGGTGCGACTGCCGCCGCAGGCACAACGCGAGTGGCCAGCCTTCCTGCCACAGGTCGGCGGCGCCTCTCCAGCGATGCCGCCGCAAGGCCTGGCGCAAGGGCGGCCAGATTCCTCGCCACCACTCGCGGGGCGGCGGCCAGCTTTGCCGCTGGGATCCACGGCCCAAAGATTGAGTTTGCTTGGCGTGACCCCAACCGAGCTCAGCTCCAGGTGTGTGGTGCATGCCTCCATCAACTAATTCTTTTTCTTGGTGCCGCACAACTCCTTTTTTTGCCATGCTATGTATGGTTCTTATGATATTGAAATACGAATTGCACACAGCCCGAGTTGCTATGTTACGATGCATTGATGTTGAAAGTTTTAAATCAAATATGTAGTAAACAAATCTGAATATAAAAATAGTTTCATAAGATCCACGAATGATAATTTAGTACATGTAATCTCGATGGGAGGAGGATAATAAAAATATTACAACCAGAAATTACACAATATACTAAGCTTGATTTGGTCCAAATCGCCGCCATATATGCTCAACTAGGTGCTCTTTTAGCCGACGATGCATATCTCGGTTCCTAATGTCTTCTTCTACCTCCAATGTAGTGTTGAAAATCCGTGAACAGGCCCGTGTCCAAATCCATCCAATGTGGATGATGAGCTGGTCTGGTCATATTCACTCTCATAGTTATCGTCATGTAGCGAACTCTAAAAGAATCCCTCTCATCCTCCACAATCATGTTATGCAATATAATACATGCATACATAATTTCAGTAAGTGAGTTCAGTTGCCACATACGTGATGGGTTGCGTATAATAGCAAAGCGAGCTTGCAAAACACCAAATGCACGCCCACATCCTTTCTTGCTCCCTCTTGATGCTCGCAAAAAGGTTTGTCTTTCTCACACCGAGGCAAGGGTATTGTTTTTACAAATGTTGCCCACTCGGGATAAATGCCATCTGCGAGGTAATATCCCATGTTGTACTTTCAGTTCCATTGACCGTGAAATGAACTTCTGGGGCTCTTCCTTGAAGTACTTCAAAGAACAAAGGTGACCGGTTTAGGGCGTTGATGTCATTGTTTGACCCAAAGAACACCAAAAAATGAATGCCATATCCAAAGATCTTGTGATGAAAGTTTTGGAAGTTTTGATAATGCGCTGTGTTTGGTGTGTTTGGATTTGGTGCTTCTGAAATAATGTGGGAGTTTAGAAGATTTGAGAAACTAGAAGATGAAGAAGAGTTGTCCATCTTTGAACTTTTGCTTTTTTTGCTTTGGATGTACGCATGTGTGTTCAACTAGTATGTATATATATATGCAAAGCAAGCCTTTTTTCGATATATGCAGCAAGCGGCCGTTGCGAAGAACGGCTAGAAAGCGGCTGGCCAACAACAGTGAAACCAACGGCCGGCGACGGATATGGTTTTTTAATGGACCGCACCAACGGCCGGCACGGAAATAATTTTTAATGAAACAAGCACCGGGGCAGCAACATGCCACCGGATCAACAATTTGGAACTTGGCACCGGCACTCCGCGATTATTGGCACCGGTGCCCAAACAAGAGAGAGAGTGTTTGGGCATCGGTAAAAAGTGCACACTGTGGGTAGTCTAAGAGTAATATAAGGAATACAGTGTTGGCTATGCTAGAGCATATCCATGGCCCATAGCCATCCAAGAGGCCATGACTAATACCCCATGTTGAATTTGTGGTCCTGCGCACCGGCGATGGCAAAACTACAAAACCAAAGCGCCAAGGAGAAGCTACATTGTAAGAAAGTGAAGCATCAATATCGTCGGATGAAGGAGGACCTCCTGGCATGTTATGGAAATAATCACATCATTCCTGAAATGAAACCTCATCTCCCACTTCAAGGCTCGTCTGACAAAATTACGCAGAATTGCACGAACAGGGGTGTGGGCAGACCCGCGGTCTGGCGGCACCTAGGAGCTCCCCTCGCATCCATCCTTCGCTAACTGCCTTCCTATCCTATCCTAAACCCTCTCCCGATGATGCATGGTTGAGAGCACATCATTTTAGCTATAAATTCAGACCCCCACTCTTCTTTTCTTACACCAAACAACTCTATCTCCCCCTTGCAAGAAAAATATCTAGCACACCCAATCCAGTTATGGAATGCTATGCCCTGTCACTTTGCTCGAGTCGCTCTCTAGTCTCTTTTTACTGTGCCAGATTGATGACCAAGCACACCTATGCAACACCCCGGTACCATCTACTCCCATTTTGCCTCAAGTTTTCAATCTCAAATCTGTACTATTTCTATTTGTTTTCTTGTACACACACTAGGTACTAGTTTATTTACTCCCACCCACCGATAGGCCCATTTGGTTCCCCGTTAATTGTGGTGTTTCACCTGTCCACATTTCGGAGGCATTACAGTCCCATTATTTTGACGCGATATGTGCTCGTCTTGTAATTTATTGATGGTGCACCCCTCATAATTTTGTTTTTCTCTCATATTATCGGCTATTGTTCCATTGTTCGAACTTCAATACTTATTCATGTCCTTTTAACCTTGATTTTCTTTCACCCATTCTACAGTTTTCTCTTGGGCACCAAACTTATGTGCCACCTCGGTATGTCCATGGTCTATTTTTTACATTTCCAAAAAAAGTTAAATCAGACCATAAATTTAATTCCAATCGGTCTACATAGGTTCCCTCAATTCACACTTCGATTATGGCTCGAGTATTGAACAATTCCTCAATCCGTCAACAATCATCGTTTACTGTGTACAGCCATTTAGATGTGTCTCCGTCTAAGGTTCCTTCAAAACTTATTTCACCTTTCTTTATAAATCAACTAATTTTGTTAACTGGGTTTTTTTTTTCAGTTGCTTTGATCCTTTACTTGTTTCTTGACTTTGGTATTTCTTTTAAGTTTGAGTTCGCATAAAAGGTTTATATATTTTAATAATTCTGGAAGAAGAATACTCTTTATCTATAAATTACTCATGCCTAAGTGAATTCCACTATACAAGACCATTGATGCTTGTATACATCCTAATTATTAATTAACTTGGATGTTTCTATTCACTTGCGAAAGAGTCCGAAGGAAGTTGCAAGTTGAAAGCGGGCGCCACACGTGGGATGATCCATACCTTTACGGGATATGTCTTGGCGGCGGCTTGTTGAGAAGGTGTGTACCCACGATGGAAGGGCAACAAATCATTGAAAAATGCCATGCAAAGACTGTCTTTTGAGGTCACTACGGAGTGTTTCGCACACAAGCCAAAAATCTAGCGAAGTGGATTCTTCTCGGCGACGATATGTACGATGATACCAAGGAGTTCATCGGAAGGTGTCATAAATGTCGGTTGCAAGGAGGCATCACATCACGGAACGCTATGCCCCTCCATTACAACCCCGCAAGTAGAGATCTTCGATGTCTGGGGTATTGACTTCATGGGACCTTTCAAAAGTCTCATGATAGTGAGTACATCCTCATCGCGGTGGACTCGTCTCGAAGTGGGTAGAAGCTCGCCATACCGAGTTTGCCGACGCCAAGCACGCAAGAAAAATGTTCCATGAGATAATCTTCCCTCGGCTTTGGCACCCCAATGAATGGTGGTGAGCGGCGGAGTGACTCATTTCACGGACAAGGGCTTGAGCATTCTTGCGGGAGTTGGGAGCAAAGCACAACATTGCCACACCCTATCATCCCGCAAACAAGCGGTCGACCAAAACTTCAAACAAACAAATCAAAAATATCTTCTTTAAGACCGTGAATGCCATGGGGAAGGGATGGAAGGATAAGCTACGTGCACTGCGGGCATACAGGGCCCGACACAAGACCCCATCGGCATGTCACCATACCAACTCATTTATGGCAAAAGCTGCCATTTTCGGTAGAGCTCGAACATCGAGCCTATTGGGCAATCAAGAGTTGGAATATGGACCTCGAGGCTAACCACAAAAACAGACAAAACAAATAAGCCCAGAGCTAGAAGAGTGGGCGTGAAGGCGTACCACGGTGCCAAAATCTACAAGGAACGTACCAAAAAGATGGCACGATCATAGGATAATTCGAAAACGTTCAACAAGGGGAGACAAAGTTTTACTCTTGACTCCAGCGTGAAGCTATTTGGTGAGGGAAGCTTAGGAGCAAATGGAGAGGACCATACGTCGTCATCGACCGCGCACCACACACGGGGCTATCACTATTCAGGGCGACGGCGACAATATATCAAAGGTAAATGGTCAAAGGCTCAAAGTTTTCATGAACCTTCTCACAATGCTAACATAGCTTTTGACAAAATAAATTTAGTAAACTTTAAACCCTAATATTTAATAATAATAATAATAATAATAATAAACTTTAAACCTAATAATAATAATAATAATAATAATAATAATAATAATAATAATAATAATAATAATAATAATAATAATAATAATAATAATAATAATAATAATAATAAGAATAATAAATAATAATAATAATAATAAGAATAATAATAATAATAATAATAATAATAATAATAATAATAAATAATAATAATAATAATAATAATAATAATAATAATAATAATAAGAAGAATAATAAGAATAATAAGAAGAATAATAATAATAATAATAATAATAATAATAATAATAATAATAATAATAATAATAATAATAATAATAATAATATATATAATAATAATAATAATAATAATAATAATAATAATAATAATAATAATAATAATAATAATAATAATAATAATAATATATAATAATAATAATAATAATATAATATATAATATAATAATAATAATTATAATATAATATAATATTATAATATTATGTTAACCTAATAATAATAATAATAATATAATATAATAATTTAATATTTAATAATTATCTATTTATTTGATAATAAAATAATAATAATAATAATAATGCAAATAATAATAATAATAACCATGCCATGATTCATTCTTTTAATTTCAAAGATCATAGTTCAAATTTCAAATTAGTTAATAATCAAATTTTATTAATAATAATAAATTAGAACCCTTGGCATTAAGTACAAAATCAAGAAAAAGAAGAAGTGTTGCATCCTTTGATCCACTTTGACCAAAAATCACATCATGTTTATTTTGTCGATGATCGGATCAAATAAAATCGAGCACCCAAATATTACTTAACCTAGAGATCGATTAAATGACTTTCAAAGACAAAATTTGAGCATGATTATCAGCGCCAATTAGAAGATGGGCGGGGCGGGCCGGCAAGAAAAAGAAGCCGACCCGTCCTTTGATCACCGACCAAAATCATGTGTTTTATTTTTCCATGCATCCTCTTTAATACTCTGATATCTCTTCCAAGGCGGTGCTTTGGTTCGTTACATCCGAGGAGCAAATGAGCAGCTATAAAACCTGCCCTACACGCCTCCTCCTCTCACACCTCAAGCCATTCTCTTCTCCCTCACACAAAGAGTATTCTAAGCACACCCAACCCTCACACAAAGTCATGGGAAGCTATGCTCTACCCCTCATCAAGAGTACCCACGACTTCTTTAGGGCTAGACATCGAACCCATTTGAGGAGAGCCGGAGAATGAGGAGGTTGATGAAGAAGCAAGGTTCATTGTGGCGAACCTCTCGCCATCCTACCTCCCTCTCCCATGAGCGGTGGTGCAAGCTTGAAGTCCACCAGCGCGAACAAGGGCCCCTTCTTTGCTGCACCCAAGAGGAAGGCACCATCATCTACTTCAGCCGGTGCCACCCCCCTCAAAGAAGAAGGCCACGACGCAGTAGCAAGCGTCTCTTTGTAGCGGAGATAGTCGCTCTACCTTGTCCTACAAAACCGCCAAGCCTAGCTCGTCATACACCATGAGAGGGTACCAAAAACCTGAGGGTGGGTATGGGAAAATGCTCATCGCGCAAAAACCAATGAGTCGGGGACACCACGTCCCCACTTAGAATCGAGAGACACAGCAAAGCTTCCCACTATCAAGAGACCCCCCGGCAATACCAAAAGCAAATGGCGAGAGTGAGCCACCTAAACCTTCCATAGAGTCTCTTGTCACTGAAAACAAAACTCTTAGAGATCTAAATAGAGCACTCATGGAGAAGTTAGGAACGCTTAGGCTCAAGATCCGGGATCTCGGTGGCGACTTAGCTAGCAAAGACTTTCATCTCAACAACAAGATAGCTAAGCTAGCGAAAAGAGCCTGGGGTGTCCTATGCCCTCTAGAGCCACTCCCGCTCTAATAATGTTTTCCCAGGCATTTTTCCCTTTCAATTTTTATTTCCCTCAATTTTGTAATGCCTGATGATCAATGAAATATATTTTGTTCAGGTGTGCACTTGTTTTCTCATTCTATGTGTTCTATAAGTAAACAGGAACGAAAACAAGTGTGGGGGAGAAAGACATCGAGTCGCACAACACGGTAAACAAACTCCAACCACAAGGTTGTGCGCCTCACCTCTCTCTCTCATTCCCAAATAATTTTGAAAAATAAATTTCTAGAGTTCATAAACTCCATTCACATGTCTTCCTTTGATTATAAGTTTGCACACACTTTATTCCTCGCAAATATTCCCGCAAACTTGTAAACACTTGATTAGGGACCCTAGTTTATCTAAGTCATTGATCAATGTGATATAGTAGGATGACATGACTCTTGCTTTCTCTTACAAAGTACTTGGGATTTCTTTTACAAAATAAAATAAATAGCATGTTTCGAGAATTGCTCAAATACCTATCAAGGCCACAACATATATGTTCAAACCAAAAAGCATCTCGCCTCTTACTTTGTGTTGAGTTCCATCAAACGTTTGTGACTTATTGTTAAGATTCTTGGCATGTACCCATGATCGAGAAACACGTACACCCACAAAAAAAATAATGCCGACTCTTACACCGAGAAGTCACGCACAACATGCATCCATCCACCAAATATTTATACTCCATACCATTGTTACAATATCTCTCATTACAAGTATGCATGCGGAAAGAAAGAATATGGGATATTGAAAAGAAGAAGAAAATGCCAAAGAGCATAAGGAATAATGGACAAGAGTCCAAAAATGGGAACCCCGACCCGTCAAAAAAAAGAGAAGAATAAGAATTATAGCCCATACTTTCCTAAGGCATTTGTTTTATTAAGAGATATTCATCACAAGGAGTACAAAAAATATATATTCATCCCACACACTTGTGCACAATCTCGATCTAAGTTCATGCCTTGCATCTTCATATAGTCCGGGTTTTTGATTCAACAATATACACAAGTAAGTGAGCTCCACTTCGATCATACCGCCGTAAACTCCACATATAAGCTTGTAGAGATAGGATGATCAACATAAACGCATGCTAAAAAGCCTTGGTGAGGATACAAGACACATAAATTTTGAGCGATTCGAGAGAAGCATTCAAGGAACACATGCTATCTTCTTTTACAAAATAAATAAAAACCCAAGTTTCAATGTTTGAGAAGGGTAAGAAGATTCGAATCCCAGCTATTCCATTCCTCAATTTCTCAATGATATGCTAGTACACACTTTGAAGTTCGCAGTGCAGGTGAGGCTAGGAATAACTTGTATGCGTGTCTTAAAATCCTTGGAGATGAACCCGCTTAGTCTTGCACTTTACTCGAGGGCTAGTAAAGATTGAGTGTGGGGGAGTTTGTTGGCGGTGCTTAAACACGTCTCTACCGCCAACT
Source organism: Hyparrhenia diplandra (assembly GCA_015847255.1). Classification (NCBI taxonomy): domain Eukaryota; kingdom Viridiplantae; phylum Streptophyta; class Magnoliopsida; order Poales; family Poaceae; genus Hyparrhenia; species Hyparrhenia diplandra. Next base: position 246,819 of record JADLZK010005047.1, on the reverse strand, counting down.
TAATATGAATAAAACATGATAAATATTCTCCACAAACTCTAGAATAGGGCTTTGGACTAACACTTCCACAAGTTTTGTTAGAATATATGTTTTGCGGGGACAAATACGAAAATGACCAAAATACGCTTTCCAAAGGCACAAACAAGCACAACCAAGCCCAACACGTTGGTACACAATTGGACCAAAGCACCCATCAACTACTTAACGTGGGCCCACCACCACCGAAAGGCGGTTGGAAACGGCGCCAGCCCGTCCGTCCGGACTGAAAGTGGGTCCAAATTTACCCAAAAAACCGCCAAACCAAACCGCCCTTTTTCGGCGGTATCATTAATGCACGAGGAAGCGGTTGCATGGCGGTTTGCATGGGGTGCTTTCCTAATATTCGCCAAACAAAAACGACCCTACTCCACTACTTAAGGATGGCTCCATCCTCTCCTTCAAGCATCTTCATCATTCTTCAAGTCCATCATACATACACAATTGAGAAGAGGAGTAGTGTCATTCCATTAGAGTAGACTCTATATAGAAGGGAGAGAGGGGGAAAAGAGTGTAGAAGAAGAGAGGAGTAGCGACCCCCTCTACTTAGTGTACATCGATCGGCTTCGCTCTTGTACATCGGGTGGACGGAGTGCCGGATCTGTCGGCTCCCGCTTCTACACTTGTACCCCTACGATCGTCAAATCGCCTGAGTAAGACGTTCGTGTTCTATCTTTACATTGTTCTCTTGAGAGTTTAAGCTATCGTTCTCTTTATAAGCTTGCGGGTTCGTTGTTAGCCCTCGGACGATTGCTCTAGTAGAGGACTCCCGATAAAGACGGAAGTTCTAGCCAACGCTAGAGTAGTGGCAAATAGCGTGGGGCGTGGTGTCTAAGCCGTGAGTCACCTTCGTTTGTTGTGTAGCCCACGGTAGTGAGGTAGGCGACAGTGATGACAGCCCTGTTAGTCCTTTGCACCCCTCCACGTCCTGTTATAGAGTAGAGCCGGAGGCGGCATCACCGGCGCACTGTGCGATCCAAAGGCCCGAAGTAAGCTTGTAGAGGTGAAGGTACTTAACCTTAGGATTACAATTAGAGTAGAGCCTCGCTACCCAAGTTTACCTACTCCATCCTCCTCAAGGTAGCTAAGCTAGAAAGACTTAACGCCCGTTCCCTGTGGAAATTACGATACCCTGAATACTTCCGGGTGAAGTGCTACAACGGTACTTTCCGTGCGCTATGGACTTATTCGCTTACGCTAAGAAATACCAACATAGCCTCCAAAGGATGTTGGATTACATATCATCATAACGAGGAAGATGTCTAGTAACATTTTACCTCCTTGGCATACTTGTATAGATGCCTCATGTCCATCCGCCTTTGATAAATCGTGAAAGGCATTACTATCCTTACCATCACCTAGGTTCTCAACCTATCCTTGGTATATATAGGTTGGCCCTAATCTCCATTTGATGGTTGCATATATCATCCAACACATGAACTCTTGATCTTGATGTACATGTCAACCGCAAATTACCAGGAAAAGAGTTTGTTGTAGAGTATGCCTCGAAGAATATTCTACAAACAACTCTAATTAATGGTAATTTGAGATGCGACTAGGAATATTTAATCATGTACTTTATGATAAGTGTCTTTTCCAATAGTTTGCGCTGACACTAACACCAAGATTAGGAGTTCTCAATTGATTTTATATGCAACCATCAAAGTGAGACAAGGGTATCTTTGGTAAGGGTAGAGAGGAAGTTGTTGGAAAGTATATATAGTGATGCCTTTGATATTTAGCTGAGGCCCAAGGAACAGTCAATACATGGACAACATGGCACAAATGGACGTTTGGTAAATAGGATATTTTTTCCACTATGACATGTAATCCAAACTATGATGAGATCAAGCATGGACTCTAATAGACAGACACCATTGAATCATCTAGATCTCATTATTGTGGTAAAAAAGATATATATCATTGGAAAGGTCCAAGTGCATGTATATATTGTGGAGTTCCAAACTAGGTGTCTATTGCAAACATTTTTTCTAATCATAGAAAGGAAGTATAATATCATGTGTCCAAGTAGTATGATCTTCTCATCTTAGCTGAGCTTCTAATCGAGAAGAAATACCTAGACTTGTACAAGATGGTTGCAAAGCATATGATGATGCATGATCCTTATGGACCACTTAATCTCAATTGCATGTGCACAAAGTGTCATGATATCTATAACCATTATGTGTGACTTTTGCAACATCATAGTATAGGGTAATGATCCATACCTATTTATAGACTATGTGAAGTGTTGATGGTAGGTAACGTCAACAATTTATAGTTAAATAAACATGTGAAATGGTGAAATTGAATGAATCCACATGAGTCTAGGGTTTAAACTAACAAATTCCATGATTTTTGTGAATCTTTGTTCTCTGCAAGATTAATACAAAAACTACCAAGGGGACCTACTTGTCACAAGAAATAACCGAACTACACTGTGTAATCTACATGAGAAGGTTCCAGAAGACACCTTAAGGCACTCCACATGAGGGGGGGCGATCACCTAACATGTGGGACCTGGGCCGACATGGCGGTGGTGCCTCCCCGCCCTCCCTAGGCCCACTAGCCACTTTGCCTTCCAAAGTCTTCCTCCACCTCTCTGGATCACATCTACACCGCGTGAAAGGTCCTAAATGGCTAGAGGCGGGTGAATAGCCTATAAAAATTTCTTCAATAACACTAGAGCAAGGTGGTTAGACAATAAGATGACGTAGCAATTTAAGCAATGCTTCAAGCTAACTATGCAAGCCACCTACACAAGTAGTTCTAGGTGAAGACTATGATCTCTAGGTAGCACACAAGCTAAGACTCTAGGTTACACCTAAGTGAGAACACTACACAACTAGAGAACTAAACTAGCAAGGTGAACTACTACTACTCAAGATATAAAGCAATGTAAACGTAAGAGTAGAGGGTTATCTATATACCACCGGGTGTAGAGTTAGGGATGAACTAATCAAGCACAATCTCAATCACAATATGAAATGCCAAGAATACCAAGAGATTGACACAATGATTTATCCCGAGGTTCACTTGTTTGCCGACAAGCTAGTCCCCATTGTAGTGATGCACTCACTTAGAGGTTCACACGCTAATTGGCAATACAAAGTCGAACCCTTAGCCAAAGCCGCACAACTAACACAAGATGAGGATCCACAAGCTACGAGCAATGCACTAAAGTAGCCCATTGCGATCTCCCCGTGGGGGAGGGCTCAAGAACCCCCACAAATCCACCCGGTGTGGCCTCGAACAATCACCAATTGAGCTCAACACCACCACCAACACCAAGCTACTAGGAAACCAAGCAAATTCCTAAGAGAAAAAAAAGAATCTTGCAGCTCCTCCAAGAACTAGTGCCTCTAGATGCTATCAATAAGCAAATGCACTTGAATCTCTCTCAATCTCACCAAGAATCAAAGTTAGGCAAGAGAGATAAGTGTAGGGGAGTTTTCTCACTCAAGAGGATGTTAGAATGATATGCTAAAAAAAAAGAGGATGTTAGAATGATCAAATGTGCAAGAGAGGCTCCAAAGAGCCCCGCCACATCCCTATTTATAAGCCCCACTCAAAAATAGAGTCGCCGGAGGGGAAAACGTCTTACATTTGCATGCGCCACACGCACCGGTGGTAGCTCGAACGCTACGCTGCAAACGCCAGCAGCGGCCATGCTAGCCCGTTAGCGCCCGATCATAGCGCCTCGAGCGCCGATCCACCCCGCGTCTGGCGCGCGCCCGCTCCCGGGGGCGCCATCGATCTGTGCCAACGCCGCCCGAGCGTGTTAGGGCGTGGCCGCCGACACCGCCGCGCTGCATGGCCCGCCAGCCCCAAGCACGTGTCGGATGCCGGGGTTGTAAACCCTAGCGTCAGCGCCGGCACTTTTGGCGCGCGCCCGGTCATGCTGTCCCAGCCCCGCCAGGCGCCGGCATGCCGCTCAACGCCAACTCGGCGCTGAAGCGGTGCGTCGACGCGAAAGCACCGCTTAGCGTCTGTCACCAAGAACTCGGCGTAATGTCGTTGTTTGTTGTCGCCTTTCCTTCATTCTAGGATTTGCCACTTGTCTCAAGTTGCCAACATGTCGAAGTATGTCTCCAAAGCACGTGTGTTAACATTTTGAAATCCATTTTCATGGGTGATGTTAGTGCACTACATTCTAAATGCGTATGCAAGTCAACATGAATCTAGAGGCACTTCTAATGCGGATTAGCCGTGGATTACCCTCTTGATAGTCGGCTATCTATCCAACATGTGATCACACTATAGTGTCTTGATCACAAAAGCAAAACCCTATCAAGTATACCTTTGCCTTGGTCTCCAGGTCTTTGCCTTTCCACCAAGTGAGCTTGATAATCCATCATGTCCATCATCATAGTCCATGTCCATGACCATGTAGCTGCACATCATCCATGCTATCCTATCTCATAAGAACACTTATAGTAGAGGATTAGCATAATAATGTTGCATCAATTGTCAAAACCAAACATGAGATTTCACACCGTAGAAGGTCTGTTTGATAAGAAGGCTGACCTTCATTCCATCGGGATATAAATATGGATGAACACCCCCTGAGTGAAGCCAGTTCCTTGGATGAAGAGCCAAAACACTCATTTCCAATCCCCATTAGAATATAGACCAACAATCAAGAGTAGACTAGTTCTTCATAGGAATTAGTCTAGAATTATAAATAGAGAGATCTAGTGTGACAGTAGAGTTTTGGAGGAGTTTTGCCCTGCCGGTGCTTCTCTCTACAAATATATTCTATGGGATCAAGTTCTTTTGAGAGAGGAGCTACTTCGAGATTCTCTAGTAATCAACTTCTTATTTGAGTAAACAATTTGTTCATATTGTTCTTCAAGTTTGCAACTCGAAAGTGCTCGATCTTGGTGATTCTTCATTAAAGTAATATTCATAGTTTAAGCATGGTGCTTAGACTAGAGTTACTTGTGAATGCCCCCTACTTTCCAAAAATGTGTGGTAGATCCCAAGCGTGATAGGCCTAGAGTCCTCTGTAGACCACCTCCCATTAGTAGGTTTTTGGTAGGCGTATGTCTACGCTTAGAGAAGAAATTTAGTCTTCATTCTCTATTAGTTAGCGCCAACGATAGAACAATTGGAGGCAAAGCTTACTGGGATTTGAACTAGATAACCCTTAATAATATCCTTTTTACTTTTTCTATTCTTTGACCTTGGTTGTGAAGTTGGGTTAAGTTTAGAAACTCAGTTATATCACCTACTATTCCTTTGGATTCAATATTTAAAAACCGTGATGATCTTGGTGAATTGCTACAATGGTATACTATCTAAGCTTGTAGATAATATATCTTTATTGTGTGCATTTAATTTATACCAACAAGAACATACATAGTCACAAGCTCCACCAAGAGTAACAAGAAATCTCTAATCACAAAGATTACATAGTGCCACCAAATGCAATCCTCAAATGCACACACACTAGGCTCTCAATCCCTCACTCAAATTAGCACCAAACATGAGAGGGAGAGGAAGGGGGGGGAGGAAGTGGATCGATCTTCACTCTCTCATCCACACTAACAAAGGGCTCTCAATTCTCTCTAAAAATTCTAGCTCAATGGGATAGAGGGGAGGGAGGAAGAACCTAACTTGCTTGCTCCCCAAAGGTGAGAAAAACAGGGAGATAAGTGAAGAAGGCAACAACCCCCCCCCAAATACAACCAACTCGTGCGGTACCGTCGTTGGGCATTGGATCTGAGCTCATATATATGGAAATTCCAAGTAGGGGGTATAAATTTCCATGTCGACGGGTCAAATTTGCTTGGAAACGATCATAACAACAACTCAGCGCCTCTTGAATTTTTGGGTAGGGCCGGGTTACATTTCCAGGGACCCTTCTCTGTCTCACGCATGCACCAAATAATTTTTGAGTAGGGTACTAAAAATATCCATGCAAGTGTTCTTTGGTATGGCACGATTGCTTCTCCATTTTTATCCATTTTCCTTTCTTTTTAACCTTTTTAAGGTGCTAACTCTCTCACAAAGTACCCAAACATATTAGCACTTGCGTTAGCATTTTACAAAGGGTTTTTCACCGTTTTTCTCATCCACCTCACCATGTCACTAAAAGCGCAATGCATATACACATGAGATTAATACTTCTCCTCTTTATAGTATAACTATCTATCCTAAATCTGGTCGAGCACTACTCTACTCAACTTAGACCGGTGAAATGAAATGCCCTACAAATATACCTTTGTCATGCACATTCTATTTCATCTCCTTCAGTGTCAATGCAACACATGCACCACACAATCAATAATGATATGATTGACATGATATCATCACATGACCATATTGGTTCATCGACCTTGACCACACTTTCTCTTCACCCTTGCATCGATCCATCGGCACCAAATCTTGCACAAGCGTCGGTGCGTCATGGTCCATCACTTTAAAGCCTCTGACTTGCTCTTCACACTTGCCAATCCTCATCATGATCTTCTCTGCCTTAGTCACCTGATTCCATGTCATGTCTCATATGCAATAAGTTCCTTCATTGCACATTCACATTTGGACTAATCTACTATGTATTCTCACTTAAACACATATTAGTCCACTTAAGGGTTGTCACTCAATTACCAAAACCAAACTAATACCTCTCAAACATGAGAAGACAGAAGCTATAAAGACATGGTTAAATGACTTATGAATGAAAATGACTGACATGGAGGTGTAGGTTTAGTTTGTCTTAGTTGTTTCTAGGTCTAATTTTTTTAGCTTGTTAGTGTATGGTTTGTGCCTTTGGTGGCATGGTGTGTCCTAGATGTGTCTAGGAAGAGGCCTACCATTTTAGTTTTGCTCAAAATGTTCGTTGGTTAGTCTTTTTTGTTTGGTTAGGCTTAGTGGTTGCCATCAACTAGATAGCTTTGAGGTAGTGGACTCCATTGAGCACTTATTGGAGGTTAATGAGGGGAACCAAGGAGTATTATGAGGGGATCTTTTGCTCATTCCCCATTGGAGTGAGAAAGAGCAACTCGTAGAAATGTAATTAGATGTATTACAATTGGAGGTTAATGAGGGGAACCAAGGAGTATTATGAGGGGATCTTGTGCTCATGATCACCGACTCGTATACAAGCGCTCACATTAGAACCAATATTTAGGGAACATTGAGATTGCAGAGGAGCTATGATTCTTGGACTCGCCTTGACATGAAGTAAGTGGTCGGCAAGATACCGAACCATGGGGATATATTTTATTGTGTCATCATCTTAGTGTGGTTTGATGTCCCTACAAATATATTTCAAGCTTCGGCCATTTTGTATTTTTTGGAATTTTGGGAGAATTGGTGAATAATTTGAAATATATCTTTAATGTCCGGGTTCATAGAAATAATTTGTAAATTTATAAAATTTAATGCACACTTTATTGTATTTTTTCTCATTCCTAAATTACATTAGCTTTTCTAATAAAGTACACTAAAGAAATTTTTATAAATAGAAATAAGGCAAAGATAAATATAATTATAAATCTAAGTGTATGAGAAAAAATCAGTTTGTTGGAATGGTTCAAAAACCCATTGTGAGAAAAAAATCTGGTTGTTGGAATGGTTGAAACAACGATGGTTATTCCCACTTTTCTCTCTTTTATTTAAGAACAACTCTAACAGCTTTGCTAAATATAATAGCCAAATTCCATTATTTAGACATTTTATAAAATAGAAAACTTGTCAAAAAAAGAGAGATCCACACAAACTTGCTATTTTACAAAACCATATAGAAAATGGCTATGGTCTGGCTATATTATATATATAGATACCAAGGGTTCGGGGATAACATGTTTGCTATTTTACAATACCATATATAAACCTGTTTGGGTATCCAAAATCCATCTCCAAATCCATATCCATGTCAAAACAGTAGGGTATGGATACGGGTATGGGGATCACCCGTTTTCCCCAAGTCTCGTAGTCGCGAATCATCCATCGGACCATGGGAGATATAACATTTTAGCATCATACGGATGTACACTCGTGATAGCACCTTATCGCTTGCCACTATTTTTTAGCACGGTGTTGCCGCAAAACCAATCGATAAGGTGCTATACTGAGTGTATAAATGATGTGGCAAGCCACTTCACCTCCACCGCTTTGGATCCGGGGTGCCAAATGGCGAGGAATACCCCTGCCCTCCCATTCCCAATGTTCCCCGTTCTTTTCTTTGCCCCCTTCACTGACTGATGCGTAGACCCCACATGTAAGCTCCTTCAACCTCCCGCCGTCAACACGTAGTTGCGCGTTCCCTCCCTTCCCACGCGCCCCCTCTCCCTCTGAGCTCGAGTGGGAGCACCAGGACTCCTCCCTGCCCTCACTCACTCGGCCCACGCCGCTCCATTTTCCTCGCTCGTTTCCTTGCACCGCACGAGCGATGCCGACATGGCCGCCCATGGAAGCTCCGGTCGTCGCTGCTGTTCACGCTGCTCCATGCCCCTCTACTTCCCGTGAACACCACCAGCAGCCTCGCCTCCTCCTACTGCATCGCGCATGCTCTTCTCCTGAGCCTGCGCCGCCGGGGAGCACCATCGTCGTCGTCGTCGTCGCGGACAGTGTCGCCGGTTTGCCGCGTGCGTGGCCAGGCAACTCCGAGCCCCAACTGTGCGGGGTGAGGGCATCAATGGGTGCGTACCGAGGCCTGGGTGCTCTGCCTCCTTTTCCCGTCGCCGACGACACCCATCGTCGGGATCGATCAGGCTGACCCAATCTCCCCGTGCTCTGTACGTAAGAGGCAGAAGAAGGGATGGAAATGGAATTTTATTTCTCTTTCGAGGATCCTGAAGTAAAAGTGCTAGAGAGAAGAGTTTACAAACTAGACCTTAGTGGATTTCGAGATAGGCTAGGGGTCCTGATGCAAATTTTAGGAGTTTTCATAAGGAGAAGGAAATGGTGGGAATAGGAGGGGCAAGGGCATTCAAGTCTTTTGTCACCCCAGATCCAGCGTGGAACTGTATAGTGGAGTGCCACATCAGTCAAAATGCTAAATATGTATCGTTTCACAACGGAGCATGCTAAAAAATTAGTAATAACTGTTAAAGTGCTATATGGAGAGTGCACATCCGGTATGACGCTAAAAAGTTATATCTCCCTCAGACCATCGTCCTACCACTGCCGCGGCTGCTCTTCACCTCCACCAATCGAAACAACGTCGACAGTGAGCGCCGATGTCAGCCCCATGTGGTGCTTCGCGGCTCCCCTCACTCTCCATCGCAGACAGTGCCGTGTCGCGCCGGCTGCTCGCCGCACGGGACCTAGGGGGCAGCGCCGCCGCCACTGCTGTTGCCATGGGCCACTCGCCCTGATCTACTTCAAGAACCCTCAAGATGGTAGATGGAGTTGGGCTTGGCCCAATAACAAATCCAGAAATTCCTAGAAAATCTCAAAGGCTCATTCATATGTGTGCAAAGGGGGAAGTGGAATCCTTTAGTACCACCTTGCTAGTGGAAGGTGGAGTGAACCAACTTAAATAGGGAAGTGGTTCTCATCTTCTCAAGTCTAGTGTGAGAAGGAGAAAGAGAACACGAGATGCGCGTGAATGGTCCGCCGAAATCCGGCTCCTCGCCTTGCGGGTGTGCGGTCTCCTTTTGCAGTTTTAGTTTTTGGTCTTTTAGTTTGTAGAGTTCTAAACGAATACGAACAGCAGAGTATTAATCGGTTTAGATAGTGACTGTGTCACGAGGTCGGTCTACCTGACTATATAAGCGGACCACCCGCCGCGCTAAACGAATCCAATCGAAAAGCTTAGGGTTTGTCTCTTCTTCGCCGCATTGCCGCCGTCAATCAATCTCGACCGATCGTTTGTGTGCACCAGCGACCGGGCAAGCAGGTCTCTGGAACCATCGTCTTTGCGATCCTGCACCGGGAAAAGGCAAATAAGGTTTCGCGTGACTACTCCCGAACTTCGTCATCGCTCGTCTACCTTCAAGGACCAGAGGCGCTACATCTCGGCGTCTTCAACGTCAGCTTTGTCGAGCTCTTCCACCGCCACTGATCGACAACAGCGACAGTGACCTGGAGGATCTTAGCTTCGCTCTCAGGAACCTCTCCATTACATTGTCATCAACGTCAACCAGGTATTCCCAAGATCAAATCTTTGTGTTAGTCATGTTCAATCTATCCAATCTATGTGGTGTGCTAGTTGTGCTTACACCTGTTGCTTTAGTCATGTTATGCTATAAGATGTTGAATCATGCTATGATCTGTGACATGCTTTTGTATTATGCTAGTATACTTCACATGCTTTATCTAGTAGATCTGTTCATAATGATTTATATTATGGAATTAATCTGGAAATTGTCTAATATTTCAACAATCCAAAAATCTTATTTTAGGTCTTTTCCAGTACTTATGACTAGTTTTGTTGATGCTCAGGGGCCGGAGAAATTCTCTGGTGAGCACTTTAAGAGGTGGTCTGGAGAGGTCACAAATTGGCTCACTTCCCATGGAAGTTTTTTGGGTCAAAGATGGCTTACCTGAGGGTGATTTCTCTGATGAAGATCGGAGTAGATTCTAGAAAGCTAATGATATCTTTGTGGCAGTTGTGCGTAATGTGCTATCATATCATATCTATGATGTTGTGATGCACTATAGAGACGCTAAAGCTCTATGGGATCCTCTGAACACTACCTATGGTGCTTCAGATGCAGGCAAACAATTGTACATCATGGAGGGCTTTCATTACTATAAGATGGTTGCAAACAAATCTATAGTCAATCAAGCTCATGAGATGCAGCGCATGGCTAAGGAACTTGAACTCCTTGAGTATGTTATACCCATTGAAGTTGTGGCTGGTTTCATTATTGCAAAGTTGCCTTCTCCATGGAGGAACTTCGCCACAAGCCTAAAACATAAGAGAGAGAAAATATCAGTTGAAAACCTGATTCAATCTCTTGATGTTGAGGAGAAATCTTGGGCTAAAGACAATACGAGAAGGCTTAACGAGGAAAATAATAGCGTCCACTTTGTCCAGAGAAATTTCAAAGGCAAGAACAAAGGAAAGGGGAAACAACAGCCTTTCAATGCCAAAGCTACTACTACCTTCAAGAAGAAGAAGAAAGACAAGTCTGAGATGCCTTGTTTCACTTGTGGTGATCTTGGTCATTTTGCTAAGGAGTGTCATAAGCGTGCGGACCGTAAAGAGAAGAAGGCCAACCTCGTGACTACAACCAATGCTGATGACGGATATGGTAATCTACCTATTGTACTTTCAGTATTTCAATCACCTAGTTGGTGGCTTGATACGGGTGCTAATATTCACGTATGTGCTGACATCTCTTTGTTTTATTCTTACCAGGGTCTTCAAGGTTCCTCCGTCCTGATGGGGAATGAGTCACATGCTTCTGTTCATGGTGTTGGCACAGTAGATCTGAAGTTTACTTCGGGGAAGATCGTGCGGCTGAAGAATGTTACGTACCTTGGGGATCTGGGAGCTTGATCTGTCTAGAGGAGGTGCTCGGTATATATAGAAGGCCAGAGCCTATATATAGAAGGCTAGAGAGCCGGGCCATATAGGCCTATAATAGAACTTCATACATTTAACACCCCCCTTCAAACTCAAGGTGGAAGCGGAGGATTGGAAGCATTGAGTTTGATTAAGTGAAGCCGATGTTGCTCTCGAGTTTGTGGTTTAGTGAAGAAGTCAGCCAATTGCAACTTTGATGGCACATACTGGAGAGCAATAGTTTTCTGATTACAGTGAGACCGAGTAAAGAAAGCATCTACACCGATATGCTTTGTAAGTTCATGTTTTACTGGATCATAGTCAGAGTAGAGGAAGTATGAAGCAGCCTTGTGCGAATAGAATCAAACTCTGCCCTAAGTCCCATGACAAATCTGTAAGTGAGAAACTGCTCAATAAATGAAAGTGTTGTACATGTCTGACCAGCTGTACATGGAGGTACCATGGAGATCAAAGAACCCATCAAACGATCATAGGCAGAGTAATACTCATCAACAGACATGTCCCTCTGTTCAATAACATGAAGTTGTTGCATGAGAGTGTGTTGAAGGGCACCACTATCCTGAACATACCGTGCCTTCAAATAAGACCACATGGGTTTAGCCTGTTTAAACTTGGCGCAGACTCATGATCATGGTGGGTTTAACACTCAAGTAACCATAGCAGCCATGACTTTACCATCACTAATTTCCCAACTTTTGACCGCAAACTGCATTGCTACTATCGGACTTGAGAGTAGGTGGATCATCGCTTAAGTGAGAATAAAGACCAACACCTCTCAATGCGGTTTCAACACAAAAGGCCCATTCCGGATAATTCGGACCATCAAGAGTAATATTAATGACAATGGCGTTAATCGGGAGATCGAGACATTGCTGATGTTAAAAGAAGAATTACCACCGGCCTGACGTAAGAGGATGCGGCGAAGATCACCAGTCCCAAAGCACCAAGAGTAATCCTCTTTTTTTCCTGACGGAGAGGAGGATGACAAAGGCAACAACAACAGCACGCTGCGGTGAAGGAATGCCGAGAAGAAGTCCGCAGCGAGGGGACGCCGACGCTGAATCGAATCGGGATCCCGTCCGCGTGGAAGACCGGATCGCAGATGAGTCCGTCCCGCGCGTGAAGAAGTCCCGCGTCCGCGCGTGATCCCACGCACGCGAGTGAAGCCGTCCGACGAAGGATCAGCACAGCGACGAAGGAGCGGCGCAGCGAAGAACAGATGCGACAATGGGTGCGTGGAGAAAGGCACGATGAAAGGTCGAGCGAAGCAGAGGAGTCCCAAGGGAGAAATAATTGGATCGTGGGTGGACTAGATCAGGCTAATCTTAACCCTGAACCACAGCTTTGGTACCATGTTACGTACGTTGGGGATCTGAGAGCTTGATCTCTCTAGAGGAGGTGCTCGGTATATATAGAAGGCCAGAGCCTGTATATAGAAGGCTAGAGAGCCGGGCCATATAGGCCTATAATAGAACTTCATACATTTAACAAAGAACGTGCAGCATGTCCCTACTATTCGCAAGAATCTTGTTAGCTTTTCTCTTTTTTGTTAAGAGATGGTCTTAAGCTAGTGTTAGAGTCCAATAAAGTAGTTATGTCTAAGCATGGACAATTTATTGGTAAAGGCTATGATTGCGAAGGCTTGTTCCGCCTAAGTTTATCTAATTTTAGTAATAAGTCAGGCAATCATATTTGTGGCCCAATTGATGATAATTCGAGTGTTTGACATTCTCATTTATGTCATGTGAATTTTGGTTTGATGTCACATTTATCTAGCTTGCGGTTAATTCTAGATTTCACCATTGCTAAAGGTTCTAAGTGTCATATTTGTGTGCAATCTAAGCAACCTCGAAAGCCTCACAAGGCAGCGGAGGAGAGACACTTGACACCTTTAGAACTCATACATTCTGATCTATGCGAGATGAATGGTGTGTTGACTAAAGGTGGAAAGAGATATTTCATGACGTTATTTTTTTTTTAGTAGAATTTCATGACGTTAATTGATGATGCTTCTAGATATTGTTATATTTACTTGCTGAAAACTAAACATGAGGCATTAGACTACTTTAAAATCTTTAAGGTTGAAGTTGAAAATCAACTAGAAAGAAAGATTAAACATCTAAGGTCGATCGTGGTGGTGAATATTTTTCTATAACATTTGATGAGTTTTGTGCGAACATGGTATTATTCATGAGAGGACACCTCTCTATTCGCTCGAATCCAACAGGGTTGCCGAGAGGAAAAATCGCACGCTGACTGACTTGGTGAACGCCATGTTAGACACTGCTAGTTTATCTAAGGCATAGTGGGGGGAAGTTATATTGACTATGAGTCATGTCCTGAATAGAATTCCAAACAGAAATAAAGAGACGACACAGTACGAGGTATGGGTTGGAAGGAAACCGTCACTTTCATACTTACGCACGTGGGGATGCTTGGTGAAAGTCAATGTTCCAATTAATAAGAAGTGTAAGCTTGAACCAAAGACGGTAGATTGTGTCTTTCTTGGATGTTCTCACAACAACATTGCCTATAGATTTTTAGTAGTAAGATCTAAAGTTTTTGATATGCATGTTGATACTATCTTTGAATCTCGTGATGCTACATTTTTTGAGAATATATTTTCTATGAAAGATATGCGTAGCAATGCTAAGTTTTCTACTGAATTAGTTTCTGATATTACTATACCTATCGAGTCTCCTGTTGAGTCATTTGAGCAACCACTTGAGGAGGATGACAATGAAGTTCCTGTGAAGAACAAGAGACAAAGGATTGCAAAATCTTTTGGTGATGATTTCATTGTGTACTTTGTGGATGATACTCCCACCTCTATTTCAGAGGCATATGCATCTCCGGATGCGATGATTGGAAAGAAACTATTTGTAGTGAGATGGACTCGATTCTTTCTCTTGGAACTTGGGAGCTCTCGAAACTACCTTTCGGTTGTAAACCAATTGGTTGTAAGTGGGTGTTCAAGAAGAAGCTTAGACCCGATGGTACTATTGACAAGTACAAGGCTCGGCTTGTGGCTAAGGGCTACAATCAAAAGGGAGGAGAAGATTTCTTTGATACTTATTCACCTGTTGCTAGAATGACCACTATTTGAACACTACTATCCTTGGCTGTCTCATATGGTCTGATCATTCATCAAATGGATGTGAAGACAACTTTTCTTAATGAAGAGTTGGATGAGGAGATCTATATGGATCACCCCGATGGATTTGTAGTAAAAGGTGAAGAGCAGAAGGTGTGCAAATTATTGAAATCTTTGTATGGCTTGAAACAAGCACCTAAACAATTGCATGAGAAGTTTGACACTACGTTAACTAGTGTCGGATATGTCATTAATGAAGCTGATAGGTGTGTGTATTATCAACATGGTTGGGGTGAATCTGTTATACTATGTTTATATGTTGATGATATTCTAATCTTTGGAACAAACATGGATGTTATAAATGAGGTCAAGTCTTTCTTGTTGAAGAGTTTTGATATGAAAGATCTAGGAGAAGCTAATGTAGTTCTAAACATTAATTTGATTAAGGAAGAGAGTGAGATTACTTTATCGCAATCTCACTATGTTGAGAAGATCGTAAGTCATTTTGGCTTTATGGATAGAAAGCCTTCTCCAACACCTTATGATCCTAGTGTGACATTGCGACAAAAAACAAGAAGACTACTAGAGATCAATTGAAGTATTCTCAGGTTGTTGGTTCACTCATGTACCTAGCTAGTGCAACTAGACCAGATATCTTTTTTGTTGTGGGCAAGTTGAGTAGGTATATGTCCAATCTAGGTGATGATCGTTGGCATGTACTAGAAAGGGTCTTGTGCTATCTTAAAGGTACAATGAGCTATGGAATTCACTATTCTGGGCACCCAGCTATGCTAGAGGGATATAGTGATGCGAACTGGATTTCTTATATTGCTCAAATCTATGCCACAAGTGGGTATGTATTTACTCTTGGAGGTGGCGCAGTGTCATGGAGGTCTTGTAAAACGCATATTTTGACTAAATCAACAATGGAAGCGTAACTTACCGCTTTGGATACAAAGATCCGGAGAGGCGAGTGGGGCCGCGTGAGCTCTTGTCGACTTGCTAGTGGTTAAGAAACCAATACCGGCTATTCTTATGAACTGTGATAATCAAATAGTGATCACTAAAGTGAATAGTGCTAAGGATAATTCAAAGTCAACAAGACACGTTAAAAGACGTCTGAAGACTATCAGGAAGTTGAGAAACTCTGGAGTAATAATTGTGTCTTATATACAGATAGATACAAACTTGGCAGATCCCTTTACAAAAGGGCTATCACGTAATGTGATAGAAATTGCATCTAGGGAGATGGGTATGAGACCCATATGAGTTTATAGTAGTAATAACCCAACATTTTTAATCGGAGATCCCGTGATTAAGGACCTGGGAAGAACAAGCTATTGGTAAACTGAGGAGAGTAAAATGGTAACCCTCTCTATGTGATGATGTAATACTCTCAAGAGCGATGAGGCTCTGTATGGTAAGTTGGCGAGAATGCCTTAATATGCCCTATTGACTTTATAAGTAAAGATGTTGTCCTATAGAGTATTCTTGAAATGGCATACCTATATGAGTTTGATTTGTTAAATGCCGCAGCTATGAGACTTGGATGATCTCTAGTAAGCTCATGAAAAGACTAAGGAGTATGACGTATATGCTCCACCCACGGGAAAGGCTACCGGTAGCCAAGTACTAGTTTGGCTTTGAGCAAAGCTTGTGCACACAAAACTTGCAATTCAAGGCGTAGTCCATTGTTCAAGTTGTGAATAAGTGTAGCTTGAAGTTCTATGCGGAAGTTCAACTTTTAACGCCTCTGTTGAAACACTAGTATATCAAACAATAGCGAAACAGCACAAATTTCTAAACGGGTATTTGAGATCCGGTGGGGATTGTTGGAATTTATGGGCTTGTCCCAATAACAAATCCGAAATTCCTAGAAAAACTTAAATAGGGAAGTGGTATGCCCTTTAGTGGAAGGTGGAGTGAACCAACTTAAATAGGAAAGTGGTTCTCATCTTCTCAAGTCTAGTGTGAGAAGGAGAAGAGAACTTCACACGCCAGCTCGCTCGCCTCGCCTCGCCCGGCGGGCGTGGCGAAAGGTGCGGGCGCATCGACATCTTGGCGTGAATGGTTCGCTGAAATCCGGCTCCTCGCCTTGTGGGTGTGCGGTCTTCTTTTACGTTTTTAGTTTATGGTCTTTTGGTTTGCGAGTTCTTAAACGAATACGAACAGCCAGAGTCCTAATCGGTTTAGAGCGTGGCGTGTCACGAGGTCGGTCTACCCGACTATATAAGCGAGACCACCGGCCACGCTAAATGAATCAATTGAAAGCTTAGGGTTTGCCTCTTCTTCGCCGCTGCGCCGCCGCCAATCTCGATCCGATCGTTTATGCGTGCATCGGCGGCCGGGCAGCAGTCTCCGGAACCGTCGTCTTTGCGATCCCCGCACCGGAGAAGGCGAATAAGGTTTCGCGTGATCGCCCCCCGAACTTCTCGAATTTCCCTAGAGTCTTCATTTTCAATGGAAAAGGTTTGGTTTGCATTTTCGTAATAGCACAACAGCTGATCAACATGTTCTCAAATGCAAAGTGGTCGCCGAGGGAGTACAGGTCCCAATAGTTCTAGGAGTTCCACCGAAACAACGGGTACCAATAATAGCTCTGTCAGGATCGAAGATAATGCGCTAGATGAACAATCTGAAGGAAGCCATGATACTAAGTAAGACTTCTTTTTTACATATTTCTCATTAATATGCTTTTTCCTAAAATATTTAAATCAAATCAAGGCATGATACTAGTCCAGTAATATGCCAATGCTGTTCTCTGTGTTTCTTGTAATATGTCATTTGTAGAAAATGCTAATATTCCACATCTTCTTTTATTTTAGCAGTGATGTAGACTTAATTGTTCTAGAAGAAGAGGGTAATTCAGAACATTGTCTTCTCAATAAGAAGTTTTGGTCAAAGGTCTGGAATGAATTCACACTCAAACTTGTAGACAATTATGTGAATGAAGTATGCAAACATTGCAATGGACAGTTTGTGGCTGGTAACAGAATGGGCACTAGTCACTTAAAGTATCACATAAAAGTATGCCCAGTGCTTAGTTCTTCAAAGAGAAGAAGGATTGGTGGTACACCTAAGGAAGATCTTCCAAAGTTTGACCAAGAACAAGGTCGTGACGACTTAGCCCGTATGATTGTTTGCCATAACTATCCCCTTTTGAGGGAATGGGAGCTTAGTGACAACAGCTTTATTGCTGATATGGCAAAGCCAATGATAGAAAAGTTTGAGAAATATTGGGGAATTACAAATAAGTTATTGATTTTTGCCACCATTTTCGATCCTCGTTACAAGTTGAAGGCTGTTGAATACTACTTTGGATTACTTTATGGCGAGTTTGAGGCTAGACTAAAGATTGAAGCTGTCAAGAAAAGTTTGGGTGAATTGTTTGATGAGTATGCCGGTGAAGTGACACAATCTTCACCTGTTGCTAATGCAAGTAGAAGTTTTGAGGCTGACCCTAATTTGTTGCAATCGTCAATGGGCTCATCTGCTACCAGGCTAGGTTTATCAAGGTTTATCATGGAGAGTTACTCAAGTCAACACAAGTCAGAACTAGAAGTGTACCTTGATGATCCTACTCATCCTGAAATGGGTAATGATGTATTTGACATCCTTACATGGTGGAAGTTGCATGGTCCAAAATATCATGTCATTTCTCTAATGGCACGAGACATCCTAAGTGTTCCAGCATCTACCGTCGCATCTGAATCTGCATTTAGCTTAGCAAAGCTGGTAATTGATGACAACCGTTGTAGTTTGCTCCCAGAAACTGTTGAAGCATTAATGTGTGCACAGGATTGGTTGAGAAGTTCCATTCCAGGTATACAATTCCTCTAAAATTGTACTACACTGCTTTGCATTTCCTAAATAAATAATATTGTAATGATTTGGAAACTTGCTAATTTTTTGATTGATTGAAATAGATGAGTCAAGTATAGCAGCAGAGGCCATGTTTCCTACTGCAACTACAAACCAACAAGACGAATCATATGACACTTGAAAGATTATAAAAGGTATTGTAATTCCCCAATTCTTAGTTTGTCTCTGTTTAATTTATTGATAGTTGAAAGAAATGTGTTATGTGTCTTTTATTATAGAAAAAGAGCTACTGGACAGAATATTTTTTTATTACAAATGTGGAACTATTTCCGTAAATATTTTTTATTACAAATGGTACCCTGGAGTGAAGCTGAGGAATCTTTGTAATTGAATTAGCGCTACTTATTTCAGTTGTTAAATCATTGTAGAGTATCAATGTTTGTTCACATTTACTTGTTTTGTTTCACAAACACCTGTGGCCCTTACAATTTGGCATGTGAAATTCAGCTCCTCCTGCTGATGGTGTCTGGGATGCTGCAGCTGCCGCGGCTCCAGCAGCCACTGTATGGTGTAGCTTTGAACCTCTTACGTGCTAGATGAGAATCAATTTTGTGTATTTGACTTTGCTGAGACAGTGACTGAACCATGTCCCATTTTTGTTACCACCTCAAATGGACTTTGCGGCGAGCAAAGCAGAGTCCCAATCGCTGCCGTGACGCGCGCGTGTACATAGCGGTGGTCGCCTAAAGCTCGAGTGGTTTGGCTCACGTGATATAGCAGTGCAGTACTTCTCCATTTCAAATTATAGTTTATTTAACTTTTTATCCTAAGTTTGACCACTTGTCTTATTCAAAAAATTTACACAAAAACAACCAAATTTAAGTCATTTTTAAATATCATATGTTAATAAAGCAAGCCATAACAAAAGAAGTGATATTTTGCACAAAAATTTTGAATAAGTCAAACGGTCAAAAGTTGGGGTTAAAAAGTCAAACGAACTACAATTTAGAACAGATTTAGTATGTATTTAAGTACAGGTCATAATCCCAATTCCCACAACTACCCGTGAGCAAGCAATGCAAGATCCAACTACCGGTCACATCAACACTGAACACACTACACCGTCCGCGTCCGGTGTCCTTCGTCACGGCTAGGCCCGAAACCACCGGTTCGCAGGAACACACATCACGCTGGTCGTAAGATTCCGGTTCGCAGGAACACACATCACGCTGGTTGTAAGATTCCGGTTCGCAGGAACACACATCACACTGGTCGTAAGATTATTTTTCAAATTTCTTTCAAAAGAGACAAAGGAAAGGTGATTATATATATAGCCACCAAGATTTTAGCGATAACATGACCTCTCATGAGGGGGAAACAACAAAGGGAGAATTGCCTATTTGGCCTCAAAAAAACTTCATCTTGCTTTTTTTTCTTTTTTCTTTTAAACTTGCCTATTTTGGCCTCCAAATAAAACTTTATCTCTTCTTTGGCCTTCCGTCGGTTTCAAGAACGTAATGGTGTTAAGTGACACCTAAAAAGACCATTTTACCTCTGTCTAAAAAAATATAAAAAACAGAGTTTTATTTGTTTTCTGGTCTCTTTCATAGTATTTCTTTGTTTGCATAAAATGAAAACTATGTCAGGTTTTCGTTCATTTTTTAAAACAGATTAAATTTGGTCCATACTTACACATGTGACATGTCCTGTAGTACTCACCTGATCTAACAAGTACAACCTTTCTTGTTCAAAGTTTTTTTTTTTTTTTTGGTGAATAACAATTCTCGTTGATTCGACGGTGGGGTTAATTGATGCGCAGGTGACGAGGTTCAGGTGCGGGGGCTTCGCTTGGCTTGGCCGGCCATGAACCACCGCATGTTCGACGGCATCGGCGCCATGGAGTTCGTCAACTCGTGGGCCGAGACGGCGCGTGGCGTCCGAGCTCACCGTGCCGCCCGTTCGTGGACCGCAGGCGTCCTGAAAGCCGCGAGACCCGCCCATGCACACTTGTTGGTATTTCTTACGCATTACGAGATAAATCCGCAAGCGCACGGATACCGTTGTAGCTTTCACCCTAAGTATTCGGGGTATCGTATTTTCCACGAGGAACGGAAGTGTACTAGAGATGGAACAAGGTCGCCCAAGGTAAGAATAGAGATAATGTTTTTGGTAGGACGAGAGGGTTTTCTAAGCTTAGCCCAAGGTCACTAGATAACTAAAGTCTCGGCTTACTACACTTGCTTACTTCGGAGCAGCTGTTCCTTTCCGATTCTCGAAAAGACTGGGAAACGGTAATCGGGGTCAGGCAGCCAAAAGCTCTACGAGAACACCAACCCGAACGTGGTGGAATACAAAGGCCTGGTCGGAGCTGTCACCCCCGGGGCTACCACAACTATCCGTGGGGTTGGGCGCAATCTCAGGTAACCGATAGTCTAGACACCACGCCTACACTAACGATTCTGAAACTAGTCTCACGTGAAAACTAGAACCTTCTGGCCGAACGGAGATCCCGCAAGCAAGTAAGTGAGCACTAAACTTTAGCCAAATAGATTACTAGGGAATTGCAAAGAAGGCGGATATTACTCACGAAGGAGTCGGCACCGTAGAGGTACAAATTGGAGGAGAACCCGACAAGCCGGCTCCGCCTCCGCTCTTCCCTCCTCTCTCTTCCTCTTTTCTAAAGTATACAACTAGGTGGAGAACACCTACTACAAGATATTGGATGGAGAAATGAAGCTTTATTGTGTAGAATGTGTGTATTACAATGAAGGAGAGGGCCTCTATATATAGGAGAGAGGGGGGAGAGGTAAAGGGAATACAAGGAAACATTTCCTGCCGCCTCCTAGGCCATGCAACCGACCCTACTAGGTCGGCAAGGAAGTTTCCTAACTGGCTGTGCCGAAAACCGGAGCAGAACCGGCCGTATAGGCGGTGAACCGGACCTAAACCGCCAGAACCTGCGCTGTCTGCTATTTCTGGAAAGGAAATCAGGTCAGCGGACGGGTGAACCAGCCGGTCCAATCGGTTTCAGGCGGGCGAACCGCGCTGGACCAGCAACCGCCTTGGGCACGCCCCCTCCAGTCTCGCCACGTGGCACAGGCAGCCGGTCGACCGCGCTCACGCGCGCCCGCGCGGGAAGGCCGTACCGCCTCCGCTCGGCCTGTCCTGGCGCGCCACGTGGCAAGGCAAGATTCGCCGGTTTGAATTCAAGAGCGCGCGTGCGCGCTCGTCCGCCCGTCAGCGCGTGGGCTTGCTCGCTGAGCTGCTGCAGCTCTGCCACGTGTCAGCAAATGAATGGCCTGCATGGTACTGGCTGACACGTGGGACCCACATCCATGCTGATTTCTATTTACGTAATATCTTTTTAATCCGGACTCCAAATATAGCAAATGATATGTCCATTTTGATCAGTGCGACGAGCGCCGCAATGGTGTACTCCGTTTCTTCATATGAGATACTTTTTATCTATGAAAAATTACAAATCCCTCGCAAAACAATTGGAGACACCAAAACTTCGTGGAACTTGTTATATAAATAATATTTGTTTATGATATAGCATGAAATGTTATCATTTTAATATACTTTGACGGTTAAAATATATGCATTAAGGACCGTCAACACACACCTTCCCGCACCACGAGTTGGCCGAGATCCCCACGCCTCCGACACCTGGCGTCGCTCTACGGCTCGCAGGAGCTGCTGTACCGCTCCTTCGCCGACCGGACGGCTGAGCGCGTCCGCAGCTGGCGCTGCCGACGGCGCCCTAGGCCCGCCGCACCACCTTCGAGGCGTTGTCGGGGCTCGTGTGGCGCGCGCAGCCGCTCGCCGCCCGCCGGGACGTGAGGCGCCGGTTCGCCGCCCGCGCAGGTCGCCGGGCAACGGGCCGGACCAACGCCCTGGCCACACCGCCGGCGAAGTCCGCGCCCTGTCGCGCGCGGCCGGTGCGAGGGTCGTCTGCAGATGGTGACCGACGAGTACATGAGGTCGGGCCACGGATGGACGGACCGGTGTCGGGATGGACGACGGCCCCCGCCCGCTTGCCGTGTGGCGGCGGGCGACCGCCGGGCTCCTCCCCGCCGGGCAGCGAGGCCGCGGAGCGCAGCAGACGCCGGGGCGCTCCTCGCGGCGGCGCTGGGCGGCGGCGTGGCCTCCATGGCGGGCTCGGTGGTGCTCCTCACAGGTGGTGGCGGCGGATCTCCATGGGGCGGCGGCGGCGCACCCTCCTCCTCCCCCGTCGCTGCGGCCGGCGGCCTCTTTTTTTATGGGAACGCGTCGGGGGCCGAGAGGCGTCGGGGATACCGGGGGATTTTACATATTTACCAAAATTTTACGTTGCATATTACTCGAATACCGTGTTTAGAACACGTCTTACAAATTCACCAAACTTAAGTTGAACATCTTGAATACCAGGTTTAGAACGCGTCTTACAAATTCATCAGCCTTAAGTTGAACATCTTACACTTATACCACTTTGTCCTACGTGGCGTGCCAGATTGGATTGAGATGCAACCACACAGTTAGCAGCCACATGGGAAAAGACTTCCATACCCCTGCCCTTTCCATCCAGTGAGCACCCACGCTAACCGTGAGCACCCAGATTGGACCATGCACACCCACGCTCACATGGACCATGCACCCACGCTCGCAGTGAGAACCCAGATTGGACCATGCATGCTGGAGCAGCCATTCAAGAAATGAATAGTCATCTCATTAAAAAGAAAAAAGAACAAATAGACAAATCCATAGCAGCCTGATACATTGATGTTAACATGAAAATAGGGGCTAATTGTTTGCCATTACATAAGTCATAAAAGGGGCAAAATAATTAATGTTTTTTTTGCCTGGTACAGACTAAGCTGCCATCATATTGGACTTTAGTTCTAAGCTTCCATGGACAGCCTAGAGAAGCACAACATACCCTGTACCTGTCTTTTTGTCTGAATGTTCAATGTTAAATTCAAAATGCTTAACAATAGCATGCTGCCTCACAGCTAGCCTAAGCTCCTCAATGGTTGGATAGCAAATTCCTACACTCACATCAGGACACTCACATCAGGATGGTCCCTGTCCCATTCATACAGTGGCTCTTCATCAGCTGTGTCATCAATATTAATAGCTGCTTCATTCATATCTTGCTGCATCTCCCTTGTCATTCTTGGAATTGGCACCTCTTGTGCAGTAGCGCCTTGAGGTGTTGGATCAGCTTCCTTGAATCCCATTGCCTCATATACTTGTTCCTCAATGACAAGTTGTACAACTATACCATCATCATCAGGGTTCTCTTTGTATAGTAAGAGTGGTCCAATCAATTACTGCCACAAGCTGTTCAGTAGGTGGAGATGGGAAGCTGTATGTGTCTGCAAAAAACCTTCAACATCATTTGCCTCTGCATTTGGTTCATTACCACTAGTAACACCAGAGACACATCTAGCTCTAGATGAAGCAGAGTCATCATGGTCCCTATCTTTCCTCACAACTTCAACAACAATAAAAGCCAATCTGTCATCCCATCTATCCTTAATAATATGGTGCACATGCTCATCCCTCCTAAGCTTCCACTTAGAGCCACTCTGTTGGTCCAAAACCCAAACTGCAAGTGTTTGAGAAGGCCCCCATATAATCTCTCGCAGCCTAAATCCTTATGTAAGTCATCCAAAGAGTACTTGATTGTTTCTATCAAACCAGATGTCATGGTGTTGTTGGTCCATGTGCACTAGCCCCTAATCACCATCAACAACGTACGCAGAAACCTTAACAGCTAGTCTAAACACACTGCCAGGATCGATCCTGACATCATGAACAGTGGAAAACACATGAGCAACTACAATGTTACTCATACCATGGGGGAGACGGGAGGTGGAAGGAGTGCATACCAAGGAGGACAGTCACCATCCATTGCCGTCGATCCGTGACGCTGTACTACATCAAAACCTACGAAATCCCAAAACAACGAGAGGATTAACCCTAACCCTAACCCTAACCCTAACCCGAATCGATGTACCAACGAGGGAGAAGCAAGGCCACACACCTGGGATTCGGTCATCGTCGATCCGCAGGGAGGGAGCCTGGGGCGGCGTCGATCCGGGGGAGCGGGGCCGGCGAAAGCGAGGGGCGGCGGGCGTGGAGTCCGCCGGTCTCGCGCGGGCGCTTAGCGAGAAAAAAAGTCGCGGCCTCTGTCTCCCGGCCGCCGCCATGAAAAGAAGACCGACCCGACTCCCGAGCCGCGCGAGCGCGTGTGAAGGAAAGGGCGGGGCGTGGAGGAAATCTTCCGTGTGGGTCGGGCGATCGTGTGTGAGTGTTTCAATCCGATCTGGCACGCCACGTAGGACAAAGTGGTATAAATGTAAGATGTTCAACTTAAGGCTGATGAATTTGTAAGACGCGTTTTAAACCTGGTATTCGAGTAAGACGCAACGGTAAGGCTGGTAAATATGTAAAATCCCTAGGATCCCACGTCGGGACGGACGGGTCGCCCACCGAGTTAGTAAGAGATGCTAAGGGGTATTCGTGTCATTTCGCGTGAGTCGACTCCTTGATCTAACTGAATCAGCCCAAAAAGATAAATGTAAGGCCAAAAGAAGAAAGAAAATTTCACCGGCGCCAAATAAAGCAAGTTCGAAAAAAAGGTCAAATATAGGCAAGATGAAGTTTTCTCGGGGCCATAAAAAGGAATTCTCCCAACAACAAAACGCGCCCATTGAAATTGCTGGGCCGCGCAAAGTCTGGCGGCACACAGGCGCGGGGACGCCAGCGGCCCAACTCACGGCTCGTGCGAAAGCGGAACTGAACCGGACTTGCGGCCTGCTAGGCCTGTCGCCTCGATCTCCGGCCGGCGACTCCGCGGTTGCGCACTGCGAAGCCGTGGAGGACCAGCAAGCAAGCGTCCCTTCACCGGCCCCCTCCCTCCCCCTTCTCTTCCCTCCGGCACTGCGAAGCCGTAGATGGCCTGCCGCGTGAAGGTGGTAGGACAGGTGGAGCGAGTGGACGGAGAGTCGCTATCCTACGCGGAGTTCGTCCGCCGCTTCATGGCGCCCAACCGCCCCGTCGTTCTCACGGGGCTCACCTCGTCCTGGCGGGCCCGCAAGGACTGGACGCTCTCCGGGTCCGGCGACCGCCGCCGCCCTAACCTCGGCTTCTTCGCCCAAAACTTCCCTTCCCCTCTCGTTCAGGTATTATTCCCTCCTCATCCGTGCTGATGGCCCGTGTTAGTTGCTACGCGAATGGAAGACCTGTATACAGCGGTATCAATTGCGCAGGTCGCCGACTGCTCCTCGAGGGATTTCACGGACCAGAAACGGCTTGAGATGTCCATGCAGGAGTTCATAGACCACTGGGTTGGGGGTGCTCACGGTGGCTCAAGCGATGGGGATCGTGATGGTTCTCTGTTGTACCTGAAAGACTGGCACTTTGTTAAGGTATGTTCACAGTGCCCTGCTCGCTTAATTTCGCTGAGCAATAATTGCCTAGTATACTTTGGTGCTCTTGCAGTCTGGTTCATCAGTTATGCAGATCAAATGATGCACTGATTTAGTGTTGACGTGCTTGACTCAGTGGGTGCTACACATGACAAACATGTGCATGCACTAATATTTGTAACAAGAATAGTTGTAATGTGTTATTATATCTAGATACATAGCAAACTGATGTACCAAAAAAGTCAAAATGACTTGTAGTTCTTATTAAAAAAAATTGTAGACCTGGATTTACATTCTTAGGTTTATGGTAAATGGAAACAAATAGCGAGTCACTTTATTGCATCTCCATATTTTACCATGATCACTGTTATATTTGTGTCAATGTGCTGTGCTTGTCTGAAGCTGGAATATCTGAAAAGAGACGGTGCAACTTGTTTCTTTATAAACTAACATATGTTCAATACTATTTTAAAATGGAGGAAAATTGTGGTGTGGAGTCAGTTCCACCAAGCAACATGGCCCTGCTGCAAGTATGCCCACTTATTTTATTTCTTCTTTTTTGGCATAGCAAACTAATTCACATATGAGTACTAAGGACCAAGTTGTTTGGCGAGCTGCAAGGTTTTGTTGCAACATTGACCCATGTTTTCTGATCGTCCGATTAATCGTGATTCGATTAATCGTCCTGATCGGTTCTAAGCTCTCGATTAGGCCCTTCGATCAGATCAGAACGATCGGAAACCTGATCGTCCAATTAATCGTCAGATCAGCTCTCTAGTCGATCAGACATAAATAGGTACTGGGCTGCTTTAGTTGGTAGAAATATAGTCTTGAATTGATAGTTGATACTATATAAATATTTAGAATATGGTATATATATACCAAATACCATACATATATGATATATAGTCCTGCTATATGCAGGACGATTATATGGACGATCAGGGGGTCGATTAATGCGTCCTGATCAGTCCCTGATCGATTAGAAACAATCAGCCAATCAGAAAACATGGACATTGACAACAATGTCTTCTTAATTGATCCACATATGAGTACTAAGGACCAAGTTTGTTTTCTTAATTGATTTTTGTAATCCTGGAGTACTGGATTATATGGATTTTTTTTTTTTGAATACGCAGGAGAGCTGCGTATCATTGTATTAGTAGAAGAAAAAGGAGTCATACATAGACCCAAACACACTAACTCACACACACCACAACTTTCCTGTATCTAAGGCTACCTCACTGAAACTGAGAGTACATTGACCGAAAGTGGGCTAAGAAACTAAAAGCCCCTAGCAGTGAGCAAGGACAGACCCTTAGCTCCTGCCAAACATCACCAATGGGCATCATCCCTAGCTAAACTAAGGGCCGTGTTTACATTTGGATTATACGGATTTCACCATAACTTTTGTCTTATCCAGTTGATCCTCACTTTGAAAAGAACAATGTTTGTGCCTATGCCTACAAATCTACAATATTGAGGAATCCTTGGATACCACAATATTATTACACGCAAGGCGCCTCTTTCTTTTTGCAATTGATTTTGCATTTCCTGCTGTGACAGCAACATGGTTTAATTTCTTCTTTTATCTTAACTTTCCAGGAGTACCCTGATTATGTTGCATATACCACACCAACCTTCTTTGCTGATGATTGGCTCAACATGTATCTTGACAGTCACCCTATACATAGAGATTCTGACATTGCCAGTCATAAAAATGAAATAAACTGTTCTGATTATCGGTTTGTTTACATGGGGGTAAAAGGTATGTTGTGTTTTATGATGTATCTTTCCTCGGTTTTACATGTCTAGCATTGTGGAATTCTGTGGTTCTACACGCAATTTTCCGTGCTACATGATAATTAACTCCACACATGATTATGGTTGAGCTGTGATGTGTAGGAACATGGACTCCTCTGCACGCTGATGTTTTTAGGTCATACAGCTGGTCAGCAAATGTTTGTGGGAGAAAACAGTGGTTGTTTCTATCCCCATCACAAAGTCATTGTATATTTGATAGGTACAATTTGGTCTTAGTATTTCTTATTTATACATTTTATATTGTTCTTAGCTACAAATGAGTATGGTACTATTACTTGATGTAGAATGGAGTAATGAGGACATCACAAGTGAGCCTGTTAGGTGCTAATGGGAAGTAACCACTAAAGCATGGTTGCAACTTTTACATAGAGATTTTGCATTATTCAAAAGAAACAAATACATTGTGCAATGATGTTCGATACATATTTTTTTGTACTTTCTATTGCTACATGATCAGTGGTTGCTGATTATGCCATGTAGGAACATGAGAACCTCGGTCTATAACTTACATGATGATGTTTCTGAAAAGAAGTTCCCTGAATTTAGTAAGGTCTCCTCCCTCCTTCCCTCCCTCTCTCTTAGTGTCCTTTTTTGAAAGTTAATTTTATGAAGTTCCTTTTGCAGGCTGAATGGCTAGAATGCATTCAGGAGCAGAATGAAATCATATTTGTTCCCAGTGGATGGTATCACCAAGTCCATAACCTGGTAAATGTCATTTGTTATTTGAGATATAATGTACCGGTTGGGTGCTATGCATTCTACATTGGATTAAACAGGTGCTGAATAGGAAAATGTGAACTATCCATCATGGCCTTTGGATGAGATTTGGTTGATACACTATGTTTGAATTTACTGGATCTTTTTAAAATATCTTCCACCTAACAGTGACCAAGTGGCATGTGTAGTCTGCTTTGATCAAATTTTTGTCCAACATTAGTATTGGAGTTATCATCCTCTTACTTTGTGGGTGGTATCTATCAGATACACACTTTGTTCTACTGAAACAAATGGAAGGGTCTCACATACTGTCACCATTCATGGGGTTTTGCAGAAGAGGGACAGGACAGTGGCCTTTTATGGCCTGAGACACTAGAACAGAAAGAGGCTGACAATAGATGGGGGATGGTCCGGGTGTGGGTGTGTGTGTGTGGGGGTGGGGGTCTCTTTTGCCCCACGGTTTCAGTTCAAAAAATAGATGAGGGAAGGCAACTGACGAGGGAGAAAACTTCAAAAGAGGGAAAGACTGTTCATTACCATTTGTCGCACATGAACATGTAAATGATGCTATCCTATCCTTATATGGATGGAGAATGACATGACAGCTACTTGCTCCATTCCAAATTAGTTCACTTCAGCATTGTCCTAATCCTGAATCAAACTTCTCTAACTTTTTGACCAAGTTTTTAGAAAACTATATTAACATCGTTTGATAAACACATTATCAAGACATTTTGTGGAAAATTTAATGAAACTAATTTATTGTAGATGTTGGTGCATTTTTCTAGCAACTTGGTTAAAGTTAGACAAGTTTGATTATAACAAAACTAAAGTGAACTATAATTTGGAATGGTGGGGTAAGAAACTAATAATCATGATAAAATGCTAAATTAGGATATATCCCTGCATCTTCGAATTAAGAAATGATCTTCAGAACAACTGAGGCAACACATCTTTATGTATTATGTTGGGCCCAAGTCCATGGAAGAAAGAATCATTTCCCTTGGCATTTGAACTGATGCAGTGGTTAATCAATTTGAATAACAATTTATTTCCAATAACTAAATTGTAGTTAATGAGATTATGTTGGTCGAATTTTTTTTTAAGAAACTAATATGGACAATCCAAAAGACAAAATAGAAATTAATTATGATAGATTGCCAAATTTTGAGATATGCATGCAATTTCTTGATTACGAGATGATATTTCAAAACAACTGAGGCAACAGTGCATTCTGCACTTCCATGCTGTCATTGCTGCTGGACCCATGTCCTTGGAAGAACTTTGAATCATTTCTTGGCATTTAAATGATGCAATGGTTAGTCAATATGAAGAACATTTTACTGCCAAAGACTAAACTTTAGTTAGTGAAATTATGTTAGAAGTAGTTATTTATCAGTTCATATTATTATTGTAGATCAATCTGAAAGATATTTCAAATGGCAGTGCATTCATTTATGTCTTGCTGTCCCTGGGGTCTTGTACAATATTTGTTTAAAGAACTGTGCCAGTTACTATTAGTGTACTACTAGCTGCTAAACTCATGTGTTTTTCTATTTGTGGCAATTACTACAGGAGGATACTATATCGATAAATCATAATTGGTTTAATGCCTACAACCTACACTGGGTGGTGCGTATTTGCGTTTTATCAAGTTAAGTTGTAGAATAACAAGATTTCATACCTGATAATACTCTCATCATTCAGTGGAACTTGCTTTATGAAGACTACAAAGTTGCAAAAGAATATATTGAAGACATTCGAGATATATGTGATGATTTTGAAGGACTTTGTCAACGGAACTTGGCAGCTAATACAGGTAATATTCCAGTATCTGTAATAATCACATGAACAACAAAAAAATGCCTTGTTTACCTTCTCATAACATCCTTTTGGAACTACTTTCAGGCATGAACTTCTATGATTTCTTTGTTTTCATAGTGCGGTTTGCCTTAGCCAATGTAATTGAGCTTTACCATCTTCAGCAGCCAGAGGTTTCAACCTTGTCAACAGAAACTGCACATCATTTGGTCTATAATCTGACATCAATTCGTAATGTTGCATCAAAAATGTCAACTACTGAGGCTTTTGCTACTGAGGATCATCTTTGTAGTATCTCTGAAGATAACCGCAGTGCTTTCTCTAATATCAAACAAATATTAGAAGAGGAAAGTTTCAGAAGGCTATTGATGGCACTGTCAAAGGCATATGACCACATAGACAGAGGGCAAAGGAGTCTCAAATCTTCGATCTCGTATCTGAACGGTTGTTCGTCAATGATCTGCTTGAAGTCTGATTGCAATGTTGTTGATCACATTACTTCTTTGGTTGATGAAGTTTGTGGACCTGAGGATTTGGTGAGACTTATTGATAGAGCTCTTTCTGATGGATAATTTTTAGTGTTTCTAGCATTGTGAACCTGCGCTTGTGTGGATCCTTGTTCATCAGATATGATGGGATACTTGATAGCTTGTGGATATTCACAGCCTTGTCAACTGGAAGGACAATTTTTTTTAAAAAAAAAAACTAGAAGGACAATTGTGCATTGCATCCCCATTGTTTGTCTTTGCAGTGTTACATTTCGTGATAGAACCTCCAACCTTGCATTCTTCAGATGTGAGATTGTGCATTAGTACATTGGAAGGTTAACAGATCGCTCTTCCATTGCAATCGGACTGATAAAAGGAACTAATCATTGGTCAAATCAGTCACCGTTCTGAGTTGGATAGGCAAACTGGGCACTGCTTATATATTAAGACAATTTCCAAATATTTTACTATATTTAATGTCACCCTAAAATCTGCATTTTGGGATGTGACTAGCAAACATTAAATAAAATAAATGAGTTTTTAAATATTTTTCTAAAATTTTCAAGCTTTAGCTAGCTTGTAGTCAAGCAAGAGTAAAAAAAAATGTGGTTTTATTAAAAAAATATGAATTAATGTAATTTGTTTGCTTGCAATCATGTCTTTACGTAAGCTTTATATCTACTCCTTCCGTCCCAAAAAGATTATCGTCCTAGCGTCCTGTGCTCTAAATGTCATTGGTTCGATATGCCTGGCACCTCCTATTGTGCTCTGCTCCCTTCGTCGGTTCGTCTCCATCCCCTTCCTCTCATCTTTTTTTTCCTCTGCCATTGGGAATGGCACCCTTCCTCATCTATCTACTCCGTCGGCCCCGTTCCCATCTCCACCACCGCTGAGCTCCCCTCCAACTCTTTTTCTCTTGAGTTGGAAATGCTACTACGCTTAGACCGCCGTGCTGGTGACAACTACGAAGAAGCGCTCTCCCGAGTGTCCAGATGTGGGGCAGTGGCAGTGGAACGTGCGCTTACCGCTCGCCGAGGAGACAGGCACGGTCCGGGCGCCGACGATAACTCTGGCGGATTGGTGCGTACTGCTCGCCGACGTGACCGGCTGGACGGGCACGATGAGGCCGGTTCTTCTCCTCTTTCCCACTGGCGCCCGCCATTGTGGGATCCACTGCCGACCCGTCTGCTCCGCCCCGTCCATCGCAAATCCTCCGAGGTCGCCGCCCTTCTCTTCACCTCCACCGGTGCGAAGGCTGCATCCGTCGTCCCTTCTCCTCCATGAGCCATTAACAATGGGGGCACATATCTTGTCAAAGAAAAAAAGGGGAACATGGAAGAGAGAGGAGACAAGAACGTCGGGGCATGCATGTCTATGTGGCTGGTTCCTCGGTCTTTGTGCCATTTGCTTAAACGTTGCTAAAATGATACTCTTACTGAGACAGACAGGGAGAGTAAGCTTCTTAGAGTAAAATCATTCGAGTAAAATCAATCTCTCTCTTTTTTTTAATAACCCTGTGTACAGTTAGTAACATAGAATGGAAACTTCATTGAAGGGTTGTTTGGATGCCAACCACAGATTGCCACACCTAACCTTAGGCATGCCACATGTACTTAGGCAGGTGTTTGGTTGAGTATCCAATCGCCACAGCCACAAACGGTCTTCGCCCGCGGCTTTTTTGCGTGAAATCTGTAGCGGGCGATTCCTCCGCCTTCACCACAAACTGTTTGCCGCCACATCTCCTCCTCCACGGACACACGCCCCCACCCCGCCCTGCGAGTGCACGAGGCTAACTGCGTGAGCGGCGGCCGGAAGGGCACCGACAGGAACGCAATCGACGAGCAGCCGAGCACATAGCACACCAGTCGAGCGCGAGCGCAGAGACAATGACAGGCATGCTCGACGGAGACATGAGTGTCGGAGTGCCGCCGAGAGGTGGGCGGGCGCGGACGGCAACGAAGAACGCGGGGAGCGTGAGAGCCGGTCTTGCGACCCTAGGCCCGCGAGGATGCTTGCGAGCACGTGGCCGACCGAGAGAGCGCGCGGCTGTTAGACCTGGGGAAATCGCGTGCCGAGGGAAGAAGATAAGGTTCCTGCGTTCGTGACTCTGGGCATTGACTATTTGACTGGAGTAGAGAGAGAGAATACAAGGAAAAATAAAAAAAAGTGAAAACATTAATTAAGAAACCAAAACTAAAAATATAAAAATACAAGGTTATTGTAGACCACTAATTACCTATATTACTCTTAATTAATCGCCATGATTATTCTTGGCTCATTAGAAACATCATACAAATTTGTAATTAATATTTGATGATGAATCTAAACCTCCTTGCCTTGTAATATTAGTCAAATATATGCCGGTTCTTATTTTACATTGTTGAAATGATTATCCTTTAACAAATGGGTGCTTACCACTAATACATTGAGATTTTTTCACTCACTTGTGGTTGCAAACCAAACACATGCCACAACATTTTGCCATGTTTTTTGTCGCAGTAATCCAAACAGTAGCCACACTTGTTTTGACTAAACTTAGTTACCAACCAAACATGTTGTTTTTGGCACACATTGTGGCAAGCCACGATGTGACAGCTAAAGGTTAGGTGTGACAAAGTGTGACTACAAACTAAACATCCCTTCTTTGCCTGTTCTAGCCTTGTTTCCGGGACGACTGAATGAAACCATGTCCGGTGACTAGGTGGCGCGGTATGAGGCGATGGCCGCGATGTCAAATTATTGCTTGTCGGTTTCTCGAGATCCATTTGGGGACAAAGCTATCTGCACCGCGAGGGAACGGTAAAAACATATCGTATCCCTCTGCACTGCCCCCGGATGTTTTTTTGCCACTTTTGCTGCACCCATGGAATCTCTACCACATACTTTATATCAACTAGGGTCCCACATGTCGTGAAATCCTATCTCTTCCCGTTCTTCAATCCTCGGCGTCTCCGCTCGTTCCGCCCGTAGTCGTCGCGACCGGCGACAACGGCGAGCCATGAGCTACTCGTCGCCGCCGCCCGGGGCGTGGACACGCTGTCGCCGCGCCCACGGCGGAGCGGTCGGCCGTGTGCGCGAGGCGTGACTGCGATTTGCGTCGTGGCTGGGATCTTGGGCTTCAAAGCACTACGCGGCGGCGGTTCTAAAGCGAACCAAGCAGCGGCGGGCGGGGCGGCCGGACCGCTGCGGCGGCGGCGCCTTAGCGGCGTTGCGTTAGGCGGCCGGGCGGCGGACCAGCGGCTCTCCAACCCGTGGCGGCTTCGGCGCGGCTGGCGATGGAGCTTCTGGCTGCTTGCCGCCATGGTCGGCGAGCGGCGGTGCCGGCGGTGTAAGGTGACGCCAACGGTGGAAGCTGGGGCGCAGCGGCGGCGCCGGCGAGCTCCACTTCTCTCTTCTGCTCTCTCGCCCGCGCGCAGTGGGGCGGGGCCCATGCCACGCCGGCGGCCGGAAGGAGCAACGCCGCGGGCGCTACGAATAGTGAACCGATGCTTGTCGAGGTCGTACTCCAGTACAGCGGTGTGGGGCTTCCGTTCGCTATCTGTTCCTTGAGGTCGGATTTAGAGTATGCGGTGCAGACAGCCTGCAGAGCAGTACTGTATGAGCAAGCAGTCAAGAAGAGCGTACCCGGTCCGGATGCGTGCACCCCAGCGAACAGCGATTCGTTTCCACTACAATCGTTGCTCCTGCTGTAGTGCTAAACGACGTCTGCCCATAATTAGATCATTGGAAAGATCTTTTGATCTAGCAAATTTATTTGGAGATTTAAATCGGCTGCCGGCCAGTTCAAAATCTAAAAACGTCGTTTATTTTGGGACGGAGAGCCACACTGCCGGCTGCCGGCCAGTTCACCTTTCGAGAGCCACACCGTGTGCCTTTGTCTGCTGGATTGTTGACCGTCTTGCTGGGGTCCTATCATATCTACTGTTCTGTTTTACCAGACATGCTGAAGCAGAAGAAGAGGAGGCACCACTCTCCATTCGTCTGCAACTGCAAGTGATCTACTGTACTACTATAGAGGAAGCAGGATAGAAGCGGCAGCAGCCTCTCGGATTCGCTGACAGCGTTAGATAGTACTAGTTCTGTCCCTTTTTAGATGTCCAAAATTTTGGTGCGTTGGATGGATAAACTTTTTCATCTTTTAGTTTGTTAGTTTGTAAAAAATTATCCTACAACATTTATATCTCCAAATAAATTTATTAAAAATGTACATCTAAACTGTATAATTAGTTTAATTTTTTTGCATAAATATTTATATTTTTTTAATATATAATTGCCGGTAGTTTGTGATGGGGAATCTTCTTTTGCGTAATGACATTTATTTAGGGACGGGGGTGCTAAACACACCCTTGATGCTTTGACCTGCATATTTCCTGTTCTCGTGACATCCTCTTTTACCACAATCATGCTGTCAGGTGAGTACAGCCTATCATCGGAGCTCTGTAATTTCTACTCCCTCCGTCCACTGAGTTTGTCACCCTGGATTCCGTGCCATCTTATTCGATGCTTTGTCTTATTCAAACTTTTTGTATAAATATAATTTTTTTGTTATGACTTTTTTTATCAATGAAGATACTTGAATATTGATTAATTTATTTTATAATTTGCATAAATATTTTGAATAAGACGGATGGTCAAACATGAAGTTCAAAAGTCAAAAACGACGAACTCCATGGGACAGAGGGAGTACGTTGTAGTGTTAGACACGTTGTGGGTATTATGACGGTTTGATCCTGCAACCTCCCTTCCACTACCTCAGCGGCACTATTTCCTGTCTCGACGCGACGCTCTCTTGGCTCTCGTCAGCGTTCCTCGCCTGGTGGTGTGCCTTTTCTCCTTTTCCTACTACTCTCTCTCTCTCTCTCTGCGTTAAGAGTAGAGAGGCAACAAGGACCTTAAAAATACATGACCCCACTGAGGCCTTGTTTAGCGTATTTGGTTTGACATTAATCTATATGTTGGGGCGGAGTAAAATAGAGTTTTAACTAAATTGCACCTCAACTCACCACAACACACGTGGATTAAAGCCAAACAGAATACAAACAAAAAAGGCCTGACAATGGATGCTCTAGTTTCTCATGATACACGTGTATTGTGGACTTGCTAGCGCATTGTTTTCTCGAATACGTAAAAGATTTGTGTATCATTGTAGTAAGTAGTACAATTATTTTTCTTTTTCTTCAAGGTCAAGTCTGTAATTGGGACAATGTACTGTGCTTATGCTTAATACATCTTCCCTTTCACAAAAAAGTAGAATAGTTAAGCATTGCTAGCGCATCGTAGATTCACAGTAACCCAAATATATCCCTTGTTTATTAAACGCAAATCTATTAGTCGATCGGTCACGTCACCTCCTCAGCGCGCGACCACGGCCACCGCAATAGCCACCCATCTCCACCTCCATGCTCCGCCCTTAGAAGGGGCTCAGTGCCTAGCTCAGCGATGGGGACGGGAGAGACGGCGGTGATGCCGTTAGAGTAAGAGGAGGACGCAACGATAGGGCCAGGTTGGGGCGGGGGTGACCATGGGCATGGCGCAGTGGGGGATGAGGGGAAAGAGGAGGGCCACAAGCTTAGTAAGCTCTCATCGGATGACGATAAGCCCCTTAGACGGATGACTTCGGCGATGTCATATAGGCCCTCTCCCACGGCGGATTGAACTTGTGCTTGTTTTTATTGGTTGACCCCCTCTCTGACTTAAAAACTTAGTCGTGTGGGTGTCAGCTATGGTAGTGTGCGCTGGAGTCCTTATTGGCACATGGTCCAAGGAGTGTGACGCCATGTAACTCGCTTATTATTTGGTCAATAGGGCGTTGTCATACCTTGTTTGACCGCTGCTCATCATAGGTCTTGACTCCCGGTGATCCATAGTCTAATTTGGTTAGGAGTATGGACTCATCAGCACTATATTACTGTGAATAAAGAACAGGTAAAACCGGTTTAGCGCCTAGGAGTTGTCCTCAGGCTCCAAAAAAGACCAAGGGGAACTCAATAACTCATATCGCGGTGATCTTATTGATCAATGGCAACTTAGTGACTCATATCGCGGTGATCTTATTGATCAATGGCAACTTAGTGACTCATATCGCAGTGAACTTATTGATCATACCGAATATCTGCGACTTTAGCCCATGCCCCATGGAGCGCATTGGTGCACAACCTGGCCGTTAGTCATGGATGCGCCACGGTGGCCTGGTCCACACAAATGGCAAAGTCGATCAGTCACAGAAATGGAGGAATGGTTTCCAATGTAATATATATATGTTTTTTTGTTGAGGAAAATGAAATATATATGTTCTGTTGTTGATGATAAATAGGCCAGTATGTGTTGTGGCAATCGGCGCAGGCCGAATCCAATATAACCTAATTAGGTTGGAATTGGTCCATTATCGCCGTCAACAACTAATTTGCTAGTTGCACGTGACTTGTTCGTGTTCTTCATCTCCATGTGCTGACTGCCTGACCATGTCATGTTCACCAATAGCTTTGTCTCAGTAGATTTTCGTTCCACTGTGAACGTCCGCCCTATTCCTGCTCTGAGCCTATAATTGTGAATGTGTGCTCCTAGATTAGATAAACTGTAGCAGGTTAGCTGTCCTGTTTTCTCCTTTCATCAATGCAGCAGTGAAGCTGAAGCCTGCTGTCTGCTGCCATCTTTATCCACCGGCTGGGTAGTTGATGCATGCCATGTAATCTAATCTAATGAAAGCAGTCCTGTAATGGAATGCTTAGATAAACTCCTCCGTCGACGGACACGATCGAGTTGTTGAAATGTTATTATGCCTGCAACTGCAAGTCTGCATCTGCAATTGCAGCAGGCCGTACCCAATGCCCATCCAGTCCACTGTCCAGTGACTCTCACTCGACCACATGCTCTGCTACTAGCAGCACCGCCCTACTGCAGAATGAACAGGCCAAGGAAGGAAGACCGAGTGGTCCGAACACTCTTGGCTTGCCGATCGATTGTGAATGTGCCTGTGCCTGCCATCTGCCTGCTTTCGGTGGCCGACCGTGTTAACGTTCCTTGTCACCTGTAGCTGTAGATTCTGCTTCTAGCGGTGAACGGAGCATACCGACCTGCGAGGTGACCCCCAGGTCCTCCTGGGTCTCAGGACTGGAGGTGAGAGTGCAATAAGGCTGGGAAAAATGGGTGGATTAGATGCTTCCGCTTTACTGCAACATGGATGTAACTTGGACGTGAAGGAAGGGACAAATGCCTTGGTTGCTAAAAGGAGATAATAAAGGAGAAAAATGTACTAGTAGTACTGCAGTAGAGTATTATTGTACCCACCTAATAAGGCTACACTGCAACTCTAGAATGTTGTGGTGCAGTAACATTCGACGCAATCGGTTGTTTCACCGAGGTGTTTGATTGATTGCTTCTAGTAGCGTCAAATGTTCGCACAACTGTCTTTTTTCGAGGTCGAGGTACCTGA
The DNA here is from genome assembly GCA_015847255.1 of Hyparrhenia diplandra. NCBI lineage: Eukaryota > Viridiplantae > Streptophyta > Magnoliopsida > Poales > Poaceae > Hyparrhenia > Hyparrhenia diplandra. The sequence goes on along the minus strand of JADLZK010005047.1, from coordinate 208,685 downwards.
TTTCTTGTCGCTTGGACTTAGAAACAACGACGACGACAAGATTTTGCATGCATGAGGCTCTGTTGCTTAGCGTCCAAGCGCGGTACAAGCTACTGGTAGTTTTGTTTTCTTCAATTCATGATCGATCATCGTTCCAAGATCGACTTTGAGTCAGACGCAAGCAAGAGGTAAACTGGAATTAATGGAGTAAACAAATGCATGTATATACTTACTGCTACCTTGGCTACATTGTTCAGGGGCTTTTACATTACAACTCCATTGATGATCATCGCTACCTGATGATGAACTGCACTACGTTTAAACTGGCAGTGCTGAACCCTTCATTCACCCTTTTGTTTCAGACCACCAAGAAAATAGAAAAAAAAAAAAAAAAAAAAAAACTACATGATCCATGATGATTTCCCCTTTTGAGAAATTAATTAAACCTTTGGTGAGAACGAAGGAAACAAAAATAATAACAAGAAAAGAGCAGAACCACCTGACTATCTTGAGAAGCAAATGCCTCCAAAAAGATAGTCGTTGTGCTGATGATTCTAGGTGCACCTGACGTTCCTGCCCGGTCCGCCGTAGTAGAAGTAGTTTCCCCAGACGGCGTTGACGCCGCCCTGGATGTCGTAGCAGTTGGGGTGGTCGGCGGTGACGTGGAAGCCGGCGGCGAGCGGGACGAGGCTGTTGTCCCAGTCCACCACCTCGAGGTTGCGGAAGTAGGAGGCCCGGCCGAAGCCTTCGCCGGCGAAGTGGCCGCTGCCCATCTGGGTGGCCGTGTGGGAGCCCGACGCGCGCGTGTTCACCACCTCGCCGCCGAACTGCACCATGCTCGCGTGCGACGCCAGGTGGCTGAAGAGCAGCGACGGCCAGTAGCCCACCAGCTCGCCGGAGCCGAACTCCAGCCACCAGTTGCCGTGGTTCGGGTCCTGATCGATGGCAAGCAGATTAGATTAACTGGTTAATAATTTGTAATGAATGAAACAGAGATCGAAAAAGCAAAATTCATCAGCTCCAGCACTCGAATATGTATGTGAAAAGCCGTGCACTTGAAAAGCCGAAAGCAGCAAGCAAACTAAAGCTGCTGGGAGTGCAATGCAATGATGTGCGGAAGGCGTGTGCTGCTGTCTGCCGCCTGCCTGCTGGAGGCAAATTGATGCCTGCGTACAGTACCTTCCAGACGAGCAGGCTGATGTCGAACTGGCCGGCGTTGTAGGCGGAGGTGGGCGAGATGGCGGCGCCCATGGCGATGCGGCTGTTGGTCTGGATGAAGCCGGAGCAGAGGAGGTTGTAGCACCCCGTCGTCTGGTACGCGTCCGTGGTCCAGTACGTGAAGAACCTCGGCGCGTTGTCCCCGTAGAGCTGCGGGCTCACCTGCCACCCTGCCTCGATGGTGTTGAGGTCGTTGCCGAAGGATCCCGCGATGACCCAGATCTGCGACAGGCTGAACTCCGACGCCGTGCTCACCTGCGGCGCCCACACGTTGATGCTCGCCTTGGCGCCGTAGTACTCGTCGCCGGCAACGTACCCCACCGCGTGCTGCATTGCATTGCATGCGTCAGACACGTTATTAGCAATCGGTGGAATCCCAATTCCTCCATCTCAACGATGATGTCAGGCTGTTCGTTGTAACCGCAACCGGGATTTGTGGTCTGGCTTGTAGCGCTTGTCCAGAAGGCAATGCAATGCAATGCAAATTAAACTACACGGACCTCGTGGCCGCCGGAGACGGAGTCGCGCCGCACCCTGCCTGCGGGGGCCCTGCCGAAGCGCTTGACGGAGCTGGCGCGGAGGACGTCGGCCTCGGTGACGCGCCTGATGGGCACGGACCCTTCCGGGCACGCCTGCCCGGACGCCGCGGCCCACAGCTGGACGCCGGCGTCCGCGGTGGTGGTGGTGTCATTGCTCACGGGGCCACGTATGCTGTGGTGGTGTCCCTTGGGCCTCGCCGGCGGCTCCGCCAGTGGCCTCTGCCCGCGCAGCCTTGGGTGGTCGAAGGCTGGCTGCAGGTGCGCCGCCACGCAGTCGATGAGGTCGCCGTCGGGACTCTGCAGACAGACAGACAGACACGCCGACAACCAAAGGAAGAGAGCGAGGTCACTGTCAGTGTCGATCGTCATTGCAAGCAAGGCAAATAATGCAAGAGGAGTTGAGGTGCACGCACGCACGTGCCTGGATGGTCCGGAGCGCCGGCTTGTTGAGCCTCTTGAGCAGCGCCTGCACCCTCCTGTACCGCCGGAGCTCGTCGCCGGGCCTGAACCTCTGCGTGTCGTTCGCCGCCGTGGCCCAGCCCCAGCCGGCGGGGCCAAGAAGAAGAAGCGCGACGAGGAGGAGGCGCACGAGGTGGCCAGGCGAAGAATGGGAACACGAGGAGGCCATCGTCGTCGTCAGTGCGGCGTTGACCTGCCGATGACCGGCCTGTGAAACCTCTTGCAGCTGGAGTTGCAATTGCAGAAGAGTGGCTTGTGCTCTTGGCTGCTCACGCGCTTCTTCTTCTCCCAAGCAGGCGACGAAGAATACATTGGCCGGTTCGCTTCACGCGCTTGGGCGTTGCTGCCGCCGCCGCCACAAATAATCGAGCTGGGCGCCGGCTGGCCGGCAGCGCGCGCGGCTCTGAACTCTCTCGCAAGTGATAGCTGGCGGGTCGTCGTTTTGGCTTGCCAAAGACAAATGGAGGAGCACTCGTCCTCCCTCTACGCAACGATATCTCTGCTCCTTCCAAGGCTCCCGAGGCGAGCACACCGGGGGCGCTATATAGCATAGCACTGCCACTACCAGCCACCTATCTATCGATCATGGTGACGAGAGATAGAGGAAGCAACTACTACTACTAGTCCAGCACCAGCAGTTAGCTTTGGCAATTGGCATAGGGGGCCGGGCCGGGGGCCGACAAAGCATGAGGCTTTGCAGCATGAGGCAATTGAGTTGGGAGGAATAATTTACTCGGTCAAGGAATGAAGAGTGCTTTTTTTGAGGGGAAAAAAGGCCGGGGGCGCCCTGCCCAACCAAACGTAACCCAAGCCAGGTGTGGAAGTGCCCATGCCATGTAATGGAGTGCTGCGGCTGCGCAAGCGCCATGATGCCATGAGTGGCGCCAGCGGCGGCATCATGCTCATGCCGGGCTAGCCTGTTTAACTGGGGCCTATTTGATTTAATCAATAGGGGTCATAGTTACTTGTTACTCCTAAGACATAGTGCCAAATGTTTTTTCAAAATGCTTATTTGTTGTAAGACAAAATTTAAACCTTACAAAGCTATTTGTTTTGGTAAGGAGTAAGTAGCTCCTTTGGATCCTAACTGGTCCATCTAATAATAGTCTAGCTAATTGATAGTTAAATGCTGCTCTAACAATAGTTATGTTGAACCAACTATTAGCCGCAGTTGATAGTAAGTAGCTGATATTAGCTATGAGCTAGCAGCTAATAATTACTTCCTCGGTTTCAAATTATAAGTCATTTTTATTTTTTTTAGTACATCTATTTTGTTATGCATCTAGTAGATACACCACAAAACAGACAAACTAAGTTAAAGCGATTTTGAATTTGGAATGGAGGGAGTAGCAATTAATGAATTCCAAACAAAACGTTAGTGTCCAGAACGTGGCAAGGAAAGGCATGCAGCATCCATGCCACCATCGCCATGGATGGACATACTACAACACAACTCATCACCTCCCAATACCATGTCGTCGATCTATGTTGTGTGTGTGTGTGTCCACTACTTTGCATGCACCAAGCCAACCGGTTAAAGAGACAAACAGGCAAAGCAGCAGCAGCTGTGGTCTCGTCTCATCATACGCCGGGGATACTTGAAGGATGGGTATGTAGGCCAAAGGGGTATGCATACTCTTTGAGTATTTAGCATATCTGTAAGTTGACATGGTATCATCTCCATCAATTGATCGAGGGCGCGCGTCGGTAAAGCTGTTGTCCCCTTCCTTAGCGAATCCGATGCCGAACATCTTTTGTTTTTTTTTCAGAAATGTATTTTACACACCATGCATGTCGACTACCTTCGCGGAATTACCCGTCGATCATCACGTCTGACGATCAGTGTACAAGCAGACCATGTTATGCATGGGACTTCTCCCATGCACCCTCCTTTTCTCTCTAAATACGGAGCTGGTAGACCTACAACTGGCCGGACAACACAATTACCGCTATATACATTGGTTGATGCAGTAAGATGTTTTTAGTATATTTCCTTTTCTAAAGAAACATAATTACGACTAATACATGCGTCAAATTCCCCATGCACGGAGCAACAAAAACACAGTTTTGGTAGCTTGGGCTTTTTTTTTTTTTCAAGATCCGTGTTACCGGCCGATTGATAAGCAGAGAGCAATTATATTTATAAGGCAGCCGACATGGTGAAAATCACCACGAGCGAAGCCTACCCAACACAACACAACAAAGCAAACAACGACCCAACAAAGAAAAGAGACCGGCGTTCGAAGCGAGAAGGCCATGGCAAGGCATCGTTGCCCGGCTCAAGCATAACGAGCAGCTCCGACTTCCGACCACACTTCAATCCGCGACTGGGCGAAAACCACAGCGGCGCCTTCAAGAAGGTCATGGCGCCTTGCGCGCCGTCGCTCATCAAGAATGGACGGGTTTTCACCGTGGAAAGAAGCGGGAAAAACCAGAAGGGAGAAAAGCGGCCCCTTCGCTAGCTTTCGCCCGCGAGGTACCCCGGCTCGGATATCAGCCCGGTGCCGAATCTCGGCAAGCCACCACGTCGTCGCTGCCCGGCCACCTTGCGGTTTCCCGGCCGCCATTAACCGTGTGCCCTCCTGCAACATGCGGCGAGGCCGATGTACCCCCGGCAGCCCACCCGACACCGACCCTGGGAGCCACCCGGCGAGCCATGGGCCCCCCATTTGCCGGCGACCCGCCCCTAGGAGCCACGGATCGGGCCCTCGCCACCACGCGACCCTCGCCCCACACATGGCCCGGGTGGGAGCCGCCCCACCAGGAGCCATGGGCGGCGTCGCGGCGGTAAACAATAACCATTAGAGGAGCCAAAAAGTTGGGCCCGGATCCGGCCTCACATCAAGGAAGGACAGCCCCCACAGCCATCCCGTCGCCCGGCACGGACGCCCGGCGGCGGCCATTTCTCGGGCGGGAGCGGCCCCGCCATTAAAGGAAACGAAGGGCCTCGCCGCTGCCATCCGGCCGGCGGGCGGCCTTTTGGCCAGCTCACTCGGCGGCTTGCATGGGGATTGGAGGCGGCCGGCGCTAAGGTTCTGGGAGTTGGAGCCGCCGTGTCGCCTCGCGTGGGGAAAATTCCAAATTCACTTTTAATTCAAAAGCCAACCCCCGGCCCCACACCCACCCCCTTCAACAAAACGTTCTCATGCATGTGTGCTAGTTTTGTTGCCTTTTAATTGAGCCGTCGATCTACTAATCAAATCCCTGCCAAAAACCTTATGTAGAACATATCAGGATTTTTAGAAAAAAGTATTAAATATGTCATCAATTGTTGCCAAATCAATATCAAATAAAGGCATTTTTTTAGAAAAAAAATCAAAAATTGCCCTCCTCAAGAGTTTTGCACCAAATCATTCCATTTTGTAAAGTTTAGCCTCAGGCTAAAGAGAAGCTCTCAAAAAGCAACGAAAGATAAGTGTCCAAAAACATAATGACAAACTAATTAAGCGTTGCAAATATAAGAAAAGATAGACGGCCATCTCTTTTTTTTTTTTTTTTTTGGGTTGGGTGGGGGTGGGGGGGGGGGGGGGGGGATCACCATTGTCGCATCTCCATGTGAAGAATGAACCAAAATAGAATAACTTACCATCAAAATAACCAGTAAATAAGAGTGTGATATTTTGTTGTTAAACATTGCATTATTTCTTGTCAACCATAAAGAGTAAAAATACACTTGCCCTTACTCAAATTTAAAGCCACAATTTTGGTTCAACTTCTATAACTATGTTTGTAAAAATAAATTAGTCACTGATATGTGATGTATGAAGCCATTGATACAACTTTCACACATCAAGCATGCAGACAATTTTCTAGTAATTGTTGGTACAAATGGCAACATTCGACTATTCCGTCCCCTGATTGGTTGGATACCAATTTTTGCCTAACTAAAATTATGGCAAGCCAAAATTGTGTTTGGCTTGCCAAAATCAAGGCTGCCAAAGTTAGGGCAAAGAAATTAGGTGTGTATTTGATTGACTACCAAAATCGGGGTTTGCCAATTTTCTCTTTTATATGTTGTTTAAGATTCTAGAGGTTTGCCAAAACTTTGGCCATAAACATTGGTTTACCAATTCATTGGCAATGAACCAAGTGTTGTCTATAAATTTTGGTATACCATGAATTTCGTCGGGCGAAAATTGGTAGTCAAACAATTAGGCTGTTCAACTCTTACTACACCCTATTGCACTCTCACTAGCATTGTGTGACGTATATATAAGATATAATTCACAAAGCCTTAAGCTTTATTTGCGTGAAACCATGAATCAATGTTCAAATTACAAGTAAGCAACTTTAACACATAAATTAAAACAATGGCTCCTTAAGAATGCAGTTTATTTTCTAATTTCATATGTTTTCCCAGTGAAATGAACTGATTTCCGTCAAATTTATGTGTAACTTACGTGATTTTTTTTTTTATTTCAAAAGGGTCCTAAATCTGTGTCTGCATGCAACTTGGGCTGTGTTCCCTTGCCATACACCCGTCACATCGAATCTCTTAACGCATGCATGAAGCATTAAATGTAGGTAATTGAAAAAACTAATTGCATAGTTTGGTTGAAAATTACGAGACGAATCTTTTGAGCCTAGTTAGTCCATGATGGGACAATAATTACTAAATAAAAATGAAAAGTGCTACAGTTCCCGAACCCAAAATATTTTAGCAACTAAACACCTTGTTGCTTGACCACTTTAAACCCAGTCAATCTTCAGCTTCACAGGTGTTCTTATTGGACCGAGGGGGCAAGAGGCAATCAGGCAATAGAATGCAATTAGTGGGGGCAGAGTCCAGTGGCTTTGGCCTTTGGGTTGGGTCCCCTCTTGATGTTTTTTATTTTGGTGCTCTATTCTCTTCTTTTCATCCATCTCCTTCCCTTTATCTCCTTCATTGGGTTTTGCAGGGAGCATGCTTGCTTGGCTACATGGCTATTGCATTGTTTGCTCCTATGTCTGTGTCCATTCTACTCCTCACCAGAACTCTCCTTTGCTGTTCATCTGAAGCTGCCTGCTGCTTGGTCCTACAAGGAATGAAACTCTGATTGTCTGTCTCAGATCAGAGGTCCCCAGATCTCCATGTACATGCACCACCTTTCACTGCTTCCTAGGTCCTCTACACTCCAAACTGGAGTAGTTTTTTGTTTTTTTAACCCTGCATACATGCATGGGCCAAAAAAGGGGCTTCTATTGTGTTTGTTTGCACTTGCAGAGCTAAAGGAATTTTCACCTCATCGACAGAATGTAACTTTTTCGTGTCTTAGGCCTGGTTTAGATGGCAGATTTTTTGCCACAAAATTGCAAATTTTTGGACTATCTCTCCATCACATCACACTAAATACATCAAAAAGACATATGTTGGGAGCAGTAAATGTAGGTAAAAAAATTAACTAATTACACAGTTCTGCTGCACATGACGAGGCGAATCTTTTGAGCCTAATAGTTCATGATTGGACAATGTTTGCCAAAACAAAATAAACGTCTGTGATATTTGTGCTTCTGAGGAGTTAGAACAGTGCTTTTTGCTAAAAATTTGCCAACTAAACAAGCCCTTAGTGTGAGAAAGCTAAGGCATGCATGGAAATATGGAATGAACAGTGACTCCCAGGTAGTAAAATTTGAAAAGCGCTCCCGGTGCCTTCAAAAACGTTTCTTGTCCGTCCCGGGATCTGTTAAGTTTTGCACATCGTGCCTCTGGGTCTCATTCAACTATACAAGGTTCAAAATAAACCTTCCATGCGTGTTCTACAATGAGAAAAAAACCGTTTTCCTTGTGGGACTGAATTTGAAGAACAGTAATTAGTATCCAAGAAACCTCTCTGTTGTGCGGCCATCATAAACTAAGATCCAGTAGATCGATCTTGTGCAGACATACTAGAGAGCCCCCCGAACCTGATACGGAGCAACAGTTTCTTGCTCTACTTTTGGCTGCAGCTCAGTACACCGTACACGCACGCATGAACAGGCACAGATCCTCTCTCCCACAAAACGAACTCAATCCTATTTCAGCCTGCAGGCGTATCGAGCTTATATTACTGAGCTGATCTCTCTCGTAAACGTGCCCATGAGCTTTACTGACGAGTATTCTATTTTTACCTCCATCCATCCACTGATCGACTGCGCTAACCACCACCAGCAGCAGAGGTAATCATGCCCTTCACACTCTGCAAAGCCCTTTGCAAAGCGATCGATCGGCTAACGCGGGGCCTGCAGCGTATCTCACTGTCCTGGATTTTGAGAGCAGTTTTGTTTTCTTTATATCACACGGAGCACTAGCAGAGGCATGCTCCACTTTGTGTCGATTCAGAGTAAAGAAATACACAGTGCAGTGCTAACCCTGATTAGATTAGCTGGGTTAATTATGTGCACAGCTGCATTGGCTGCATCTTTCAACTGTGTAATCTATGCGCCCACGTCGTGTCAGACAGTACAGGATGATCCAGCACGGCGGTGCATATGGTGGCAATGATGCAGTCACGCCCTGGAAAAACGGGAGCCAGCAGCCATTGAGGGTGCGTTTGCGGGGTTGGCTGGGCCTTTACGCTCAGCGGGAGCACAGCGGCCTTGTTTGCGGCCTTGGCCCAGTTTTGAGCCCGGCTACACAGAGACAAAGCGGCGCCTCCGCCTGGCCCCGGAGAAACGCGGCTAGGGTTCGTTTCTCGAGTATACTTTGGTGATTTTTTGCTCGCGGCGAAATTCGGGTGGTGGCGGGGTGGCTCAATTAGGCTTTGGCGGGACGGTGACACTTCCTACTGCACCCTATTGCAAACCATAAATCCGTCACTTCCCTAATCCTCTCGCCTATAAATGAGGTGTCGCCATGGCTCTTCTTCCTCCTCTGTATCACCTTCTTCCTCCTTCAAGGGCCGTGCGGTGATAATTCGGCGGCGGCTAAAGTCCTTCCATCGCCCGGCTGTTGGTGGTTGGCGGTGGTGTTCATCCTCTTCTCCGTCCCGTCTTCTTCCTCTACTTCCAGATCTGCTTCCTCTACTTGCATATCTTCCTCCTCTCCGGCTGTACTACCTCGACGGCAAGGTGAAATGGACAACCCTTCCCCTATCCCTCTTCTATTTTGCATTTGCCATGAGTAGGGTTTGGTACTTGATGTTGTTAACTTGTTAGGGTTCTTACGTGGATGATGTTGTTCTTGTGGTCGATGATGGTGTCCTTTTGTTATGATTTATGGTCGATGATGTGGTCCTTTTGTAGCACTGGGAGGCATCAATGCATGATGCAGCCGTGCTATTTTGTTTATTGATTCATCACATAACCATGTTGATGCCTAGCAGGATCTGATGAACTGTATTATTTTGTTTATGTGACATGGTTGTAGATGGATCCCTCGATGAGCCGTGACATTCTTTGTAGGCAGGCAGCTGCTTTGACTGCTGTTATGATTTCCTTTGTATCAACTAGACTGAAAAGAAAAAACCCTGAACCTGATACACCCCTACCTGACCCTGCTGCACTTGCACTGATTAGGGATGAGAATGAGCAGCACAGACTGAGAACACTGAAAATGATTTACCACTCCACTGACACAGAGTGCATATCCATGATTAGGATGAAAAGAGCTCCTTTTTTTGAGTTGGTGAAAACATTTAGGGAGAGGAGTCTGGTCACTGATAGGGAGGGGGTGTCTGTAGAGGAGCAGGTGGCCATGTTCTTGCATGTTGTAGGGCACAACCAAAGATTCAGAGTTGTCCACCATTCTTTTAGGAGGTCCATCCAAACTCCTGCGTGCACAAACACTTCCACCGGGTTTTGTATCTTTGTTGGTGAGCTTAGGAGTGAATTGATCAAACCTCCTAGCACATCCACTCACCCAAAGATCCTTGGAAGCCCAAGGTGGAATCCATACACAGGTAAAAAAACTTCACCTTGCATTGAAGTACAAAACCACAGGGGCCAAATAACTTACATATTTATTTTAGGACTGCATTGGCTTCATAGATGGGACACATTTCTAGCAAGGGGTACCAAGGCGCGAGGCAACAAGTTTTCGGGGGGTAGGAAAAAGGACCCCACTCAAAATGTGATGGTAGCGGTCAATTGTGACCTTCTATTTACCTATGTCCTTGCCGGTGGTTCTGCCCATGATGCAAGCTGTCTTGGCGGATGCCATTGAGAGGGATGATGGGTTCACATTGCACGAAGGTAATTGCACAAACCACAAACTCAAAGTTCAATTCAAGTAGCCAATACCACACACATTCATTAGATGTCCAATTGTAGGTAAATTCTACTTGGTAGATCTTTGGGTATGCATGCAATGGCTGCTACCACCCTGTTGAGGTACCATTTGTCTGTATGGTCCATTCAGTCCCTCCAATGCCGGGGGAGCTCTTCAACCTAAGGCACTCTTCACTTAGTTCTATAGGTGCAAAGCTGAGGTTTAGGATCTTGGACAACAAGCCCTTCCACAAGTCTGAGGACACAAGTTAAGCTAGTTGTGGCTTGTGCAATTTTACACAACCGATCCTAGGCTTTGGCATTGATGAAGTAGTGCCAACCGAGGTGGTTTCAACGGTGCACCACCGTAACCACTTGACTTGCCACCCGCACATCTTGACCAAGACTCCATTGACATGGTCGCAAGAGGGATGCCATCTGTGATGCAATGTGGGCCATGGGGAAACAATAGGATTTGAGACCTTGTTTATTTGATCCTGCTATGGAACTCATGTTTATTTGATGATGATGTAATAATATGTTGGACAAAAATTGAGACCATGTTTATTTGATGCTTATTCATTTCATGCTTATTCATTCGATGTTTATCTTATTCATTACATGATTTTTTACGTGGTTTCTTTGGCTATTTATTTAACTAGTCCTAATGTTCTCTCATTCATGCACACCCGTGCCACTATGGCTTCAGTCCCGGTTGGTGGTCGGGGTTTGTTTTATCTGATGTTGTGCTTGAGGAGTTGATTAGTGGTGGGTCCGGTGGTGCTCCCTGTTGTAGCCGGGCATGGTGCTGGAGTATTTAATGGTCTTTTGCTCGATTCTGGGTGGCACTAATCTTTGCTCCAGTAGTGCTTGATCTTTGAGGTAGTTGCTCCCCGTTTTCTAGCTGCCGGGTGCTTGGTAGGGCTATGAGGTGGTCCAACAACACTAGTGGCTTTGTTCTTAGGAGGATGGCTAGTATGGTGAGTGATGGCGGTAGGCGACAAGGTCTTCAAGGACAAGGATGTCAACCAAGTGGCTAGAGCCCTTAAGGACTGGTGTGGGGAGATTGTGAGCCCAACTCAAGTGTACAACCACCTTAGGAAGTGGAGGCAGAAATGGCAGAAGGTGTCCAAACTCAAGGACCTTAGTGGTGCACTTTGGGATGATCAGAACTGTGCCATCATGCTTGACAATGACCACTACCTTGGCCACATTAAGGTAGCAAATTGCATCCATTTCCTGTCCTGCATACCTGTAGTATATGTACCTGTCTAAACCTTCCTGCTAACCTAACTGCAGGACCATGCTAAAGATGCTGAATACCTGAACACCCCCATTAGGTTCTACAGTGAGATGGAGGCCATATTTGGCAATGCTCTAGCCACTGGGAAGTATGCACTTGGGTCTAGTGAAGCCTTAGGGCAGAACCTAGATGATAGCACAATTGGGAAGAATGAGGGTACTCCACAAGCCCCTACCTCTACTCATAAAGCTCCCACTCCACCAGCAGAGGGTAGCAAGCCCACAGATCAGCCCTCCTCAGCTGCAGGTGGGAAGAGGAAGAGAGGGACTTTCTCTGAGGAGGAGATTATCATGTTGACCAACATGTCAGATGCTGTCAACAATGTGGCTAATGCTCTTAGGGAGACTGGACCTGCCCATGTTGATGCCAATCTTTACCTTGCTGTGATGGAGATGCCTGGCTTCTCTGAGGAGGCCCTTATTGTTGCCTACACTTTTCTCCTGGACAACAAGGCCCAAGGTAGGGGCTTTGTGAACATGACTGATGCCCATAGGACCATTTGGCTGTAGACCTTCTTAGCCAAGAATTACTTCATGTAGGTGGTGCACTACATGATGGTCTGCATGGACAGGAGGGGGTTGACTGTTGAGATATACTCCACCTCCCTCACCCACCTTCTCTTCTTTTGACTACAGCTGGCACTTGTTAGCTGTGTAGCTTTTGTGCAGGTTGGTTGATCTAGTGACACCTGACTTTTGGTTAAGTTTGCCTCGAGGGTGGCTAACAATAGGCTATGTAGGCACCATTTGAGCCCTTGGGTCAATGAACAAGTTGTTGTAAAACCTTATTGTGGCCTCTGTTGGCTACATCTATATGAATCTTTAAGTTTGCTTATTTGTTGTTCATTACTTATAAGTTCTTTGTTTGATCATATCTAGTTTACATTTGTTGGTGCAAGTCTTGGGAAATTGATGGCCAATGATGCGAAAAACATGAGGTGGATGCCCTTTTGCCGTGTTCTTGATCATTTGTTTTCTATATGCTTGTCATCTACACTTTGTTCACATGCACTTTTTGCAACAACATCGATGATGATTGATGGCGGTGAGTGCAACAATGGGAGCACAAGTGTTGATTAACGTGCTTGTAAGTTTTCCTTTTTTCAATTCTCGGCTGTTGTTTGCTTTCTATTTTTTGATGTTGGCATCCACCGGTGATGTAATCTAACACAATGAAAAAGCTGAGGCCTATATTATTATGTTCTCCTCCCTTGGTTGAGGGTGTGATGTAATCTTTCACAAACCTTAAACAACGGGCATCAAGCTAGTGCAAAATGTTGTTTGGAGTTTGTGCAAGGTTACATCACACACCCACTTTAGTGGAGTTGTTTGTGGAAGGCAATGTTTTTTGTTACCTCTATGCCTATGATGACACAATTGAAAGTCTGGAAAGTTGGATGATCTTTAACTTGTGAGGTACTGGGCATATCTTGAAACCTATGTTATTTCTACCATGTTGTCGGGATTGTCACCCGAACCATGGGGAGACATCCATGCCCAATGCAATCTGTTATCCACCAAAGATGACTTGATGGCTGGGCTGGATGTCTCTCATGGTTTCATGGCCTTCATGACATTGTAATCTGTCCCGATTGGCTTCCTAGCTGTGTCCCTTATGCTCCAAGTTAACGATGACATAAAATGGCAATTAAGTCCGAGGCAAATTTATTCTATACATTTCTTATAATCTCATACCACATCCTTTGTTGTTATTGTAAAGGCATAGATGGCTTGGTATGTGGTCTACCACCAAGGTACCTGGGGTGTATGATAGTTGGGCAAAATGCAATGCTCAAGTGTGTGGCTTTCCAAAGAACTGCCACAAGAGCTTTGCAACAAGAGATGAGGCGAAGCATCATATTTGCATTTCATTCAAGGTGAGGAACAACCACTGCTGGAGGATGCGCCTCCAGCGTGGTTAATAAAGGACAATGCTTGTTAATTGCTGGTATTAGCCTCTTACTCCTGGTGGTTCTGCTCGTTGTGTTCATTATGTTCTTTCCAAGCTGAAACTGTGATGATGTCAACTAGTCAGGGTGTGCTGGAGGCCTTTCCTTTATTTTGGGTCAACTCAAACTTCAACTCAATCTTGTTCTCTCCATTAGGCCGATGATGACACAATTGATGGATGCATTAGTTGGCTACAACTGCTTTTGCTTTGTCAGCTGGGATGCAACTCTGTTCATTGTGCTGCTGTTCTTATTTTGTTGCTTTGATTATGCAAAGTAGCCGACAATGTAATGTATTGAATAACTAATTTGGGTCTGAGGCCTAGACCTTCTATTACCAAATGTTGTTCTTCTTCAATCAAACTGTTTGGATCCTTCTCTATTGATGAAGGTGTTTTTTTGTTGCATGGCTATGGGCCACCGAGCGAGTACACAATCTGGGCTTGGCAGTTGGTGGCGATTAACCTCTCAGCCTGGCGATCTTGGGTCATAAACACAATCTTGTCTGAGCCGGGTTATCTTGCGGGGACACAAACAAGGTGACTTGCACCAATTGGGGCAGGCCTGCCCAGGCCTGGGCCGGTTGAGCTAGCCAGGCCAGCCGTGTGCAGGGTCGCAAACGCACCCTTAACGTCCCCTGCTACACCAGTTTATAATCAATAATCTAAGTTCGGATTTATAGCAGAGCGCATATATACTGCTAGTCTGCTACTTTAAGATAATCAATTAGAGTATCTCTAATAGTTATATGAAGCCGACTACAGTGTACATTTTATTATCTGTAGACTACACGAACATAATTTATCAAAACTTTTTTTTCATCTAATTAAACAACACCCGACGGCACGGTGTGTTTCTATTGATACATAGCAAAAAAAAAAAAAAAAGAGAGTTGCCAAGGAGTAACCGGTCGCTGTAGGGGCTTCTATTAATCGGATTTTGGACCCTATGTACATAATGTGGTGCCTTTTGTACCATCGGATCCGCCTTGTCCTTCTGACGTAGCGTCCCCTAGGCTGCCACAGGTCCTCCCTCCGACGCCAGCCGATGCCGCATTAACTGAGGCAATCACTTTTTATTAACCGAGACGGTTACAAGAAAGCGCCTCCTAAAATTGATTCATAGAGGCGGTGGAAACATAAACACCCCTAAAATCTATTAACAAAGGCGGGTCACTAAGTGGCCCGCCTTAAAAAATACCCTTATTTTTTGAGGCTAAGGTTCGCCTCCGTTATATAGCTGAGGCCCAACAAAAAGTCAAATCGGATACATATGGCCTGCCATAAAAAATATCCCTATTTTTGGAGGCTAAGGTCTGCCTACGCTAAAAGTCAAATCGGATACATATTGGGCTTATATATAAACAGAAGTTACGGTTTCACATCCCTCTCTCTCACTTCTCCCTCACTCTCTCATGCGTCGGTGAACCCTAGGGAGGACTCATCTGGATCGAGCGGCGGCGGCGGCGACGGCGTGTAGCCCAGATCGAGGCCCGGTTACTGTTGGGTATGGGCTTTTATTTTTTATTATTTTTTAACAGAGACGGGTGGCCAACCTCATCCGTAAAGGCATGATTAACCGTTCCATTGGAGGGTTGCCATGACCGCCTCGGTTAAGGATTTTGCCCACCTCGGCTAAGGATTTTTGCCTGCCTCGGTTAAAATTCCTTCAGTAGCGTTAGCCCCACAAAACTTTCTAATTGTTTTTTTAGGGATACAAAACATTCCAATTGTTGCCTACCTACCCACTAAGACGTACTGATTCTGCATCGGCATGCTATGTCCATTACCAAACCAGCAAGTTACTTTACAGAAGAATCGTGCATGTACATGACCACCCCGGTAAGCAGATAGGTGTATTATGCATGTGAGAGGAGGTTGTACAATTCAAAGGATGCCATGATTGTGTCTACCCAAGGTATGCTGCATGGCTGAATTTTCACTAATGCTGATCCGCCAAATCTCTTTTGGAGAGGGAGAAATACTGAGTTCGGTTTTGGACCCATTTTCAACAATGTGAAGATAAAAAATTTCTCATGTTAGGGCCTTGCAGTAGTTTGAAGACTCCTGCATTGAGCCTCGTTATACATCCTTTGGATGACCTATATTTATGGTTTGTTTGAATCATCTCCTCTAAACTTTCGAACTCTAAAAGTTTTAGAGAACTTTAGATCAGTTTTAAGTTCTAAAGCTAGTTTTTGGGAGTACTTCCTCAGTCCCAAATTGTAAGTTCTTAGACTTATTTTACACCAAATTTGACCACTTGTCTTATTCAAAAAAAAAAATTATATAAATATAGTTAAATTTAAGCTATTCTTTTAAAAAAATATTAATAAAGTAAGTCACGACAAAAGAAATTTGGTTTAGAAAAGTTAAACGACTCATAATTTGAGATAGAGGAAGTATGTTACAAAAAGAACTCGAATGCTCTGAATGTAACATATAATTAAAAGTATTTTTGGAGTCATACTATTTCAACAAAGCTAAACAGACTATAAAATTGCATTTGCTCCAACGCAAACAAATAACACATATGCTGGATTTAACGTATCATATGGATGTGCACAGCTGTGGATGTACCTATATGCTGTGGATTTAAATATTTAACCATGAAAAGTTCTGCTGGCTTTGTGTTAAGATCGTTCTTTTGAGCAATGCAGATGCCACCAAACTCGAGTACGTCGATATTTGTTCAGTTCGGATACGCACGATCTTTATATCAAGTGTCCTTGCATTGCATACGTGGAGTCCAAAAGAAAATCCAATCATCTATGTAATCGATCGGAACAAATTGCCGGCTGTCCGACACCACACCTATCACTCAAAACTCAAAAGAAAACTGTTCGCAAAACAAGTTTTTTTTTTTTTTAAAAAAAAAACAAACTCAAAGAAAACGAAGGAAGGTATTGAGCAGTGTGCAGTGTAAGGTTTTGAAACTTGTCATCACTAGCTAGCTAGGCTGAAAATGAACTGAAACCCCCGCTGATGAGAGATAAACAACGATCAGAGACATAACCTCAAGAGGTCGAGTTGAAGGCCTGAAGCTGCATTTGTGAACGCAGAAAATAAACCAGGGATGATGTGCCCAGCGCCCAGGCGGAGCTACGCATGGAGCTGTGGGTGCGGCCGCACCCACGAAAAAATTTGAAAAACAGTGATAAATGTTAAATTTTCACCATATTTGTACCCACAAATCATAAACCTTTGCACAAGGCCACCACACCCCCTTGAATCAGCTCTACCTCCGCCACGGGGCCAGCGGCCTGGATAAAAGAAACGAAACTGATAGCAGCTCAGGACTGTATTTTTGAAGCCACCCATCCCCCCGACCGCTCCCACAGGGCGACTCGGGCGCCCACACCACCGCCGCCGGGGAGCTCCCCTCCCTGTCCTTCCGGCCGCCGTCACCGCCCTTGCCCGCGGCGGCGGCGGCGGCCCGGCGGCGCCCCCAAAGACCGGGAGCCCGCCCGGCCGCTTCTCCATCGCCCCCCTGCCCCCGCTTCCACCCTCCAACTCAACCCCTAGCCGGCGAGCACCGGGCCATGGCGGGCGTCCTCCACGCGACCTGGCGGCGCCGGCAGCCAGATCCGGCCCTCGTGGCTGGATCTCGCCCGAGACAGCCCGTCTCTACCCCGGCGTCGGCGGCCGTCGGGCCGTGTTGGCGGTCATGGCGGCGCCGGCCCTCCCCCGCGGATTCGTTCGGCATCTCACGCACCACGGTGTCTTCCGTCTCTGCTCTACGGTCTCCCGGTGCCCCATTCCGTGGTGGACCCACCCGGTGCCCGCCGGCGGCGGTCTGGGGTGTCGGGCTCTTGGCGGTGCTGCCCCCTCCTCCCCCCCTCCCCTTGATTGCGGTCTCCTTGGGGGCCGGCGGCCGTGACCTTGGGGTCTGGGGTGGCGTCGCCCGTCTTCTTTGTTACGGAAGGGGCGGCTTTGGCGTCGGTGGCGGCGGGCGCCATTCACCTCCTTGGAGCGTCGTCGTTCTTCCCTTGCGGCGTCGCTTTGGGGATCGGCGACCCGGTCCTTCTTCCGCTCGCACATTAGCCCGGTGGTGGCGTCACCATGGTGGTGGGGCGGGGTGGTGCTAGCGTGCGTCTGCGGCCCTCGTGGTGGCGGCTGCGGGCATGCGGGGCCTCCTCGCCCGGCGCGGGACGTTGGAAGGCTGGATCCGTCTTTGCTCGTCGAAGGTAGATGGTTCGTCCTGCGGGCTGGGGTCGAAGGACCTCTGGTGCTCTTTTTTGCGTTGTCGGCGTTCGCGGACGTCGATCTCCTTCCTGAAGGCAACGCTCAAGCATCCCGCGACTCTACGGCCGCCGTCCCGTTCACAGCTGGTTTGCTCGTCGTCGTGCTGATCCTTTGGTGCTTCATGTTTACCTTCACCCGGTGTGTCTTGCTAGTGGTACCTGCAGCCCTTATCTTGGTCGTTCCGGCGGATGCTTTGCCGCCGAGGTACACTTCGTTGTGGGCGGATGCTTGCCGCCGTGGGTTTTCCGGCGGATGCTTTGCCGCCGAGGTTCTCTTTCACGAGCCCGCGTTTCCGGTGTGCGCGTGCCACCGAGGTCGCGGTCGTTCTGAGCCGGGCGTTCCGGCGTCTTGGCGTGCGCCGTGGTCGCGGCCGTTATGAGCCGACGTTTTCGGCGCTGCGTGCGCCCGACGCGGTCGTCTTTCCAGCCAGTGCTTTTGCCGCCGAGGCTAGTCCGGGCCGGATGCTTGGCCGTCGGGTTCTAGCGGATGCTTTGCCGCTGTTGGTTCTCTAGCGGATGCTTTGCCGCTGTTGTCGCATTTGGCTTTGGTCGCCGCTAGCTACCCGGGTGTTGTGTATTTTAATTGTATTATAGGTTCAGCTGTTGGGGTTGTTAGTTGGAGGGTCCACCCCACCCCTCCCTCTTTCGTTTCATGTTGTTTGTTTGTGCTGTGGATTTCGTGTGTAACCCGAGGGTTACTCGCGTCCTTAGTCACCATGTTCCCGGGTCGACCGGGTCGAGGAACGGGGACGAGGAACGTGGAACGATATTGTCGAAAGACATGGTACGAAGAGAGTATACCTCATCAGCCTGTTTTTTTTAGAGTTGGAACGTGAACCATATAATTCCGGAACGATGGTCCGGAACGACGTAGTATTTCAGTCAGTGTATACACGTAAATACATGAATAATAAGCAAAGAAAGGGAAAAACAAAAAATAAAAAGAGTAGAAATATATGGGCCAGCTACTTCCCGGCCCACCGAAGGCTCTTTTTCTCTATCTCGTCCCTCCGGCCGGGTAGCCCGGTCCCGGGTGGCGTTGCTTGGTCTCTGCCGACCACCATTTAAGAGATGGTAAAATGTTTGCTGGCCTTTTCAACCCGTCCGGTCGCTCCAATTGACACAGACGGCGCCATGGCTATTTCATCTCTGCTCCGTAGGCCGTGGGTGACGACCCCCCGCCCGGAACGCGATCCACCCTCGATCCCTACGTCCCCCGTTCGTTCGTTTAGGGACGAAGTTCCCGACGCTGAACGCGGAACGTGGCGTCGTTCCGCGTTCAGGTGACTAAGGTTATCCCTTGCATCCTGTTACCGGCCTTTCTTTCGGCCTTTCTCTTAATGCAGTATGGGTGAAGTCCCGCTTTCGAAAAAAAAAAAACTGATAGCAGCTGCTGGTGTTACTGAGCACGCTAGTACTCCCTCCGTCCCGCGTGGACTGTCATCTGTTCGAGGTCGATCTGCATATGGCGTAGCAGTGTACGGACTCTGTGGATGTCGATGTCGAGGTCGACGTCGTGCCACACCAGGAGGACGCCGGAGCCTGGCAGACTGATTGCTAGTGTTTTTGACCTGTACAGTACTCCAATGTATATATGGCAACCGATGGTATCATGCATGCGGGTCTCTCTATCAGACTTCATACAACTAGCCGGCCGGCCCTAGCACGCTTAGCTAGCACAATCGATGATGCAATTGATTGTGCTACTCAAAAAAGATTATCCCTTTCCTCTTTTGTACGAAAGAAAGGGGAGAACTGAATCTTAAGATGAATAAAGATATTGATTTCATCTCTGTTTCTATATATATAAGACTAAAAATTACCAATTACCGAATGCAATGGTGTTCCGGGCCATTGCTGGCCTGCAATTTTACACGGCGCCGACATGGATTTGGGGCGCGACCGTTGTCTGGCGTCCGAATCATCCTCACCTCTACACGCAAAAGTGCTTGGCTCCTCAGCTCGCCGTGGCATGCTCCTTTTTTTTTTTTTTTATCGAAAGCGTACTCATTGACACGTATTGCATTAAGAGAAAATAGAGTTTTACAAGTCGTGCGCTTTAGCCAAAACAATTGGCCGCAATGCACAGAAGAAGCACACAGACAAGAATCACCGCCTTAAACAGCGGTGCGGTATGGTTGTACTTAAAAGGTAAACTATTAGCGCGACGAGTGGGGGTGAAGAGGCGGAAGCGGCTATGGCTGGAGGCAATCGTCTCTTTCAGGTGCCGCCAACACCCCAGGCCGCATCAAGGGGAAGAGCTCGCCTGCGAGGCACCGACCCTTGCCGGACGATCCGTCGGTTAGGCCGCGAGATTAGGCACTAACCTAAGTCAGGATCATTAAACAAAGTTTGCTCTAGTGAAGTTAAACTTCAACTTTTATTTAAGGTTCAACTCCATGCAAACACTCTTAAGCTACCAAATCCGTTCCAAATTATAGTTTGTTTAATTTTTTTTCTCAAGTTGACCACTCGTCTTTTTAAAAAATTTATACAATGTCACTTTTTTTATCCTTGCATGCTTTATAAACTAATGTTCTTCAAGAGTGACTTAAATTTGACTATATTTGCACAATTTTCTTTAAATAAGGCGAATTGTCAAATTATCAAAAAAAAAAAAAACAAACTATAATTTAGAACAGAGGGAGTACAAATCAACTCAGGTCAAACAAGTATCTTGAAATAAAGTTACTTCTGGGCAGCTAGCATATAACAATATTCTTAGCCTAAAATATGAACATAAACTCCGAACATATTTTTTTATCCCGGTGTGTCAACAACATTCGCTTATATTACCAAGCATGGTCATCAAGCATACATAGATAAATTAAACATTTCATGCGACAAACATATAGTAAATAAAATGCAATTTCATATGCTTATGCTCATGAATGAACGAGTAATGCTTATGTGCAATGCAAGCGCAAGATACAAGCTTAACACCTAGGGTGTTATAGACCCAACTTCATTCGACGATTTTTTGTGTTAAGTTATGGCAATTCTTTGATTATTACCGCTCCCCATCCTGGACGTAATTACTTACTCTCTCCATCCAATAATATTTGTCATTTTTGGTTTCCGTGTCACAAGTTTGACTTGATTTACACTTTGTATCTCCAAATAGATTTAGTAAAAAAATAAGATTCAATTATCTTTCCAAAGCTACTAATTATGTACCATAAATATTAATATTTTTAATATAATATATATTTTGTCAAAGTTATTTATTGGGAAGCGCAATCAGAGTGTTTTTTTAGGACGGAGGGAGTATCACTAAAGTAAGGGTTTTATAGATGTAGCTTCATTCGACACCAACATTTATTTTTCGTGTTAATTTATGGCAGTTCTTTATGAAATCTTTGATTATTATTACTGCTGACCTAATTACTTATCATTTAAGTAAGGGTGTTATAGACAACTTCATGCAAGC
The DNA here is from genome assembly GCA_015847255.1 of Hyparrhenia diplandra. Classification (NCBI taxonomy): domain Eukaryota; kingdom Viridiplantae; phylum Streptophyta; class Magnoliopsida; order Poales; family Poaceae; genus Hyparrhenia; species Hyparrhenia diplandra. The sequence goes on along the minus strand of JADLZK010005047.1, from coordinate 187,403 downwards.
CAACAATGGTTTTCATGTTAATTTAGGGTAATTCTTTATGAAATCTTTGATTATTACTACTCTCCGCCCTAGACGTAAATACTTATCACTAAAGTTCTTCTCGAACACGCAAAAAGGTTTGCACGTCTTTTGTATTAAGATGAATAAAAAGTTGAAAGTTACAACGACGCTTTGTGAACAACGCACTAGGGGAATACAAGTATATAAATAAATAGCTCCGCCCTCACTAGAAGAAAGAAATCAAACAAGATTACTCGCTAGATAAACAACCTAGTCGTCAGCACCCAATCAGACGCGGCGGCTGGCGCGACGCTTTTTTAGACAACTTCATTCGAGCCAATATTAATTATTTTTTTGTATTAATTTAGGGCAATTCTTTATGAAATCTTTGATTATTACTACTGCCAGCCTGGATGTAATTACTTATCACTAAAGTAAGACATCTTCGTGCCATATTTTTTGAAACAAAGTCTTCATGCCTTATCAATTGTTAAAAAAACATAGATACGAACTCATCCAAAGGCAACAGCTCCATACACTTCGAGTGGAAACTTGTGGAGGGAAGGCGGGGCATCATCCTCTCCATACTTGTCTCTTTGGATGTTTTGTGGCCATTTCATAGTGTAAGTGGACATCAGTGAATTAGTATAGTATAATGCAGTACATTAGAAGCTACGGATTGTGCGAAAACATCTAGAGTTCTTTGACATGCTCTCTTTAACTGAACAAACATATTATCGTGCGGCACAAAAAGTCGATCCGATGGACAGGAAGATACCCTTGGGCCATTTTTTTTGAGTAAAAGGGCCGAAACCCCGTCCATTACTATTGCAATAGACCATATTCAGTTACAGTTCACACATTGGAGCCGCAAAACTATGCGCTCAAACATCTCAGACCAACTAATGGCACCGCATTAGTGGTTAACAGCAACATAAAGATTCAACTAAAACGAAAGCAACATACCCTTGGGCCATTGCTCAAGGAAAGTAAGTTGCAGAGGACACTCTATCTTGTGCTGTGAGCTGTGAGCTGAATCCAGGTATTTCGTGCTATGCGACAGGGGACGCATGCAGAAAAGAGTGCCCTGAATGAATGCCAACAAACAGAGCACGGGCGACCAACAGATGCCCTCTCCTCTTCAGCTCTCCAGTTACCTTGAGTATACTCCGCTGAATGTATTCTGCAACAATAAAAATAATGTTGGAATACAACGCACATGACCAAACTGAGAATTTCTATATATTTTCAATAAATCTCAATGATTCATTCATACGTGTATATGAAGAGCGCGGTGGCACTCTAATGTCACCTTACTTGTTGAAATGGATGATGACAATATTCATTAAATATATAGAAGCCGGCCTCTCTACTTCACTAACCGTGTGTTTGGTTGGAGAGCTAACCCGGTGGGATGGAGCGAACCCGCTCCGTAGCTGTTTGGATGGAGGTGAGGAGGGTTGGGTTGGCTCAGGAGGAGAATATTCCTCTTAGATCTGGGTTGGAACGGCTCCTCAAAATCTCGCGAACGGAGCCGCTCAGCTGGGTTGGCTTACGTCGGCCGCGCTCTCCGTCTTCTCCGTTCGTTTCTCCGTCCCGCGCTAGTCACCGAAGGTGCGCGCGTAGCTCCTGGCCCCGGCGGGGGCTCGTCCCCAGCGCCGCGAAGCTCCCCGCGGGCTCGGGCGCTTCGTCCCGGGCCGCTCCGCCCGCGCAGCGACTCCGCCCGCGCCGCCGCCCGCTGCCGCCGCGTCGCGTCTCCCCTGCCGCGCCCGCGAGCGGAGGAGAGTGCCGGCGGAGCTCCCGTCTTCCCCTCCTACCTCGCTGTCACGAGCGTCGCTGGCCAAGCCAGAGCAACCGTCCTCGTGCCGGCGGAGGTCGGTTTGTACGAAGGAAGAAGAAAGAAGGGCCAAAATTCAATTTCGTTTCTCTTGTAGGGTTCCTTACGTAAAAGCGTTAGAGAGAAGCTTTTACAGATTCCGACTTTATTGATTTCTAGAAAGTCCAGGGTCCCCGATGCAAAAATCCAACCAACCCTGATTTAACACTGTTAAATCCATCCTTTCCCCTGCCTCCATCCAAACAAAAAACGGGTCAGAGCCAACCCAACCCAATCTTTCCAACCAAACATATGAAGGATTGGAGCCATCCCAAAAAACAAGGGTCGGAGCCAACCCAACCCATCGATCCCGCAACCAAACATACGGTAAGTCTAATGAGGGGAGAGAGATGGTAATGCCAGTGAAGGATGTGACACCTGCATGGTTCGGAGGAGGTTGTGCAATTCAAAGGATGCCATGGTTGTGTCTTACCCAATGTATGCTTTTCACTAATGTTGATCTGCCAAATCTCTTTTCGAGAGGGAGAAATACTGACTTCGGTTTTGGACCCATTTGCAACAATGTGAAAATGAAAAAATCCTCATATTAGGGGCTTGTAGTAGTTTGGAGACTCCCGCATTGAGCCTCGCTTTACATCCTTCGGATGACCTTGTATATTTACGGTATGTTTAGATTATCTCCTCTAAACTTTAGAGCTCTAAAAGTTTTAGAGCACTTTTTAAATTCTAAAGCTTGTTTGGTGCCTTTTAAGTGTGGCGGCAAAAAAAATGCAGCTGCGAAATGTACAATGTAGCAATGGGCTATTTCATATATAAAAAACTCTTGAAAATGAACCACGCGAGGGAGCAACTATTTAAGCATTATTAATTCTCTTAAAAGACAACCACTCATATTTAACGAAGACCGTCGTAGCGATAGGCCCATGCGCTTCAAAAGTGATATATTGCTCTTGTTTTGGAGTATTTGCTCCATCAAAAATTGTAAATTGTTTGACTTTTTTTACTCTAAGTTTGACCACTTGTCTTACTTAAACATTTATAACTTTGTATATATGTGTAAAGGTGTGTGGATGTATGTATATGCTGGATTTATTAAATATTTAATCATGATAGTTCTGCTGGCTTTGTGTAAAGATCATTCTTTTGAGCAACGACAGGTGCCACCAAACTTGTTAGGACACGGTCCCGGCAGATGATAGAGATATTTCACAAGCCTTGGTGAAATCGATTACTGACTTCGGTTTCTAAGATTTCCCTGCAGGGCAGCAGAGGCTGCCTAGAGGCCGGCGAAGGTTTCAACCTCCGCTCACCAATCGATGTCGCCCTATCGAGGGCGAAGGTCCTGACGTCCGCTTACCAGAGGACATTGCTCCGCTAAGGGCGGAGGCTGTCCGGGCGGAGGTTCACAAGGAGCCCCTGGCGGAGGAGCAAGGCCGACAATCGAAGGAGACGACGGAGGCTCCAACCCGGAAGTGAAACATAACGCAACTCTTTGTGGAAGGAACCAGCCACGTGTGCGCCGCGCTCCGGCCGCACAGAGAAGTCCAAGCCCTAGCGGCAAAGACGATTGAGTCCCCGGGGACCAGGACGACCAGAGGTATCGAGGGAATATGCCAAGGGCAAACATGTAAAAACACATTCTCTATATCTGAGAAGCTATAAATAGGGAGCATCGACTCCTATGTAAGAGACAAGTGGTGAATTCATTAATACACGGCAGTTTTCTACTTTGTGTACCAACATTTTTCCATCCCTGAACTCCCCTAGGGCATCGCCCGGGCGGAGCCTCTTACCCCTGCTGAACGAGTTTCTTTATCTTTTCGATAAATCAGAGGGACGAGCAAAGGCAATTCAGTGGCTTTAAAGGATAATCGGTATACTTAGTGCGCAGGCAGGCCCAACGGTATCCAATCAATGTAGTCGGCAGAACAAAGGAAACAAGAATGAGAGATTAGATAAAATCTAAGTACCGAGAGAAAAGAATATCTGTCTCTAGAACGATAGAGTTCCCTCCCCTAGAGGAAAGGGTATCTCTGTTACACTTGAGCTTGCTTCACCCCCTGCCCCCTCAAGGGGGGATATGATTTATTAACCCATACTGTTCGACTAGCTTGCTTGCTGAGTTCAACAAAACTCGACTACAATGATACTTGTTCCGTTCGGATGCGCGCACAGTCGATGCTTGTACCTAGTCCTTGCATTACGCATACGTGGAGTCCGAAAGAAGATCCATGCATCTGTCATCGAGCAGAACCAATGGGACGGCTGTCCGCCAGCACCTCTATCACTCAAAACTCAAAAGAAAACGAAGGAAGGCATTGAGCAGTGTATGTGCAGAGGTGTGTGGATCCATGCATTGCATATGTTCGTTCGTTCGTACGCAGCAGCACCAAGCAGCTGCTGTTGCTGAGCAGCATGCAAGTATCCTCTTCGAATTCCATTAAGTAGACTTATCGGTTCGAGGTCGATCTGCACAAAAAGGCGCAGGCGCAGCAGTGTTGGTTAGTAGAGTAGAATTGCTTTGTCGATGTGTCGACGTCGTTCTCAGGGGAAAATAAGGTCGACATGAGGACGCAAGTTCCTGACAGACCGATTGACAATGTTTTTTTGACTTGTACAGTACTGCCAAAGTATACTCCCTCCGTCTCACAAATAAAAAGCAAATCTAGGACTTCCAAAATTCATCTTTGACCATTCTTCTCATTCAATTTTTTTAAAAATGTTATTTATTTTATGATGATTTATTTTTTCATTAGAGATATTTTTATAATGATTTATTTGTTTTATTATTTATGAAAAAATCTAAATAAGACAAATGGTTAAAGATGAAAGTCTTAGATTTGCATTTATTTGTGGGAAGAGTATATGCAACGTACCGACGGTAGAAAGCCCTCATGCATGCGGGTCTCTCTATCAGACTTCATGCATATCTAGCTTTGCCGGCCCTAGCACGCTTAGCTAGCACAATCGATGCTGCAATTGATTGCGCTACTCAAAAAAGATTATCCCTTTTCCTCTTTTGAACGAAAGAATTAGGAGAACTGAGAAATCTTCAGGAATCTTAGATGAAAAAGACACTGATCTCTTCAATTTGTCTCTATAATATGTGACTAATAAGGTCGTCCACAGTGGTTAGCTATTTGGTTATCTAGATGTGTCGTGGTAAGAAAAAAAATAGGAGAGAGAGTAGTCATTTGGCTACATGCAAATAAATTTGACTATTTCACGTAGCCTAAGAATATGTGAGAGGAGCATATGGGTCAATAATATAAAATAGTTTTTATTATTGTCTCTCACCTCCACGTCAGCCGACTACGTAGCTAGCACTAGCTATTACCATTCTGGACGCCCTAATTACCCAACGCAATGGTTTTCGAGCCGAGCAAAACAGCTCGCTCCATCACTCACCTACGATCTACACGGCGCCGACATGCATGTGGGGCCGCTTTCCACATCGCTCCTCTCTTCCCTCGCCCGTGGTCCGCCCGTCCTCACCTCTGCACGCGAAAGTGCTGGGCCCGCCGCTCGCTCCCAAGTTAGGCCGCCAGGTTAGGCACTGATCTAGGTCAAGATCATTAGACAAAGTTTGATATACTGAAATTAAACTTCAACTTTTATTTAAATTTGAACTCCATGCAAGCACTCTTAAGCTACTAAATATGTTCCAAATTATAATGTAATTTGTTTGACTTATTTACTCCAAGTTTTACAACTCCTCTTATTCAAAAATTTATAAAAGTTTCATTTCTTTTGTCGTGGCTTGCTTAAGCTAATGTTCTTCAAGAGTGAATTAAATTTGACTAAATTTACAGAATTTTTTTAAAATAAGACAAATGGTCAAACTATAAAAAAAGTCAAACAACATTTTTATCCTGGCCAGTGTGTCTAGGTTAATTAGGTGCTCAAACAACATTCACTTATATTACCAATAAGCATGATCATAATGCATACATAGATAAATTAAGCATTTCATGGGATAAATAAAATGCAATATGATATGCTCATGCTCATGAATGACCGAGTGATGCTTATGCTCGTACATTGCAAGTGCAAGATACAAGCTTAACACCTAGGGTGTTATAGACGCAGCTTCATTCAATGCCAACATTGATTTTTTTCATGTTAATTTATGGCAATTGTTTATGAAATCTTTAATTATCACTACTCCCCGGCCTAGACATAATTACTTTTCACTAAAGTAAGGGTGTTATAGATGCAATTTCATTTGACGCCAACATTGTTTTTCATGTTAATTAATTTATGGCAATTCTTTGTGAAATCTTTGATTATTATTACTACTCCCCGGTCTAGATTATCACTAAAGTAAAGGGTGTTATAGACAACTTCATCCGAACCAACATTGATTTTCGTGTTAATTTAGGGTAATTCTTTATGAAATCTTTGATTATGACTACTTCCCGGACTAGGCGTAATTACATATCACTAAAGCAAGGGTGTTATAGACAATTTCATTCGAGCCAACATTGTTTTTCGTGTTAATTTAGGGCAACCCTTTAATAACTCTTTGATTATTACTACTCCCTAGTCTCGATGTAATTACTCATCACTAAAGTAAGGCATCTTCATGTCTTATATATTGGATCCTTTCATGACGATCGATTGTTAAAAAACATTGACACGAAATCTGAAGGTAACAGCTCCATACACTTCGAGTCGAAACTCGTGATGGAGGGAAGGAGGGGCATCATCCTCTCCATGCTTGTCATCTGCGGATGTTTTGTGGCCCTTTCGCAGTGTAAGTGCACTTCAGTGAATTAGTATAATATAGTACAGTATATTAGAAGCTATTGATTGTGCAAAAGCATCTATAGTTTTTGACATGCTCTCTTTATTTGAACAAACATATTATCGTGAAGCACAAAAAGTCGATACGATGCGTGCCAAGATACCCTTCTGCCCTTGCTCAAGGAGAGTAGGTTGCACAGGACACTCTTGCATCTGCTGTGAGACGAAGCCAGGTACTCCGTGCTATGCGACAAGGGAAGCATGCAGAAAAGACTGCCCTGAATGCCAACAATCACCGGAGCACGGGCGACCTAGAGATGCCCTCTCCTCTTCAGCTCTCCACTTTCTTTGAGTATACTCCGCTGAATGTGTTCTGCAACAATAAAAATAATGTTAGAATACATATGCACATGGCCAAATTGAGAATTTCCATATATTTTCAATAAATCTCAAAGATTGATTCGTATGTGTATACCAAGCAAGAGCGGCGGGACTTTAATTTCACCCTACTCACTACAGGATTCGAGTGCTTTGCCGAGTGCCCGACGCACTAGGCAAAGGCTCCCTTGCACTCGGCAAAGACATTGCCGAGTGCCGAACTCGGAGAAGCCCACTCGGCAAAGGGCATCTTTGCCGAGTGCCCGACTTTTGCCACTCGGCAAACTTCTTTGCACTCGGCAAAGAAGCTGATTCTTGTAGTGACTTGTTGAATGGATGATGACAATAATAAATACTAGTACATAGAAGCCGGCCTTCTCTACTACACAAAGTCTAAATTGGGGGGAGAGAGATGGTAATGCCACGTGAAGGGTGTGACACCTGCATGCATCCGCGGAGACCGCAAATAATACAGGGGGACGCTAGCGATCAGACGTCCTATGGCTTCCAGGCTCATAGGACGGTCATTAGCAAAGCCCACTAACGCGGATTACTAGCAGACAGACAGAAGCCGCAACGGGAGCCCGTCTCCTTTCCACGACACCCCGCAACCGAATCGCGTCCGAAGCCGCTGCCCTGACGGCCTTCCCCATGGCGCGGCCAGCGGCGGCGCTCGGCAGCGTTCGATCTGGCGCCAAGCGTGACGCCGAAGCGCCGAGCTCCGCCACGCCTACTTCCCCGCCACCGAACCGAAACCGCCTCGCCGCCTCCCGGTCTCGTTTGTCTACGGCGGCGGTTGCTTCCCCATCCCATCGCTCGGCATCGGCGCAGGTGCGGCGAGCCCCCGAGCCCTCCCCTTCCTCGAGAAATCGCGGCGGTCGCGGTACCCCCTCAATCATGTGGCCTGATCTCTGATTTTTTTTTGAATTTTGAAGGAAGCAGATTTAGAAGAAAGCTCCCCCAATGTCTCGTCCTCACATACTACTTGGGATTATGCATGGTGAATGGCATGAAGATGAAGGAGACCAACAAGGCTTCCCAAGTCGAAAGAAGTCCCAAAGCTCATCCGATTCGAGTCTCTCCAAGCCGGAGGCCCAAAACAACTCAAGTTCGAGTACATCTCATGGCCGCTACAAATAAATTGCTGCACGAAGGACTTGAAGGAGCGCATACCTAAATTTGGAATCTGAATTGGAGAGCTCACGACCAATGCATGGCTTGGCTAATCTTGCTCAAAGAGATCACACATGGTTTGGTTCATCTCGACACCCCGCCTGGCATTGGAGGGCTCACGGCCACTGCATGAACCACTGCATGGACAAATATACCTCTTTTGGCCGGGGGATGATCCACGACCCCCCTTCTTTCTTCTTAAATAACTTGTTGCCCGTAACTTAGAATTTGGGTTTTGTTTAGTTCAAGTTTTCCGGAGAGAAACTTTGATTGATTCATTGTAACCGAGAAGATTATTCCGCTTACATTGATCCAAGGCCCCTATTCTTGTTCTTCACACACTGTGGCGATTAGTCCTTTTGTGATCTGAACTTCGGGACACCATTATCTCAGTTCGTCAATTCGTATTTGCAACATTTAGATTGCGTGTTTACCTGTTCTTGCTTGTGTTCTTCGATTCGCTTGCGGGAAAAGCCTTCTTGGCGAGGTCAATCAAGTCGTGTTTGGTTGATAACCATTGGAGCGATGGTGTAGCGGTTGCGGGGTCGAATTGTGTTGATTCGAAGCGGATCGTCAACGCCGAGTTCTCCACCCAATCGAATTTATCCCGTACCTCACGGAAGATCGGGCCATATCTTATCAAGCGGTGCAAGTTCCAGGACCATCCATGGCGTGTCTCGGGTAAAGAATCTCTTCAAATTTGTATTTTATACTGATCCGGATTGCATTGCGGTTGTCTTCTATGTTCGGGGAACATGATTTCATTTTAGTATTTTGATTCACGGAAGCTATCGGTTGTCGTTCGTTATGGTCAAATCACATCACAGTCAGCCCAGGTGCCACCACAAGACTTGCACCTGCACAAGACTGGAAGCAATGCATACTAGTATTTGGTTAGAGAAGGAAAGCATCTCCACATACTAGTTTTTGGTGTACTCTGAATGACATGTAGGTATCTTGCTGTCGTTTCCTAAATATTGTGATTTAGTGATGGATGCACTCGACTTGTTGGACTAGCCATGCATGGACCGGCAGAGACGAGGCTGGCACTAGCCATATATGCAGTTCAGTGGAACTAACTGTTTGTTCTATTCGGGAACTTTGTTTCGTGTTTGCATATGCATGGAGACTAAATCGCCCATGAATGAGATCTTTGTCGAGGAATTTCTCAAGGACAATTGCTTGATTTAGTCATATAAGATCTTTATGGATGCTATCTAAGGTCGTTATATAGGCGTAGTGAATGAACCAATACATTGTATTTTAGGTTGCTCATGTATGCAACCACTTTTAGTCTCTCAGTAATTGGGCAGCTGTATGTCTTTACTTACGCTGAATGGATGGATGGTTTTTTTTTTTTTTTTTTTTTTTTTTGCTAATGTTGTTGGTACTATGGAGAAATGATGTTGCAACTACTCGAACATAGTATTGCACTAAGAAAACATTTGTAACAATACTTTTGATATAGATTCATGTATATATTGAAACATAGTTCTTGGTGCATGTGTGTTTTAATAATGTACAGGAGGCAAAGGCTTAAGGAGAGAAATTCTACCAATGGGCATCACAAAATGCTTGTGACAAAGTCTTGAACAGATGTTTTCATATGGGACAAAAGATAAAAAACTTGAGGACATTGAGGTGGAAATTGTTCATGATGAAGTTGTGCATGAAGAAGAACAAGATGTTGTGAGCTCACAGCCGATAGTTCCATATGAAGGGATGCAGTTTGACACATTAGCTGAACTCGGAGGGTGTACAATGCTTACACATTAAAGATGAGTTTCAGTATAAGGGTAGGCTCATCAAGGAAGAGGTCACACAGTGATGAGTTGATAAGGAAAGATCGGGAATGTTCGCATGCAAGGATTGTGAAAAATGAAAAAGAAGGCAATGAATAAAGTAATGCATCACTAAGAGCAGCAATCGCATCAGAGAAGAAAAATGCAAATGTTATGAATTCATGATGACTATGCAATAAGGAAGAGAAGCACGCTGAAGAAGCCAGATTGCAAAAGCACACATGACACTTGGTGTACGAGATGGGAAGTGGAAGGTTGTGGTCATTCAGCCAGAACACACGCACCCCATGGTGAAGATAAAAGGCAGAGTGAAGCAACTGAGGTCTCATAGAAGGATATCATGGGCAGACTACGAGTTGCTTAAGACACTACACTATCGAAACATTCCAACAATGTGCATCATGGCGCTCCTAAGAGACTTCCATGGAGGGGTGGGGAACCTATCATTCAACTGTCAAGACGTATACAACATGACAACTAGATTGAGGAGGACTAAAAGTTAGCTGGCACAAGATACATGCACACACAAAAATGTAAAATAAACATGGACACATTGATTTCAAAGCACACTAATTAAAATAGCATTGGTGAAACAACATAGTAATGAAGCAAACACAAAATCGACATGATACCTTGCTTTGAAGGTGCATTCTTTAGTATAGATTTCGGGACAGGGGTGTTCATCCCTCTCCTACTTGAATAGGGCTCCCCTTCCTGCTTTTTTTGCTGGAAGGTGCTCCCTGAAGGAAACCTTTCGGGCTGCAGAACGCGTGGAAGGCTTGCTGTTGGAGACTCCTACATCACGAGTTTTCGGCATTCAAATGCTTGTTCATCAAACTCTTCCTCGGAACTGCTGTTGCTACTGCTGGTCAGATCCAAACTGTATTGGAGGCCCTTATTCATCGACCTCATAGACACCATGTTAAACAAACTTGATTCAAAACAAACACCTACAATCATGCAATAGAAAGTAGAGTTAAGCAGCAAAAGCCAGAACATTCTATGCTGCCACAAAAACAAACACCTACAATCATGCAACAAAGGTAAACTAAAGCCAGAACATTTTAGAGTTTCACTTGAACAACACTACTAGGTCAGGTGTGTTCGAGATTCAGTTGCATAGAAGTATTGTAATACATTAAATTTTCTAACGGCAAAAATTCATTATATTTCGTAGAGAACATTCTACAACAACTGAAACACCCCCAACCACCAAATTGTCACACCCTGTCTCTCTACTACAACATCCTCACCAAGGCTACCAAAAAACCAGTCAACAACAGACCGGACCCACTACAGAACCCTACATTCCTGCTAGCAACCCCCACAAAATCGACCTGGTTGTGCACATCACAACCTCCATTGTTACCCTGCATGCAGCACTCCACAAGTTCCTTACCAAGGCAAAGGCAGAGGCGGGGGGACAAGAGGGATGACGACAAACCTAGAATCGAGTTGACAACGATGGTGGGGGGGGGGGGGGCGGGCGAGGCAACGCAAAGAGGGCGCAAAGGGGATGGGCAGCACGCTGACTGGACTGCACGCTAATGCGGAAAGATGCACCGCGTGCGGCGGTAATCTGTCCGCCACAAGACATGACGGCGGCAAAGCGGGCATCGGGGCGCGATGAAGATGGCGTAACGGCAACGACATAACGCGATGAAGATGGGGGGGGGGCGAAAGATGGGCCGCGACGTGGCAAACCCCCCCCCCCGCACCGGTCTTCGGGCAAGACGGTGGTGGTGGAAGTGTTCCACACACACGGCGCCGTAAATCGCCAGCAAAGTGAGTGGAGCGGGGTGGGGGGGGGGGTTGAACGCTGGAATGGGGAACGTGCCGATCCGTTATGGATTAATCGGATTCGTCCGGACCGTTACGGAATAAAGCTGGGTTGGGGGCGCTTTGGAGCGCCCACGCACCTAACGCCTGCCTCCGGAAGCCGAGTAATAATTACCGATACATATGCCATTGAAAACCTGTAGGAACTAAATTGTTCGCCCTAGGGAGCTTATCCACGTCGCTTCAATTGTTTGATTGGCTCCCCGAGTTTGTCCGGCCACTTCCGATTGGTTCCCTCCGGTTAAGCCCGTTGTGTCTCGCCCCGTGCGTGTCTCCCATTGGTTTTTTTTTTTAGTCGAGGTCCTTCCATTTATATGGATTTGTGTTGCGAACCACTAAGGTCCTTCGTCTACAGTAAAACACGGCCAGTACTTTTTACGTTGTAGCACCTATATTATGAAAATCCTACGCTTGAAGAAGAGAAAATTCCGAAATCAGCTCACTTTTACACTTACCCACCCGCATCTGATCTTTTGTGAAAACCCCCTCGCCTCGGCTAGCGAATATATACCGTCCTCTCCTTCTCAAAAAAAAAAAAACCTCCTCACCTCTTTCTCCCGTCGCTCCTTCCCTCTCCCTCGTCGTCCCAGCGCCGGCAGGGTGACGGCGGAGGCGGCTTGCTCCTCCATGCGCGCCACCCTCCTCTTCCCCATCTCCCTCCCCCGGATTGCCCTCCTCCGCGTCCACCTCCACTTCCTCTCTCTCTCTCTCGGGGTTCCGCGAAGCCTTAGCTTCCTCCTCCTCGTCGCCGGCGAATGGCTAGCGCAGGGCGGCGGCGCAGCGGATGCAGCCGCCCCCTCCTCATCGCCTCCTGCCGACGAACAGCCAATAGGTACGGCCATCCCTTCTCTTCCCTGCTTGGTGTGTCACATGAAGTACCCAAACCCTACCTTAATCCATATGTATTAGAACCCGATTTAACTGTACTGTATGGTGTGCTTGCTAATCCATTTGTTTAGACTTTAGGTTAGAAAGTGATTCTATTGTTTAGAAGAATTTGAATGGTGCTATTCGGTTGGTTTTATCAACTGGTTTTGATATACCTATTAACCTGTGAAGCTTGATTTATGCGTAGGTGGTTTCTTCATTGGTTTCTGTGATACACGATCTAACATGGCATGGTGTCCTCTAATGTATTTCGTTCATCTATATGTGCTCTCCCCTACTGAATTTTCTTCAAAAGAAAATGAGTATTGCCCCTCTATATTGAAGTGATCCTTTTTTTTTTCTTCTACGTACAGTTGCCTTACAGACCAATAGGCATCGGTTTCCACTTCAAATTCTTGCAATGTTTCTTTGTTGACTGCATATACCAAGTGCGTGGTGCAAGCCATCAAGAATTCCTCTTTATTCTTTTTTTGTGTTTCTTTACTGATTTTGAATGACAAGGTTCCAGATAATTTGCCGCATACTTTTTTGGCTGTAATAATTTGCGTCATACTTTAGTGATTTTGAATTTCAATGCGAAGGTTTGGAAAAATATACATGGCCATTTACTTTTAACTGTCATAATTTGCGGCATACTTTAACTGAGACCATTTTCATTTTTCCTTACCCATGTCTGAAAGATTGTATATTTGTTCAGTTTGTCATTTGAGTGTCCACTGTTTTCATACTCAACGAGGGTTTGCCATCACGGGCGGTGATCCATCGATTCATGGGCGGACCGAGCCCATGAATGACAGGTCTGGATGCAATATTTGTGCGCCCGCCCATGAATGACCTGTCAGCACGCATGAACACACAATATTCAGTCTTCAACATCTTTAGTCGAAGGCCGACGGAGGATGTCGCGGCTGGGCTCGGTGGCTGTGGCTGGGGTCGGCGTTGTGAGCGAACGGTGACTCTCGGGCGGGCGACGACAGTCGTAGGCGGGCGTAGGCAGCGGCGACTCGTGGGCAGGCGGCAGCGACGATTTGAAGGCAAGGTCGGCGGGTACTCTCCGGCGAGGGCTTCAAGTCGTCGATGGGAGAAATGAAGGGGCAAGTGCGCGCTGGGGATTAGGGGGTGATTTTCAAAAAGAAAAATTAGTAGGCTAATGGCGCTAGTTTTTTTTTTTTTTTTAAAATTAACCCACCTATGTCCCTAGCCATCAGATGAAGATCCTATAGTCGTGATTGAGAGTTTGCAAAAACTAGCAGCCGTTGATGTTATAAAAAATTGCTAACTGTAATTAGGGGTACTTTTTAGTACTTTTCCTCAGGTCATTTGCTCTAATTGATCCTGCTGTTTTTCCTAAGAGCACGAAGCAAGGTCTGAGTCTCGAGTCTGTGGACTCCGTGCTGCTGCCGATAGCATATTGGGTCGCCGGCGCCCTGGGATGTTTTTGAGGTGTGGACCGTGGCCACGGCTGCGCCCGGTGGCAGTAGAGGCTCTGTCCATGGCTAAACGCGGACCGAGCAACAGCAGCATTGGATGCCATGGCTTCATGCGGACGAAACAAGGCACGCATCTTCTCCTCCATCTAGGGAGACCGAAATGACACGGCAACGAGAATGAAGGCCAAGGACGCACGCTCAACAAGCGACGGCGACAACTGAACCACGGCCACGGCCACGGCTGAATGACATAGCAGGCTAGCTGCAGGTGCATGCATCATTGTTCGATCTCTCGGCCGCTCATGCCGGTGACGGCGTTCATGACATCCTACACCTGTGCACCGGCCCAGGTCAGCGTGCCCCAGGGCGGCATATGCGCCATGTCCTCTTATGCTATTGCGCGTGGCCCACGCGCCTCGCCTGCTGCGCGGCCTACTGCGTGGCGCACGGTAAGGATCATAGGAAGCCGGCGATGCCCCACCGCATAGCAAACGCACTGCTCGCTAAGACGTCTGCTGGAAAGTGTGCTTGTGGAGGAAACAGGATCGTTGCGGGAGACGGCGCTAAACTCATCTGATTTGCAAGTACAATTGTATCCTTTCAATTTAATTACAGACTAGTTCCTAGCCCACATGTTTTTAGTTTAGTCCCACAACTTAAGTTCTATTTGGTTCCTCTTATTTTTGAACTATCAAATCTAGAGAAACGAAGGGTTTTCATTATTAGCTTTCAATATAAGCAGGGAAGGGTCCTTCGGTCTAAAAAGGGATTTTTCATTATTTCCAATCGTGGTAAAATATCTCTATTTTAAAACTGAGGGATTGAGGTGTACAATATACAGAGAGACTTTAAGTGTCCTGGCTTGCAATGCTAAGGATCAAACTATGCATTATTACACACAGAAACTAGGCATGCTTACAACTAGAAACTCTAGCAAAACTTATTTATACAATGACGCATGAATACTTTTATGCATATGGAAGGTACCACCGGCCGGTTATACTACGTCGTCGTTATTATGGACGATTTGTTACTATTATGTAACCATAGGGCGATGCCACCATACCCAGAGCATACCCGCCGCAATGAGACCCCCAAGGATCCCGACAACTACTGCTGAGGTGGATGCTGTGAAATACATTGCGCAAGCTGATGCAGGAGATAACCACAGTTGTCGATGTCCACCTGGTACAAGACAGCAACACCGAGGGCAGAGCAACCTGCTGCCATTGTTGTTGCAGTCAGCACCTGGGAATTAACAGACATATTATATTAATACAAGTACTAATTGTTGGTAACTGATAAAATTTAAGTTGAAGGGTAGCTACTACAAATTGTAAGAGGATTTCCAGTTTAACTTACCATTTCGAATACAGTAAGCACAATGAGTGCGGTGTCTGATGGTTGTGCTCGTCCGAACCACAAGCACGCAATCTGGAACAAAAGACCAAGGGCACTCCATGCCATCTCGACGCAGGTTGCTACAGCCAAGAACCTAATAATAACAAATGCATCGAACATAAACGATATCTTCAGTCTAAGTTAGGAGTACTATAGCTCACAAGACAATCTGTATACTGAAAACAAATCCATGCCATGCCAGCAGAGTAACTCACACGAATGAGGTGACCAAGTTCATATCGGGTGCCTTGATGATGACAGTCATTGCAATGGTAGCGAGCAACAAGCAAAATGCCCTCCCAACAAATAGCCAGAATTTAACTCCATCCTTGTAGATATAAACAAATCCTCTACTGCTCCATAGGCCGGTAAATTAGTTATCGAAGAGTTTATGGCAAAACAATAAGTTAGCTAGCCTCGAGAGGCCACGCACACACACACACACACACACACACACACACACACACACACACACGTACCTGTGATGCAGCAGGCTTCCAGCAGGTCTTCCCAACCAGCCTCACACCACTCTCCTCGCCTCTTTTCTCTGATCTTATGACTACTGAGGATCCACACTCCACTATATATAAGAATGAGAGAGCAGGTAGTAACAGAGACGTACAAGACCTGTTTCGTGACCACTCCGATCCAGTATAAGCGTAGACGAGACGTACCACGAGCCCACGCACAAAAGCAGTCCGTGTCACTTCAATTTTCCGATCTAATCAATCAATGCCAATTGGAGTGAATGAACCGTGCAAATTAAAAAAGTCTTATTCCTCTGTCATTGTTTTGTTTTTGATTTCCTTCTTTTTTTTTTTTTTGAAAGCAATTTCCTTCTTTGTTTTATTATACTAGCCATTTCTGAAAAAGGCTCATTAATAATTAATGTATCTATTCAAGTTGGATTCGACGACTATTTAAATAGAGGAACCTACAGTTGCTAATTAGAGGTTGCATTGAAACCTTCACCTCGCTAGGAAGAAAACATACAAATCCTAGAAATTCTCGAAATAATCAAGAAATTATTTGACATTTAATTTTGTCTATTAAGTAATAAAATATCTATCGAATCTTTACATTTCATAACAAAAAAAAACTACTCACCTCTACCATTATTAAGCTATCTTTTGAATTATAGATCATTGCCATTATGAAAGATAAGTAACTACTTATCTAAATTGCCTATCTCCACCTAATTTAAAATAAACCCCTAATTTTGTACATAATTTTAAAAAATAACATAAAGTAACTCATGAATCTGCATCTAAGTTACCAACATATATTATTATGAAAGATAATTTTACAACGCATTTAATTGATAACATAATTATCCACTTCTGTTTTTTTATAAAAGTAAGCTCAAATATATCATGAATATACGTATAAATACTAACATATAAGATATTATAGAAAATAATTCAATAAACATAAAAGTATGTTATATGTATGGAGATGTTCCAAAACAGTCTTATTAGTGTGCTACTAGTAGTCAAAAAGGAAATGTTTAATTATTTCATCGTTAGTTATAGAATCAACTAACTCTTTTTATCTGCCTGTCGGGTTGTTTCTTTTATCTTATGATGAGGAGGTACCAAAGAAAGAACTTTATAAGTGGGATCCTCAACCTCCAAATGAAATTATATGGGAGATATGAACGACAAACTTTGGACATCAGAGTCGTGTGAAAAAAGTTTTGCACACACTAGAGAGACGAGATATCTAGCTCCTAGATGCATTATTGATACATATCATCGAAAAATGGATCAGAAATCCGACAATATTTGACGTTTGACGAAGACAGCTGAAGCAGCCCACAACAAATCTGTCACGCCTAATATTAATGACAAATACTAACAAAAATTAAAGAACGTCCTGCAGAATTGATCTTTCCTAGCAGAACATTGTTTACTGGCGCGCTCAGATTCCACTCCATTCCATTCCTGGCTACCACGCACGAGGAAACGAAATGGCACGAACCAGCGAGCTTATCGTAGTGCGCTGTATCAACATCAATTTTGTCGCTGTATATCATAACGTATAT
Organism: Hyparrhenia diplandra; assembly: GCA_015847255.1. NCBI lineage: Eukaryota > Viridiplantae > Streptophyta > Magnoliopsida > Poales > Poaceae > Hyparrhenia > Hyparrhenia diplandra. The sequence continues at coordinate 169,865 of JADLZK010005047.1, read as the reverse complement.
GCATGCTTTGACGACCTGTCAATTGTTGTTCTCTTCGATCTGTTAGCGAGAAGGATCGTCTCTGCGGACCATGTCATGAGCCAGGAGCTTGCATTATTGATTTTGATACGGCACATCAGCCCCACACGTAATGTACTGTACTACGTCTCATGCCTGCATGCATGAGCCACTACTACCGTATCCGTGCCGTGCGCATTTTGTCCACGCACTAGTGACAATTTAAAGGAATGGATCGACAGACGACAAAGATTTCACCACACGGTACCGTAGTAAACCGGCCAGAGCCCCTGTCTGCTGGTTAAGCTTGGGGACAAGAAGAGTTGTACAATGAATGCCGAAAGCAACAAATGTTTCGTGGACCGCTGAAAAATGAATCGACCCTTAACGTCGCCTCCACACGGGCGGCCGGGCGGCCTACCCCAAGCCGCCAGGCCCACCTCCCCCCTCCCCCACTTCCGCCGCGCCGAGCTGGCTGTTGGCAAAGCCGCGCCGTCGGCGGGATGGCGGCGGTGGGCACTCTTTAGGCGGTCGGTAGCGCATGGAGCTGGGGGCCTAGCGCTGGCAATCGCGTCGCCTGAGCCGTGTGGGGCTCGGGCGAGGTCACCCGCCGTGACCGCGGCGGCTGTCCAGAGCCTAGGCAAGTGCCGGGATGACGGCGACATAGCGGTCTTTCGCCCACCGTTGTCCGCCGCCCTCGTGTCGACGCCGCATCGACCGCTTCCCCAGCCCGGCAGGCCGATCGCTCCCCCGACGACCGGATCCGCGGCCTCGGTCGGGGGGGGGGCTCCGTTGGGCCGGGGCGGCGGCAGGCCAGGGGGGCCGGATCCGCCCTTGCGGCGGATCTGGGCCCCTTTGGCTAGGGGTGGCGCCCAACGCCGGCAGAGATGCCTCTTCTTCGTGCAAGGTCTCCTTCTTGTGGATGGCGAGGTCCCCGGGCCGACGCCTAGATCTAGTGTCTAGGTGGGTGGATCCGCCTTTGGACCGGCGGTGGCACGATGGTGCCGGGCGATGCGGGGCGGTGGCGGTGGCACATGTTGTGGTGGCTCCGGGCTCGTGCGGGCGTTGAGGGTCGGCTCCTCTCTTGTGCCGCCCCCCCGATGGCCTTAAACTGCTGCGGCAGCCATGGCTTCTTCAGCGTTGCTCGCCGTGGCCGTCAAGATGAAGGCATCGGCGTTGGCGCCGACAGTGGGACGCGCAAGCGCGTGAGCGATTGCTGGTTTCTTTGGCATGCCGCCTTGCCGCGGGGGTGGTGGCTGCAGCTTTGACCCACGGTGAGCAGCCGGGCGTCGATGCCTCCTTGGCGAGGTTTCTGCAGGACGAGTGGCAACGACAACGGTGGTGACAAGCAGGGGATCCGGAATCTCGGCCGACGGCTGAGCTGGGGTTATCTTGGGGCAAAAGCCGCCGCCGCCGACGCCCTGCGGGCGTCGTTCTCCCGTTGGGGGCGTCGCGTCCCCTAGTTTTTTCCACGGGTGAGAACCCGGTCCGGTTGGACGAGCGACGGCGGCGCGCTTTGAACGCCGTAACCTTTCCCCGGCGTCGCCGTGGATTCCGACATGGCTAGGATTTGTGAGTGAGGCCTTGGCCGGAAGTCGAAAGTTGCGCTTTTGCGTTTTGCTTGTCTTTGGGCAACGATGACCTTCTTGGCCGAGCTCCGGACTTGTATCTTTCTTGGGTTGTTGATCTCTCTGTTGTATTGATGTGTGGTTGGTTTTTGGACCCAGCCTCCTCATAAACTGGGTCAATTCTATTATACTTATTAATACCAAAGCCGGGATAATTTGTTACTGGATCTTTAAAAAAACAAATGTTTCGTGGAGGTGCTTTTTCAGAAATGGCTGTTAATAAAACAAGGGAGGAAATCAAAACAAAAAGCCTGTCAGACAATTGAACAATGACAGAGGAATAAGACTTTTAAATTTGCACGGTTCATTCTCACTCCAATTGGCATCGATCGATTAGATCGGAAAATTGAAGTGACACGGACTGCTTTTGTGGGCTCGTCTCGTCTACGGTTATCTAGTATACTGGATCGGAGTGGTCACGCAACAGGTCTTGTACGTCTCTGTTACGACCTGCTCTCTCATTCTTATAGTGGAGTGTGGATCCTCAGTTGTTATTATAAGATCAGAGCCGAGATCAGAGAAAAGAGGCGAGGAGTGTGAGGCTGGCTGGCAACCTGGGAGCCTGCTGCATCACAGGCATGTGTGTGTGTGTGTGGCCTCTCGAGGCTAGTTAACTGATGTTTTGCTCCATTTTCTCGTTGTAGCTAGGACATGGCGTTAACTAAGAGGGATCTATTCTACATGGTCGCAAGGGCTGCCTGCTTCTGCATGGGTTTCATGTCCTACTTCATCATGGGCTCAGTGCCCATCTACAATCTACACTGGGTCTTCATGTACGTTTGTATTATTCTCCCAGTATTTCCCCTGTCCTCACCATTAACTATTTATTCTTGTTAATTTAGTAAGTTGCAACTGCTAAACGTATATATGTAGGTCTATCGTAGAGATTTCACCATTACCTTCAATGTGGAATTTCACCTGGTTGCTCATCCAAGTTGGGGCCATATGCCTTGGATTGGAACAGATGGACACCAATTACTTATGCATGGTCTTAACAGAGTGGGTTAGTGACATCATTGCAATATTAACAGTAGTTATATGCGCCTAATAATTAGCTTGCATAAATTAATAACCTTCTTCATTTTCTTTGAAGCTGGTCTCTGGACTTACCACGGCTCCGGCCTGGGCGGCCCTAGGGGTCATCATCTACTATGACTTTGATGCCAAATTGTGTGCTTCGTCATTAAGATTGTCACAGATGTGCTCAAGGATACAGCTTGCCGTTGGTTTATATCTCGTCAGTGGTACTATCAACCTCGCCATAGCACTGGTTAAGACCTGGGAGTTTGCGCTTCTGTTTCCTAGTATTGTTGAAAATTGAGTTCTTCTTGTATTCAACACTGTTGTTGCTTATAGGAGTACATGTAAAAGACTGAAAAGGGGGTTATTAGCTGTATTTCTTTGTCATTTATTCTATCGTACTGGCATTCATGTCAGATATTGTATTTTGGGTTGACAAAATTACTCCATGACCTATTTGAAAGTTAATTTGCATGTTGCAGAAGGCGGCCATCACTATGGCCTAACTATAAGTAATAATGCCGGTTCGAAACCGATGGTTAAAGAATCCAGTGAACCTGAACTATCATGTGCACCCCAACCCCAAACTCATTTTTCAAAATCTTTAACTACACGCGACAGGGCAAAATCGTAAGCTGATTTCAACCTGACCACCCTATGTTGTGCGGCTTGTTTTTTTTTTATTATGTAACACTTACATGCGGGCCACAGGGTAGTCGGTGGACCATCCTGACCACCCTGTGGGTCCACTCCTGATCTCAAGTGAGGGCGCCACTAAGGTATGCGCTCCAGCGAGCTGTGGTGGGCACGAGTGTATAGGATCTATTTTTGATTTGAATAATTTTTTTTTGATTTGAATAATTTTTTTTTAGGATCTATGATTTTTTTTTTTATTTCAAAAAGGTATAGGATATGTTCTGATGTCAGCGATTTTCAGCTGTTAGTGTATGGCTCCTAACTGGTAAACATAATAATTGAACTCGGTCCAAATTAGTGAGTTAAGTGAGGGAGAAGATTAATTAAGAGGAGAGGAGGGTGGTCGGCGGAATCCCCAAATGGGGTGGTCTCTTTTAACTTCATCCAAAAAGCTCTTTTTTCTATTCTTGTTTACAAGGGAATTTTTAAAATTCAAATTCTGAAAATAAAAATGGGCAGCAGCACTGCCAAACTTCACGAGCGAGGCGGGAGGAGGCGGGGCTCTTTGGCGCCGACCACCCAAGGTGGGAGCAGCGCCGACCACCCCTAGGTGGGCCTCGGCCCAGCCCACGCACCGGCCTTCTTCCTCGTCGCCCAGCCCACGCCCCGACCTTCTTCCTCCTCGCGTGCGGCCGCGGCCGCGGGAGCGCCCGCTGGCACGCTAGGGCTCGCCGGAGCCCGCAGCCCTAGCGCGCCCGCGGTGGACCCCCTTCTTCCCTCCCCGCCCCTGCTTCCGCGGCCGCCTTCTCCTCCGACTCCGGGCGAAGCTCCGCCCTCCAAATGCTGCCATGGTAGACCCTCGACGCTCCCGCCCCGCCCACCCGTACCTCTGAATGGGTCCAGCCCGCCCCTCGCCCTCGCCCGCCACCTTGCTCACCGCCGGCCGAACCGCCGCCGCCGCCATGTCGACGGTGTCAGGCCAGGCCGGCCGGGCTCTTTCTATAGTCGGGGAGGAATGGAGGGGGAGGGGAGGTCGCGAGAAACCTAAAGCGGGGCGCCGAACCCTAAAGCGACGGGCGAGGTCGCCGGAAACCCTAAAGCGACGGCGAGGTGGACGGCGCGACGAAGACGACGATGGTTACCTGAGAAATTGGGCCGCCAAAGTGGTGGGCCGGCCCACCCAGGGGTCGGCGCGGCCTTCGCGCCGAAGATCGGGCGGGGAGGAGCGGAGATGGGTAGCCAAGTTGTTAGGTTGCAACGGGTCACGCCCCTGTTTTGTGGCCCATCCAACACGAAATAGCGGACCCATTCACGTTATAAATGGATGATGACGGGCAGTAAACGTGAAACCAAACAGCCCCTTGACTGCGGACCAACACGATGAGTGTCTAAAGAGTGTCCTATAATTGAAGACTATCTTAATGAAATTTTGAAGCCACTTACTAATGGATAACAATTTGTGCCTAAGGGACCTCCTATGAATTGAAGACTATCTTAATGAAATTTGGGATGATAATTAAGTCACCAACCGGGAGAATTGAATTTTTGCCAGATCTGGATGATTTTTTCACCTTATATACAAACCTTGTAGAACATAGACGGATGCCAAGAAAGAAAAAAAAAAATACAAACAAGATCCAAGTAGGAACAGCTCCACATTATACCCAGAATTTTGTGGATTGTGATGCAGGGAAGAGGGCTCGTCATTGTGTTTGCAATGGTTGTCTTCGGATGTCTTATTGTCCATTCACAATGTAAGTACGAATCATCAAGTTCATAATCCCACAGGACACCTCTAGTTCATTAATTCTTTTTTGAAACTGTCACCACTTTATATTACATGGATTAATTTCTTTTTTTTTTTTCTGAACAAGTATATTATGTTGCTGCAGGTCAAACAGTGCGTCAGGACGACAAGTTAAAGCCCGTGTGCCTATGCTCGCACAAAAGCCTACTTCCACCGTGCATAGAGAACTGTTACTGCTGTGAGGCCACAAATAAGCCAACCCCTCAGTGCTTTAACACCTTGAAGGATTGCAGGGCAAACTGCCCGGACTGCGGCGAAGCAGAACACAACCCAGCAGATGCACTACCTGTCTCGGCCCAGGAAAAGGCTTGATTTATTGTATGTATATGCATCTGCGGTGAAATAATGTGACGATATTATGAATTCAAATTGTGCTGATCGTAAGAGTTTGATAATTACTTATCGTCAAATTTTATTTGCTCCAGAAAAGGGCCAAAATCTATCCACTAGCCTCTATGATCGACAAGTATCAATATCTATCTCACTTTTCGAAAACATAATCTCTCATGCACTTAAAAATCTACACTACAAAGAACAATCAAAATAGAACCGGGTCATTCAATTCCATATTGTGCCTGCCAACCCCCGCGCTCACATAGTTCAACATTTACTACCACATAATTTTACATAATTTTTATCTAGAAATCCAACGACATTAAAATCAAAGGGTCAAAATTCTTCCTTAGGGGCTTCAACTCAATCCATGAATAGTGGAATGCTTAAACATTGCTGCCATGAACCGCACAACGCTCGGGCCAGGATTTGATTCCCATCCTTGCGACACATTTTCTTCTCTTAAAAGATGGTAATTGTTTATTTACTACATCCGAGCACGGCTAACACAGCCCACCCGGCCCATCTACCTGCCGCCACTCACCCACCCTCCATCGATCGAGTCGTTCTCATCCAACCTCCACGCTCCCTCATCCTCATCTCCACTCTACCACTCACTCCCTCTCCCCAACACCGGCTCCCCGCGCCGCTCACCCATGCTCCCATCTTTCCTCCCTCCCTCCTCCACGAGCTCTCGATGCCGCCGGTCCCGCTTAAGCCGAGCACCCCTGCTTGACAGCGCCACGCCCTGCTGGGCCGCTTGCCGGCGTGCCCCTCTCGAGTTGCTCACCGGCATTCCGCCTGCCTCGAACTGCTCCTTCCCCTACCCCGCGACTCCTTCACCCACCCCGACGTCATCTCCCCAACCCGGGCGGTACCCCTCTCCTCCCTCACCAGCAGTCCTCCCCATCCGAGAGGTTCCATGCCCGCAAGTCCGGGTGGCCATGGGGCTCCCTATGCTAGGATCTGTCTTCCGACCCTATGTTGCAATTGTGTGTTTCAGTTATTTCAAAACATTTTAGAGGTATGTCTTGTTTCAAAAGTAGATCAAAAAAAATGTTGCACATGTTGCAATTTGTTTTCAGAGGAATGTTGCAATAGTATGTTTCAAGTGTTTCACGTGTGTTTCCTTGAGAAAAATCACTCTAGAAGGGGAGGATCTCTCTCGTGCGAAATAAAAATAAATGCGCTGGAAAAGTGCAGTGTACTAAAAGTACACAAAAGAAATAAATAGAGGGAACACAAACTTTATTCATATTTAATAAAAATACAAATATATGTTCCCTAGTACATGTGCGCTCCATGGGTAGCCTTCTCGGGCGGCAACCCAGACTTGGGCGATTGTAGTCTTCATGGTTCCCGGGGCCTCGGAAAGCTCCCGCTTAATTACCCCCCTGTGACATAGCTCACGAGTACCTCCGATTAAGCTGCGTTGGTCGCCGCCGCCGATCTTCGCTTCACTTCTCCATGCATGTGTGTTGGTGTAGATGTGGATGGCGTCGGCGTGCCATGGCCTCGCCGGGTCCATGAGCCGGTAGAACGTGGCTAGAGCGTTAGCCACGCCGCTGTGTCGTCGCCGCCTCGCCGGTGTCGAACTGCACATGAGTTGTAGTGGTAGAAGCACTTGCATGGTTGATGTAGCTTGACTGATTTGGACTTCCTCGCAACGCCGTCGTGGTACGCTGTGGAACTTGATCGCGTGGAGTAGTCGAAGTAGTAGTAGTTGATGAAGACTTGAACTCGTCTACGTCGTCCGCCTCGTCGGCGTTGGCCGGGGTGTAGTGGTGGTAGTAGATGGAGTCGTAGTAGCGTATGACTCGAATGTCTCAGCAGCTTCACCTGAAACACAAGATAAAATTATACATGTTAATTTAGGGCTCAAACAGCTGCCGAGCTCCCAACGATGCGCTCAAGGCACACGTTAAGCGCATGCGTATACATGTATATGTATACATGCTGCTTGACTGAGATGGTTGTTGTGAGCATGCATATGCAAGCACCACGTATGGAGCTGCATTAATGTTTCATCGTGGTGCTCCAGCACCCCACCGGTCCATCACCGCTGGTACAACCGTTCCAGCACCGCTGGTACAGTGGTGACCTTGCTGGTGTCGATGTGGAGCCATCGTCGGACGGCGTCCAGCTCGATCGCCTCTCTGGTACAGTGGCGAGACGTTGCTGATGTTGGTGTGGAACCATCATTGGACAACGTTCGAGCTCGCCTCCATGGTGTGTGTGTGCACCGTGCCTTGCCAGCGCAAAGTAGGCAGAGTTGCTCGTGTGCACGCCACCTTGCCGTGGGCGCCGATGACGCGTTCATCGTGGCTTGGCGTGTGTGTTGAGCCAGCCAACCTCTCATCTCGAGTACGGCGACGGCGTTGGTGTAGATCGATGTAGAGCCATCGTCTTCGGCGGTGGCGTCCTTGTAGATGTGGAGCCACTGTCGACAACATCCGGGCTCCGTTCTTCAACACAGCGGCCGCGTCGGGGTAGTTGTTGACCACGGGCAGGCTCAGCTCGTTGGCATGGCATCGCGTGACGGCGGCGGCGTGGTAACTTTGGTGCAGCCAAGGTACGAGCGTGGCTGCGCCTCTCCGTGCGGCCGAGTGGATCCTGACCGACGTGCATGTGTGGAAGCCTTGGGGCTGCCGAGGCACGTGTGCATGGCTGCGCTTCGCTCGGAACCGATCTCCTCCATGCATCGGGTAGCGTCGCCGGCGAGGATGGTCGCGCACCGTGTGGTGGCGTGCATGCGGAGCCGTCGTCGACGGCGGCGGCGTCCTTGTGGAGCCAATGTCGACAGCATCCAGGATCCCTTCTTCAACACGGCAGCCGCGTCGAGGTAGGTGGAGCCGCTGTCGATGGCGACCGGTCTCACCTCTTGCAGTGCGGCGATGTCGTCGATGTAGACGAAGCTACTGGTCGGCAGCCGGGTGCATAGTCGGCGTAGTGGATGTACGTGGCGCAGCCAGGTATGGTGTCGGCCTCGCCGGCGTCGAGAGGCGCACAGTAGATGTACTTCGACCCCTGAGACAGGCAGGCTGCGACCCTTCTGCTTGCTATCTCGTCGTGCTGGCGCAAGGCCTGCGTTGGCCTCTTGATGACGTCTTGGCCGGCGGCCTGCTCATGGATGGATCTTGGCTGGTGTAGAACATAGATGGGCCGGATGATCCTGGCCGGCGACGGCGCACAGACGGACGGGCACGCGGAGCTGCGCTCCCTACTGGCTGCCGATCATCCTCGTTGCGCTGTGCTCATCGGCACACACAGCAGGCCGGTGGTGTGCAGCCGATCGATCTGTTATTGGTCCTGGTGATTTGCTCGGTGCCTGCGGATGAATGGCGCACCAGTGGGGCTGCCTTTCAATCTCCACGATCCGATCGGCCGGCCGGCGACCTCAATGGCCTGCTCGTGGATGATGTGCCCGGCAGTATACTGCCCTTGATGGATGTAGATCGGGCTGGACGAAGCCAGCGCCGTACCAGCGGCTGATCGCGCACACGCGCTCCTTGCTAGGCAGCCTAACGGCGGCGCCTGGATGCAACTGTGTTCTCCTGTTGGGCGATCGTCTCCCTCTCCTCCGGCCGGCGGCGCGTACGCATAGATAATATGGATCTATGGCGCCGTGCAGGGGCAGCCTGACGGCATGTGGATGCCAAGTCCGCTCCCCTTCCCGTGATGGCCTGGAGTCGTTTATATAGGCAGCAGCTAGGGTTACCTGCTGGACTCCTGAGTCCTGAACGCGTGCATGCGCCGCCATGAGTTTGTTGGCTTGCCCCGATATATCAGGAGTCTAACAAACTACGTACTTATCCCATGTAATAGTTATCCTGATCATGTTTCTAGAAGCCGAGATATTTAGGCCGTGTAGATATTATATTACATGTACACGGGGCTTGTGTGCTCCGTTTAGCACCGAGATCAATCAGCACCGCTCATGCAGCCCATGACATGCGGGCCCAACAAATAGAGTGCTATAAATAATCTGGATGAAACATGATACATACGCATGTATACCTATCTCCCTTGTACAGTATGTACGTATTTTGTGTGATCCTAAGTAAGAGTGCGTGTGTGTACATACTATTCATGGACGCCATGTATATATACTGGCTGTCAGCTGGTGGACCACTGATCTCATGGACACGGTATACATATACGTATACGTCCTCAGGTTAGCGAGAGCATGTGTGTGTATATACGTACCTAAAGCCAATACATAATTATTAGCTTGCCTCTCTTATTCCTCATACAAATAGCACACATGGATATATATGCGCTTGTTTATTTATCTTTTCTTCACCAAATATAAAATATTTCTTGATAGCACATATTAATATATATACGCGCATGTAAGCAAATTTTTGTACAAAATCTCGTCAAACAAATGCCCCCACCAAGTTGGGTTGAATGCGGAGCAAATTCGAACTCCAACTTGGTGAAAAATAATCTTGACTGAGACGGCGCAATGATACATAATGCAGCCTTGTAATTTGCTGATTTTTCTCATATTTCAATTTGATTCATGACTTTTATATAGGGCACCGGCTGTGCTCCCTTCTATTTGTTTACAAATACATGCTTGAAGGAATCATGCGATTCAAGCACGTATATTTTTGATTGCACATGTACGTATCAATGTACCACACACATGTTTATAATTAGCTAGCCTTTTTAGCTCATCGGACTGGCGCATATATCTGATGCCACCATGTGAACTATCGACACGTTGTAGGTGTGGATGGTTGCCGAGAGTTGCCGCACCGAACTTTGCCGGCGCGTGGAGCAGCCGAGAGCTGCGATCGAGAGTCTTGGCGCCCAGGTGGCCAAGCTGCCATATGACTAGCACGAGAGGTATGACGCATCTTAGACTGAGATAGCGGCCAGTGCTTGCACTTTGTGCTGTCCGTGTGTTGAGGCTGTTGGCGGAAGCGACACGACAATCGCCGTGAATGGCTGATCGCTCGAGCCTCGATCACGATCCACCTCGCCGTCGAAGTGACATGCCTAGGCGAAGAAATGTTGGACTGCTGAAGTGGTCACTGGTCACGGGGTTAATGCAGCGCCCGTTGATGAGAGGGTGCTGCTAGATTGCAGCTGTTTTTGTGAGGGTATCGAGGGTGTCGATACCCGGCATTGCCTTGGTGATGAACGGAGAAGTCCATGCCCGCGCCATGCATGGTTGATGGAGGATGGACACCAACCTCTGTCCCGTGCCCAATTGAGGCGATCGAGCTTGAGCAACCTGAAGGGATTAGTGCCGAAGTGTTCATGGCCTCCTCGCTCATCGTCGCGGCGGCGCATGTCAGACTGTTGAAGCCACGATCAAAGCTGTTGATGTAGTGGTCGGTGCTGTGCTCATGTCTAGCGTGCTATTTACCATCACAGCTAGACAGGTCACGTTCCGCCGGCGGCACACTGGATTGTCATCAACGTTGTCCTGGCAGCGGTGCTGTTGTAGAAGTAGCCGATCGAGTGACGGCCGGCTTCATGCTAATTAAGAAGCACCGAGGCGCCATTGTGGCTGCCGTGTCTCATATATGCATGTGTAATCATAACTCGCATCTTGGTCACTGGAAAGCGACGGTGCATGCAAGTTTTCGTATCATCTCTGTATGCATTATTTTGTTTATTCTTGAGGTCATGGGAGCTACATGCCTACTTAGAACGTTCGTTGACGTCCCCGGGTTGCCGAAGCGTCCAGGTTGTTGATGCGTAACCGGCCTTCAGGCACGGCAGTACTCCGCGAAGTTGCTGAATCAATGAGACACTGCCATTGAAACGCCCAAATTGTCGGCCGGGCTGCTCACATGGCCAAAGTGTTCATGCAGCGCCCGTAGAGAGATTATTGTTGTTGCAGGCAAGCCAAATCAGCTCACCTATGATGCTGGGTGGGGTTGTCATGTCCCCACAACCGTTCCAGCGGAGCGCAGGCAGTGGCATACACGTACGGGCAGCCGGTGGCGCCGTGCCGAGGTAGCTTGCTGGATTGCCCTCGTGATTACCGCGAAAGCAGGATGCATCCACAATGGAGAGGTATACTGTGTTGCTCGACCATTGCACACGCTGTTGGGCTGATGGTGGAAGCAATAGGATCGACGACTATCGTGAATGGTTGAACCACCTCGCCACCAGAGTAACACGCGCCCGAGCGGAATGCCGAGCTGCCGAAGTGGTCGAGTAGATGCAGCGCCCGTCGACGAGGGAGCTGCTGTTGTGAAGGTATTGAGGGCGTCGATGCTCAACGTCATATCTTGGCGTTGGACGGGGAAATCTAAGCCCGTACCGTGGTTCATAGAGGATGAATGCCAGCCTCTGTTGTAGTGCTCATTAAGGCGATCGATCTTGACTGGCCTCTGAAAAGAACCATGTGACTGTACACGGCCACCTCGTTCATCATCGAGGCAGCACATGTTCAGGCTGCTCAAGCCACAGTCAAGCCTGTTGATGAAGCATCATCGGGGCTGAGTGCTCTGTTACCTTCGCCGGACAGCAATACGCCATGCCCTGGATACCATCTTGTGTGCCATTGGTCCACAGAGGCGCCATGTGTTGTGTTGGCTGCCAATGTTTAGCGTGACTTTTACCATCACAGCTGAACGGTACCTTCTGCTGGCGGCACGCCAGATTATCAACAATGTTGGTCGATTAATGGCTGTTGCCACGCGTATAGTGCGGCAGCAACTGGCGGGCCACCGATGTGGCGTTGCTTGTGCCTTGGTCACCTGCCGTTGTTCAACACAAGTTCTTGTGTCTTGTCGCCACGTTGTCATTGGCAGCTGCTCTCTCAACGAAAGGCACTCCCATCAGGATGCTCCCTCGGTCTTTTAGCATGGACGAAGCGAGAGAGGAAAACAAAAAAAAAAAAAAAAAAAGGAAAAGAAAACAAAAGAGAAGAGAAGAAGGAAAGGCAAAAACAAAAGGAACACAAGAAAAATAAATAAAAATGAAAATGTACCTTGGATGGCGTTGTGTTGACTCCAAGGCGCATTGAGACTTTCGTTGGAGCCATGTGTCGGCATCAGCCAACAGAAAGCCGTGGAACTCCGTTGGAGCCGCGTGGCGGCATGAGACAACGGGACAATGGGACTCCGTTGAGCCGCATGGCGGCGCCACCAACGGACGGTGTTGAACTCCGTTGGAGCCGCTGGCGGTGTCGCCCAACGGGGCGAGGTTGAACTCCGTTGGAGCCGCGGGCGGCGCCGGCTAACGGACGGTGTTGAACTCGCTGAGCCGCTGCGGGGCGCCGGCCAACGGGACGTGGTTGACTCGTTGGAGCCGCGTGGCGGCGCCGCCAACGGACGGTGTTGAACTCCGTTGGAGCCGCGTGGCGGCGCCGGGCCAACGGACGGTGTTGAACTCCGTTGGAGCCACGCGGGCGGCGCCGCCAACGGGGCGGTGTTGAACTCGCTGGAGCCGCGTGGCGGCGCGCCGGCCAACGGACGGCGTAGGGCTTCATTGGGGCCATGTTGCGGCATTGTCCAATGATGTATCCATCAGGTCCGAATGATGGCATTAGCCAATCGGACGCCCTTTGAGTTGCTTTGGCCATACGGTATGAGGACCATGGTACTTGACGAAAGCGTTTATCAACCAAGGAGCCACCTTGTGGTCGTGGCATGAAACAACCCGGTTGAAGGGTTTCACAGCTTGACACCGCCGCGACCGGGCGCATCGCGACCGCCTCCCGGCGTGTGGTTTTATCAACCCGCGCCACCATGCATTGTGGCGTGACATGGCTGGATTGAAGGGTTTCATCGCCTTGATACTAACCGCACCGGCGTATCGCACCGCTCCCGATTGTAGTGCAACGATGGACCTGCAACAGTACAATAAACAACTAGCTTGTCCGGTGATAGATGACATAGCTAGGAAGAGTTAATGATGAGGCAAAAGTCATCAAGTTGAGTATATTGTTTGGATTTTTTGAAATATTTTTGAAAATATTGGCTCTCCCATGGGCATAAGCTATATGTGCAGCTTGTGATAGGACAGCCGGGGGACGTAACCATTGGGTGCCGTTGCGTAACCATAGCAACATGGCTCCTGCGAGTTCGCCCCGTTGTGTGCTTGAATGTGTAGACTTCAGCTTGGATGTCTCCACTGGGGTGAGGGAATTCTTGGTCGAGACTCCTTGCATTGAGTTGAACCACAGCCCACTTGCTCTCTCGACATGGAGGAGGCGTAGGTACGGCTGATTTGGTGTTTGGTTTTGGGTAGCGGCTGAAGAATTTGCCATCACTTTTGCCGAGGATGGTGAATGGCTACTTCCGCCTTCCATTTTGATATTTGAGCTGCCCGCCACATCTTTGGTGACCATTTTTCTTTGCTCATTTTTTTTTTTGCTTTTTGTTTTTTTTTTTCTAGCATATGAGGAACTTGGGGTGTAGCCATTCACCTTTGTGTAGCTAGGTGAATCCCTCGCTGGCATTATGTTTTTTTTTTTTTACCCTTGTTGTCACCTTCCGTGGTGGCAAGAGGCTGCACACTTGGCGAAAACTTGTGTCGCACTGTGTAGCCCTTTCTTGCTCTTCTTCTACAGTCTTCCCTGGATTGTGTGTCGCTTGATGTCGAAGCCGAGCGGCATGGTCGCCGCTGCTTAGGAGCGGCTCGAGCCGCCTTCCCACTCGCCCCGAAACACGCTCGGCGCCTGTCGTGCTTTCCGTGATTTGGTGGCTTGTCACGAGCTCCATGTGCCAGGTTGTTGTCCCCGGACCTTCCGGAGAAGTCCCAAGACGGTCGAACCTTCCACTGCAGCTGAAGCCTACTAGGGAGAGCCTTTTTGGTTTCTTTTATCGGGAGGTGGCTGAGTGATGCAATGGAAAATTCATGCTAGTCTAAAAAAAGATGGATTAAAAAATATGCAAAATAAATGAAGATCAAGAACCTCCCATCGATGTGGAGCTCTGGCTTTGCGAGCTTGGAGGCGTTGTCGAAAAGGCCTTCCGCGATGTAGATTCTTTGCAGAGGCGCACGATTGCTCCTAGTGCCACCGTTCTTGGAGGTCACGCCAAAATGCATTGGCATGGGAGATGAGCTAGGAGGAGTGACACCACCGCCCCTTGGGTTTGTCGATGCAGACCAAGGTTCCCTTGTAGTTGGTGGTGTAGAAGAGTGGGAGCACGGGTGATGCCGCCCAGTGTTGTCGATGTCGAATCGGTGCTGGAAGACCATCAGCGTCGCACGAAACGGGGAGGTGTGTGATACCCCGAGTGTTGTTGTAGGAGGTGACGCCGAAAGCATGTTGGCGTCGTAGGTGATGATATCGACGACGATGCTGGACGTCGACGACATAGGATGCCGGGAGGCTGTGGTGCCGCCCCCGGTTTGGTTGACAATGTAGAAGACGACACCGGATTAGGACCGGCATCATAGCACACCGGGGATCAGAGCTGTTGTCTTGCCCCCAGTATGTTGTTGTAGAGCGAGGAGTTGACACCTGTCTTGGCACGTCATGTCGTTCCAGAAGGGCTTACCAATGAGCTCCTATGATTAGGATGGGCGTCCGGTCGGCAGCCTCGAATGGGTGGAAAAGCACCGTGTGCTTCTCTGCCAAGTTAATCAACATTGCTCGACGATGAGGGTGGCGTGTTCTAAGCTCCGCCACCCACGCCTCTGTCTTTGTACGTGCTAACTGGACCAGCGTTCTTTGCTTCGACGAGGCTGCTCGTCTGGCGCACCCGGCTGATGACCCCGCCTCCATGTTGTTGTTGTCGTCGATGGCCGTGGATGTCGTGCTGGCATGATCAGCCTCACCAGTCAGCCAGCTGGCAAACTCGATCGGGTGCCGAGCGCCACGCCATGCAGCGATCGAGCAGCATGCCCTGGGCACTGAACGCCACACCCTGGGCATTCTTCGTGTTACCTTGGAGTTGGAGCGAGCGGCTTGACGGCTTCAGGCTCTTTCCTCGGCCCGGCATGGATTGACATCGCCATTGGACAGCAACGTCGTTGGTAGGCGCGACCTCTGCATGTTGGCTTGCTAGCGAGGCTCGTCCGCCCAGCGAACATTGGCGCGACATCGTCATCACCTGCTTGTGGTGATTGTGCGGCACTGTCGCTCTTTGGCTTGACGCGGGGATGAACCCGGCGGTCTCTGGGCTCCCTGCGAGACATGCTTTGTCGCTCAACCATCCGTCCTAGGATTGTGGCTGCAGCTGCAAGAGAGACAAAAGAAAGAAGAAAAAAAAAAAAATTATGAGCCGCGCTTCAGGCACGCTGGCTTGTTGGTCATCTCAGGCTGGTGCGTGGATCACATTGATGGCTTGCTAATTAGCTAGCTTCTCAGCGGCCATACATGAACATGTACATACGTATATATATATGCCACCATGCATGCATGTGTGCAAACACATTTACCCACGCATGAGTCACTAGCACGCTTCCTTGCAATCGCAGTTGGTGCTGGACACGTCCTGGCGTCCGCTACGTTTGCTCTGGCTGGCGCTTGTTAAGGCTGGTGATTTCAACAATTGGAGGCGCCTTGATGCAGGGCTGACTGGTGCTAGCTCCAGGGCGCTCCTCTCTTCTTGCGCCGTCTTGCGCCGTGAGGATGTGTGCGTGCGCGAGATATGATTACTCAGCCGTGCACCCTTCTGATCACATTGGCGCGATTAGCATATGGCGCACGGGCAGGACTCTAGGTACACCTTCCGTGACCCAGGATAGATGACGCCTGTTGCACCTCAGTGACGCGGTGAGTCGTTCATCCGGGTGTTGGCTGACATCGTGTTTGCCACCGCCATCTTGCTGATGAAGAGGGCGCTTGAAGCTGATCCTCGTCATGCCAATGCAAAAGGGGCGCTCGCTGCCATCGTCATTGTGTCGGCACAGAGGGATGTTTGCTGCCATCGTCATTGTGCCGATGTAGAGGGATGTTTGCTGCCATCGCCTTTATGCCGATGCAGAGGCACGCTCATCTTTCGTGTCTCGCTTGGTGTATCTTCGGCTCGGCGTACTCGTACAGAGCCTGCTCCGCTTTCACATCTCAGAGCGCAAAACTGACGCCCGTGAGGCGAGCCAGTGTGCGGCCATCGTACGTGTTCCTCGTTGTTGATGAGCCTTTCTGCCCCTAGTATTGCCCGCGCGGGCGCCTAGTTAGCTTGGCTGCCTGCTTGCCTTCGTGGTGATCATGGCGCCAATTACAATAGCTGCCTTCCTGGTGATCAGCCGCCTCGCCCCATGGAGTAGATGGACAGGGGTTGCGCTCATCAGTGTCGTTGCCCTTGCCGGTAATCACAGTCACCTCGGCTCTGCTCCTTGACGTAGTGAGCTCGCAAACGTTCTTTAGAGGAACAGTATTGACGCTACTATGAACTGAGCCTCGTGTGTTTGCCGGGCTCGGACATTGATCGCTCAGTCGTGCCCGTGCATGTTATGTGGGCTCCCGCCTTGGGCTCCGATCAGCTTGTACGTTTATTAGTAGCACGCTTTCAAGCTTCAAGACAATGCAGGCTGGGCAAAGCCAGCGCGCCTGTCAGTTTTCTCTTCCGCTAGTTAAGGGAGACTTCCTGTTGGAGGAGCAGTAGGTTGCTTGCTTCCGTGTGTTGCTTTGGCGGCATCGCTCAACATATGGACTGTTGGGTTTGCTCACGTACGTTCTTCGAGATTTGGTGCAGCACGGATGCCGCAACCGGACTGAATTATCAGCGGCATTGAGAGTAGCTTTGATCAGCCTCCAGGTAGATACTGGGACGGCTGGAGCTGGGGAGTAGTTGCAGAGCCCCTCTTGGTGACGTCGATGATGTGCGTCAGCTCTCGGCGCGCACGCGGGCTGCGCGTCATTCACGCATTCACTGCGTCGGTGACTGCTGAGCAGACGCTTGTGTTGCGGCCGTCTTCCTCGGCAAGTTCGCAAGCTCGACTTATCGTTCGCCATTTTACAACGCACGTGCATGTACAACGAAACCTACACCAACCTGCTTGCTTAGCGGTCGTGTCGGTGACGGTGCAAGCTTTGCCGGAGGTTGGACTTGGCGGCCTGCTCTCGGCGCCAGAGTAGAGCATGCACATATTCCTCGTCACAGAGACGAGGCGGATCATGGACGTGAGCTAATTCACATGACACGGACGAACATGAAGTGCTTGAGGCAGGAATGCATCCTTGCTTCTCAACACGCGACTTCGACACTCTATTGGTTTGTGCGCCCACATTACAAAGAAGGCCACCATGCAGCCAGGGGCGTAGGCGTAGATGCTCCCATTGATGGTGGCGCAGCAGCAGTGTGGTCACCTGGCATGGCGCATGTGATGAACTTGGCAGCCTGGAGTGTTCTGCCATGCCGTCATTGCCTTGTGCTGATGGAGAGGCGCGCTCGTCCTTCGTGTTTGGCTTCGAGTATCCTTTGGCTTGGCGCAGTCGTCCTGCGTTCAAGCATCTCCTTAACTTTTTTACATCTGGTGATGTGGACACACGGCCTGAATATTCTCGGCGTTGTGAAGCTGACATCCGCGAGGCCTCCGTAGATGTTCTATCCGCGTCCTTCCACCTATGCGCGTGTAGACGTCCTCCTCAGCTATGTGCTGATGAAGCCTTCTGCTGCGGGCACGACAGAAATATCGGTGCCACAGGACGATGGGGGCTGCCCCCAGGGTTTATGTATAACGTGGCGTCGGAATAATCATCAACGTATGGGGCGCTTGGTGTTGCACCTAGAGTTGGTGTTAAAGTCGACGCCGGAAAGCCGTCAACACCATTAATTGGACACCAAAGTGCTAAGGTGTCGCTCCCAGTGTTGGTGCCAATGTAAAAGATGGCGCCAGAAGAACGGTGGCATCTATGACACCATGGAGCTTTAGTGCCACCTTCGTTTTTTTTTTTTCGTACAAGACGGTGCCAGAAGAATGTCAGGCGCCGTAGGGCATCACAGAGCTATGGTGCTGCTCCAGTGTGTTTGATGTCAAAATTGGCGCCCAAATATTGTTGGCACCGTTAGACACCGAGGAGCTTGCCATCCTGCCCCCAGTGATGAGCCTGGGCCGGCTGTTAGCTTGTTAACTTCAGTGTCGTCTATCATGATACAGATGACTTGGCGAAGTCTGAACTAGCTAGCAGCCTTCTCGGGGCACCAGTGGAGCTTAGATGTGTTCCTCATCACTGCCATCTCGTGTAGTCAAGAGCATTGAGGAGTATCATAATGGACCCACCTAGGCATCATATGGCGCCTGATTCGATAGCAGGCTGCCGATCACTGGGCTCCAGCGTAGGACTCCAATCAGGATGCATTGCTTACCTAGGCCGCGGTTGTAGCACACATACATGTATGCCTCTCTATACACTAGCTTGGTATATATGCAAACGCACCGGCGCCTCCACCTTCATTTTCTGCATGGTGTAGTGTATTCACGGTGACGAGCTTCAGCATCAGCTTGACCAACTTGACGCCACCATTATAGCGCCTCCTGCAGCACAGGGGCAGCAGGTGGCAGCCTAGTGTTGCAATGTCGACTGGAGCCGCTGCCATGCAGCTTCCACAGGTAGAACGTCCACCAGCTCTTTGTTGTTGGCTCGGCACCAAGGTTGACGTAGTCGTCGGAGCTTCATAAACAAAGCTTCCTGGAAAGTTATTTGCAAATGAGCGCTGGGTAATGAGGCGCATCACCTGAGTAGCAGGGCTACTATAACAGCTAGCACTGTTGAAGCTGGACAACACATGGTTCGAGCGAGCCATGGACGAGTATACGCAGCGTACACGGCGCGTACACAATGCCTACCTTGTTAGCTTGTGACTACAGCACGCACGTGCATGTATGGTTAATTAATCAGGTATGCACAAGAACTAGTTGGCTTGCAGCAACACATGTTGTATGGGGGTCGCTTGCCATCATGATGGAATCAAGCACAAGGACACCCTATATATGTTGTTGGGCGACAAACGGGCGTGTCGCTCCGGATGGCAAATTCGGCGCGCGAGTCCGGACTGCCTTGTCTCGCCCGCGCGTAGTGGTGCCTCCGTACCGTATGTGCAGATACCCGAAGCTCTCCATAGCCAGAGACTTGCCGAAGTCTCATATGGAGTCAAAACTTGTTGCTCCGGCTTCTCTTCCGGGTTGTCATCTCCCGGCCGGTTGCGTCGCTTGTCGCACACTGTGTTGACGAAGTCTTCCGCTCCTTTGATGGCCTCCAACAGCCACGCTGGGGTTGGCAAAGTGAAGCTAGCCGCGCACCACGCTATGTATAACATAGGCCGATGAGGACGACATCCGTACGCTAGGTTGGCCGCGCGCTTGTCGGGCAAGCCACGTGCTATGCGCCTTGATCTCGACTCAAGCTCCTCAAGGCGCTTGCTCTCCATCTGGTCACGGGTGTGGGCAGCAGACATGATATCGCCGGCCGCAACCAGAGAGCTGCAGCTGCCTTGACGGGGAGACGAACATGGTGTTCGAGAAGGTGTGTGTCCGGACATGTGCGTGTGGACGTCGCCCTTGTGCCCTCAATGCCATCATTAGCGCCACCCGTCGGTAGGCAGCAGCCTTGTTTTGTAAACATCGGGCTGGAGCCACTGGCTTGTGGCTTCCTGTAGGATATCTTCCACCTCAGCACCACTAGATCAACACCAAAGTTGACGAAGTCACCGTCCTGCGAGGCCTCGATGGAGCCGAGCTTGGTCTCAATGGCTCATCAGTCGGCAAAGTCACCATCCACAAGGCATTCATCTTGCTGCATAATGAGGAAGTCTTAGTTGTGCCACGAACAAATCGAGCGGCCCAATCGAATCCTCAAGTGTGTGGTAGGTGCGTCCTCGCATTGGCTTTGTTGAAGCTACCCCCAGCGACTAACCAGGGGCACAGGGCCGTGGATCCCAATCAAGGATTGACGAGTGCACCAATCAAGTCGACGATACAAATATATGTGTGTCGACCAGTGTTATTGCCGCTCTGCTCACCATAGAGTGGAGCCGGCTTCAACGACATCTGGACCCTCATATTTGTTGCGCCCAAGGAGCCGGAGGGTTGTCGTGCGTGGTTGCCTCATCATGGCAAGCAAAGTTGCCCCGTGTGGAGAACCGGAGATGGCAGGGCATAATTGCCCCCTCGCGTGGGGATGGACCTTGACCTCGTCGGCGTAGTAAATACGCTCTCAACTTTGTCAAAGCACAAGCATCCACTTGGTCCCTGCACAAAGGACACAAAAAGAAAACAATCCAGGTAAAAAATAAAAATTACCCAGAGAACATTTGGGCTATCATATAAGGAGTCTCAAACCATCAAGTGAGACATCCAAAACAGCACCATTGGAGAAGGCACAAGCATGAGAGGGCGGCGACCATTTGCGCAGTAAAGATGGGAGGAGAACCATGTCCCACCTGGCGTGTGCCAATTTGTTTCCGCAGAAAAATCACTCTAGAAGGGGAGGATCTCTCTGCGCGAAATAAAAATAAATGCGCTGGGCGTGCCGTGTACTAAAGTACACAAAAAGAAATAAATAGAGGGAACACGAACTTTATTCATATTTAATAAAAATACAAATATATGTTCCCTAGTACATGTGCGCTCCATGGGTAGCCTGCTGGCGGCAACCAGACTTGGGCGATTGTAGTCTTCATGGTTCCTGGGGCCTCGGAAAGCTCCCAGTTAATTACCCCTGTGACATAGCTCACAGAGTACCTCCGATTAAGCTGCGTTGGTCGTCGTCGTCGATCTTCGCTTCACTTCTCCATGCATGTGTGTTGGTGTAGATGTGGATGGCGTCAGCGTGCCATGGCCTCGTCGGTCCATGAGCCGGTAGAACGTGGCTAGAGCGTTAGCCACGCCGCCTGTGTCGTTCGCCTCGTCGGTGTCGAACTGCACATGAGTTGTAGTGGTAGAAGCACTTGCATGGTTGATGTAGCTTGGACTGATTTGGACTTCCTCGGCAACGTCGTCGTGGTACGCTGTGGAACTTGATCGCGTGGAGTAGTCGAAGTAGTAGTAGTTGATGAAGACTTGAACTCGTCTACGTCGTCCGCCTCGTCGGCGTTGGCCGGGGTGTAGTGGTGGTAGTAGATGGAGTCGTAGTAGCGTATGACTCGAATGTCTCAGCAGCTTCACCTGAAACACAAGATAAAATTATACATGTTAATTTAGGGCTCAAACAGCTGCCGAGCTCCCAACGATGCGCTCAAGGCACACGTTAAGCGCATGCGTATACATGTATATGTATACATGCTGCTTGACTGAGATGGTTGTTGTGAGCATGCATATGCAAGCACCACGTATGGAGCTGCATTAATGTGTCATCGTGGTGCTCCAGCACCCCACCGGTCCATCACCGCTGGTACAACCGTTCCAGCACCGCTGGTACAGTGGTGACCTTGCTGGTGTCGATGTGGAGCCATCGTCGGACGGCGTCCAGCTCGATCGCCTCTCTGGTACAGTGGCGAGACGTTGCTGATGTTGGTGTGGAACCATCATTGGACAACGTTCGAGCTCGCCTCCATGGTGTGTGTGTGCACCGTGCCTTGCCAGCGCAAAGTAGGCAGAGTTGCTCGTGTGCACGCCACCTTGCCGTGGGCGCCGATGACGCGTTCATCGTGGCTTGGCGTGTGTGTTGAGCCAGCCAACCTCTCATCTCGAGTACGGCGACGGCGTTGGTGTAGATCGATGTAGAGCCATCGTCTTCGGCGGTGGCGTCCTTGTAGATGTGGAGCCACTGTCGACAACATCCGGGCTCCGTTCTTCAACACAGCGGCCGCGTCGGGGTAGTTGTTGACCACGGGCAGGCTCAGCTCGTTGGCATGGCATCGCGTGACGGCGGCGGCGTGGTAACTTTGGTGCAGCCAAGGTACGAGCGTGGCTGCGCTCTCTCCGTGCGGCCGAGTGGATCCTGACCGACGTGCATGTGTGGAAGCCTTGGGGCTGCCGAGGCACGTGTGCATGGCTGCGCTTCGCTCGGAACCGATCTCCTCCATGCATCGGGTAGCGTCGCCGGCGAGGATGGTCGCGCACCGTGTGGTGGCGTGCATGCGGAGCCGTCGTCGACGGCGGCGGCGTCCTTGTGGAGCCAATGTCGACAGCATCCAGGATCCCTTCTTCAACACGGCAGCCGCGTCGAGGTAGGTGGAGCCGCTGTCGATGGCGACCGGGCTCACCTCTTGCAGTGCGGCGATGTCGTCGATGTAGACGAAGCTACTGGTCGGCAGCCGGGTGCATAGTCGGCGTAGTGGATGTACGTGGCGCAGCCAGGTATGGTGTCGGCCTCGCCGGCGTCGAGAGGCGCACAGTAGATGTACTTCGACCCCTGAGACAGGCAGGCTGCGACCCTTCTGCTTGCTATCTCGTCGAGAGCGCGCATGCCGTCGACCCTAGCGACCGCTAAGCTTATCTCAATAGTGTTGCGTATGGTACTTAGAAGTTTTAAATTTTTTGAAACTTTACACACCAATAGTAGTACACTAGATGTGCACTATACCAAAATTTGAGATTCAAACAACTTTTGTAAAAATTCATATGAAAAAACAAATTTCATCCATCCTTCCATTTTGTCCTCTAGTGGCTGAAATTTGTTTTTTTTCATATGAATTTTTACAAAAGTTGTTTGAATCTCAAATTTTGAGACAATGCACATCTAGTTTAGTACTATTGGTCTGTAAAGTTTCAAAAAAATTTAAAACTTCTAAGTACGACATGCAAGACTATTAAGATAAGCTCAGCGGTCGCTAGGGCCGACGGCTGTGCATTCCACCTATCTCGTCGTGCTGGCGCAAGGCCTGCGTTGGCCTCTTGATGACGTCTTGGCCGGCGGCCTGCTCATGGATGGATCTTGGCTGGTGTAGAACATAGATGGGCCGGATGATCCTGGCCGGCGACGGCGCACAGACGGACGGGCACGCGGAGCTGCGCTCCCTACTGGCTGCCGATCATCCTCGTTGCGCTGTGCTCATCGGCACACACAGCAGGCCGGTGGTGTGCAGCCGATCGATCTGTTATTGGTCCTGGTGATTTGCTCGGTGCCTGCGGATGAATGGCGCACCAGTGGGGCTGCCTTTCAATCTCCACGATCCGATCGGCCGGCCGGCGACCTCAATGGCCTGCTCGTGGATGATGTGCCCGGCAGTATACTGCCCTTGATGGATGTAGATCGGGCTGGACGAAGCCAGCGCCGTACCAGCGGCTGATCGCGCACACGCGCTCCTTGCTAGGCAGCCTAACGGCGGCGCCTGGATGCAACTGTGTTCTCCTGTTGGGCGATCGTCTCCCTCTCCTCCGGCCGGCGGCGCGTACGCATAGATAATATGGATCTATGGCGCCGTGCAGGGGCAGCCTGACGGCATGTGGATGCCAAGTCCGCTCCCCCCTTCCCGTGATGGCCTGGAGTCGTTTATATAGGCAGCAGCTAGGGTTACCTGCTGGACTCCTGAGTCCTGAACGCGTGCATGCGCCGCCATGAGTTTGTTGGCTTGCCCCGATATATCAGGAGTCTAACAAACTACGTACTTATCCCATGTAATAGTTATCCTGATCATATTTCTAGAAGCCGAGATATTTAGGCCGTGTAGATATTATATTACATGTACACGGGGCTTGTGTGCTCCGTTTAGCACCGAGATCAATCAGCACCGCTCATGCAGCCCATGACATGCGGGCCCAACAAATAGAGTGCTATAAATAATCTGGATGAAACATGATACATACGCATGTATACCTATCTCCCTTGTACAGTATGTACGTATTTTGTGTGATCCTAAGTAAGAGTGCGTGTGTGTACATACTATTCATGGACGCCATGTATATATACTGGCTGTCAGCTGGTGGACCACTGATCTCATGGACACGGTATACATATACGTATACGTCCTCAGGTTAGCGAGAGCATGTGTGTGTATATACGTACCTAAAGCCAATACATAATTATTAGCTTGCCTCTCTTATTCCTCATACAAATATCACACATGGATATATATGCGCTTGTTTATTTATCTTTTCTTCACCAAATATAAAATATTTCTTGATAGCACATATTAATATATATACGCGCATGTAAGCAAATTTTGTACAAAATCTCGTCAAACAACGTGTTTCAGAGATATGTTTCAGGTGTGTTTTTCTGGACCCAAATTGCAATTGTGTTTATCTGGATGTTGTATATGTTTCACACATACGTTTCATGTGTTTAATTCGATGTTTATGTATGGTTTCAAGTGTGTTCCAGGCGTGTTTTGCAAGTGTTTTAGAAGGATGTTTCAAGTGTTTCAACTACCTTTCAGCGTATGTTTGAACTGTTGTTTCCAAATGTTTTAAAAGTAGATCAGTTGTTGCATCTACTCCTCCTCCCACCTTCTGCTATATAGTATCTCCTGGAGCCGAAAGGGCATCCATACGGATGAGGGGATGGAGCGCTGTTTGGCAAAGAGTGGGGGAAGCGGATGAAGATGGCAGCAGGGGGTACAAGCGCCCCTACGAAGGGGAAAAACTACGCTTGGGTGGCGGGAGGGACGCACATGGGGAGCACGGGATACATGCGGCAAGAGAAGCGGGGAAGAGGAGCGTGTCCGAATGAGGGTTGTCGCGGTCGGACTCGTGGTCAAAGCGAGGAGGTTGGATGGGCTGGGGAAAATTTGGTGGGCTGGTGGGCTCCTATTGGCTAGAAGCACCGTCCCACGGTGGGCTCCTATTGGCTAGAAGCACCATCCCGGACACACACCGGTTTACGAGACATCTCGATGCTATTTGCGACGAAAAAGACACGCTAGCGCCCAAGCCACCGCCCTCCGTAGTCCAAACCCTCCCACCGTTTCACCAACGTGTGCTCTCTTGATGTTGTGCACATTGAGTCACAGACTCCGAAATGCGCCCGGCCCACAATGCCTCGCGCAACCAGCCTCGTCATAGCAAAGCCCATCACCGTCTCGCCGAGGCCCATCTGATGATCCGATTGGGCCGACACTTGGTGGTGTTTGTTATTATGGGTTTATTTGTTGATTATTACGGGAATTCAATTGATGTTTCAAGGCAGGTATGGATGATGCCCTTGCTTGAAGTCTGGCATCCTCCTCCTCATCCACCTAGTTGAGTTCCACATTTGGCATCATCCATGCCTGCCTTTTAATTTGTCTTGAAATAACAACTAGGTCATCGCATCGTTCATTGTTGTGTTTGTTATTATGGGTTTATTTGTTGATTATTACAGGAATACAATTGATGTTTCAAGGTATTTCCTTCCATCCTTCTGATGACGATTCATGTGGGGATTTGTCGGCTTGTCTGTTGGTGGCTTGTCGTGCCTGGTTTATTAATGATACTCAGAGGCAAGATTGGCTTGTTTCATGAAGGAATTCAATTTTAAGTAGACTAGTTGGTGCACACGCTTTCATCCTTATCCCGTGCCACAGTATAGAGTAGAGGAAAAGGGTGACACCAAGGCGAACGACTCTTGTGGTGGCGATTCCGTCATCCCCTTTCCTCTCCAACGGACAGTTCGGCACCAGAGAGGAAGGGGGTCAGGGAATTAACGAACGGATGTGTATATAGATAGGGTAGTATCTATGCCAAGGTTCTGCTTGTCATCTATGTTGACGATGGAGCTAGGGCTTCCAGGAGTGACGGCGATGTCCTCCTCGCTAGCGAAAAAGAAAATTTCCGTGTGAGCACCGGCAGCTAGTGCGGTTCCAGTAGCGCCATCGTGAGGTATCACGAACTACACTTATGTTGGGAAAGGGAACATTGTTTTCTCTTTCCTCGCTCTTCTTGTGTCGCTATTGTGGCTGGTGACCATGCGGTTCCTTCCGCGACCAATGGTTTCATGGTGGTCCCCGGAGCGGACTTGGCTGGAGAGGATGGGGAGCTGCCAAGGCACTTTCAACGAAATAGATGCGGCTTGGTGGTTCCGAGTCGTTGGATATTGTGGTGTCTTCCATGCATTGGGCTTCCTCGATAACTCCGACAGGCGAGGTCGACGGTCGGCATCTCGGGCGTCTTCGACGCGGTGGCATGAAGACGGGCGATCTCTGTGGAAGCCAAAAGATTTTGGTCCTTGGTGTCCTTGTTTGCGATTTCTTTTTGTTTCCAATGTCTTTCTGTAAAAAGGGATGTACTATGTTTCCAAATTCAATGAGACCAGTTTCCCCTTCGCAAAAAAAAAAAAAAAAAAAAAAAAAAAACAAACAAAACAAAAACAAAAAAAAAAACAATTCAATTTTTTTTTTTTTGCTTTTGCCGGACAGTATGCCAACCAGGTCAGGACTCGGACACCATAGATCCTACGCTTGAGCAGTATTGTCATTTATCTTATGAGTCCTTCTCACAATAATTGAACTATGGTCTGAGCATACGCATGTTCATGTGAGCGTCTGCGTCTGTAATTGGATCTTGCCAAAAACAAACAAACAAACAATTGAACTGTGGTTGTGAGAATTGATAAGTCACCCGTGTGAATCAGATGAAGAGTTTTGAGAAGAGGCAAGATTTCAAACCAGGACACTTCTCTACTAATTATTTCTTGAATCAAATGCGTTGGTTGCATATGGCTTCAGCCAAGCAAATCATTGATTTGTTCACTAAATATAAGATGTGTCTCTCTAAGTAAACCATGATGGTATGAGTCTTTGGATGAGTGATTGGATTTTTTTTTTAACTGCTGATCTTCACAAAGATTTGTGATTTAAGTTTTTCAAACAAATGGAGAAACAATGGCTATGTATGTGGCCACTATTAACGTTGGCAAATTCTTTTTCACGTTTTAATTATATTTGTCTATGAGCAGGAGTCATAACAAGTGGTCCTAAAAGTCTGTATTGAGGCACTGGGCTACGAAGGGTCGTAGTACTGAGAGCACGACAAAGTGTGGCCCTGGTTAGAAAAGAAAAGAGAGGAAGTGGTTGTCGTAGGCCAAAGAAGGTGAAAGTATTTTAAACACCTTCTTGCTGTTTTGTTTTTGAGATAAATTTGTAAGGTAGAAGGTGGATTTCAATGAATAGTGACACCAGGTTCGCTCACAATTCAAGCGCTCAACAAAGCGCATGGTCTTGGTTGAACCATATTTTTAACAATGTTTTCAAAAATTCAAAAGGTTCATGTTTGTGTAATTCTTTTGAGGGAAAACAGGAGGAGTTTGGCACCCCTACAGTGCTTTTATTGAATCAAACAAAAAAGTACAAAGTTTCCTCAAGAAACATAAAAAGAAACAAAGAAAATTAAAAAATTACACATAGGCTTCTATCCATTGATGAATCCGTGGAGTATAAGAAGGCTTGGCCCTTAAATGACCAAGGTAAATTCAGCATTGAAAATGGCCTTGCATCGCTGAATTGAAGGCGATATTCCTCTAAAAATTTGATCATTGTGGAGCATCCAAATCGACCAAAACATAGAGACGATAATTTCCATGAAGAAAGGGAGATGGAGCTGAGTCCTGAAGGTTTCGAAGATATAGGCCACAGAGAGGTGTGCGGGCACCAGGAGGCCAAGAGTGTTCCAACAGGCCAAGGCTAGGGGGCAGTCAAAGAAAAGATGGATTGAGGACTCATCTGTAGGGTCGATGCAATGAACACAACGGTAAGATGGCAGATTCATATTTCTCCTTCTTAGAAGATCTCTTGTACTTAACTTGTCTTTAAGAAGAAGCCAGAAGAAAACTTTCCTTTTGTTCTGGCAAGATGATTTCCATAACCATTTGAAAACGGGGTGAGCAGGGGGTTCAGCTCTGGAACACTTATAAGCCTTTGAAGTGGAGAAAGAGCCATTCCCAAGAATAATTCCTCGATCATGGGGTTCAGCTCTGGAACACTTATAAGCCATTGAAGTGGAGAAAGAGGCATTCCCAAGAATAATTCCTCTGATCATGGGAGTCGGAAAGATGCAGGTTACTGACAAATGTCTCAAGTTGTTGAAACTGAGCAAGCTTCTGATGAAAGGGGAAGGTGGAATTGGGAGATGAGGTTTGGTATAAACTTGATGTGACAGATAGAAGCATTTGGGTCCTTAACATAGGAGAAAAGGTGTGGGAGCCGTCCTTTGCGAGAGTTAAGTCATTCCAAAGATCCAACCAGAACAAGCTGCTAGCACCATTCTGAATAATCACTGTTGAGAATGATTTGTAGCTATCCAAGAGTTTAAGAATATCCCTCCACCAAAAGGATCCTTTGAATCTAGCTTGTTGCCTTGGCAAGTTACCATTATTATAATATTTGTCCCATACTTGCTTTGCCCAGGAGTACTTGCTCGACCGAAAAAGCTTATGCAAATGCTTCGTAAGGAGGCAATCATTGTGAGTTTGTAGATCAAGTACACCCAGCCCTCCATTAATTTTTGAAGTACAGACCATTGGCCATGCTGCCTTTGATGGTTTCTTACTATTAACATCAGAGCCTCGCCAGAGATTATGCCTTCTATACTTGTCAACCTGCTTTGTAATTGCTTTGGGTAATGCAAATGTACACATTGCAAAGGTAGGCAAAGCTAAGAATACTGCATTTGTGAGTTGTAGACGCCCTGCATCATTTCGGAATGAAGAAATGCTAACCAATCTCCTCTCACATTTATTAACCAAAGGCTAAAAGTCTGCTACATTTGGCTTCTGTATGCTCAGAGGTAAACCCAGGTAGGTGAATGGAAAACTTTCCTTCTGGCAACCAAAGATCTGAGCTAGATCATCAAATTTCTGCTGCTGAACATTAATAGAAAGAATGCTTGATTTCCTATAATTTACCCTGAGCCTAGATGATTCTCCAAAACCCAGCAAGAGATTAAGAAAAGCAATTTGATCAGTGTCTCCTTGCATAAAAATCAGGGTGTCATCAACATATTGCAAGATTGGAAACTCTTGATCACTAGGTAGAGGTAGAGGTAAAGGTAAACTAAGGTCACCATTGTTACAGGCTGCATTAAGAAGATCATGTAGAAAATCTACTGCTAAAACAAACAGGAGGGGAGAGAGTAGATCTCCTTGTCTTACTCCCCTTTTACAGTGGAAAACCTTGCCAGGTACACCATTTAAAAAGACTGGGGAGGTCCCAGATTGGAAGATTTGCTAGCATCCATAAGATCCATTTATCTGGAAAACCCTTGGCTTGCATGATTTGTGTCATAAACTGATGTTCAACTTTGTCAAGAGCCTTTTCAAAATCTAATTTCAAGATGGCAAGCTCTTTCTTGGACTGATGGCACATATGGAGGTATTCAATGGCCCAAGCCAAACAATCCTGGATAGTTCTCTGCTTAATTAAACCATACTGATTTTTATTTATGTATTAGAGCAGGTAAAACCACTTGTAAATGGTTAGCCAGAATCTTTGTAATGATCTTGATGGAGCTATTGAGGAGGGATATAGGTCTGAAATCTTACACCTTTGATGGATTGTCCTTTTTTGGTACCAAAGTGATATGTGAGCTATTTATGCATTGGAGATTGGAATGACCAGCATGGAATTCATTAAAAAGACTGTAGAAGTCGGAGTAAATAACAGGCCAACATTTCTTAACAAAATATGTATTAAACCCATGTGGGCCTCGGGCTCTATAAGATGGTAAGTTTCTGACTACCTGATCAATTTCCATGTTTGAAAAAGGTAAAACCAGGCCTGATAGATCTGCTTGGGTCTGTAAGAAGGCATTGAGATCATATTGAATACCTGAGAATTGTGAAGAGCCCAGCCTCTCTTTAAATGCCTTCCAAATAAGGTCTGCCTTCAGGTTATGATCGTACAAAGAATTACCATCATCATCGCTTAAATAGGTGATTTGATTCCTTCGTATTGATAGTAGCATTGGCATGAAAAAAATGTGTACTAGCATCACCTAGTTGTACCCATTTGATCTGCCCTCTTTGTTTCCAATATGCCCTTTTGGTCGATATTTGTTTGAGAAACTTTAGGTGGTTTGCTTCAAGTTTTAATAAGTTCAATTTTTTTATTTCTAAAGCATGCTAAAACACGTGGTATTACATGATGTTCCTCCGCACCACGGGGAAAGTCATAGCAAATAAATTGATTACAAAGGTTAACTGTTAAGGTCCATTTTCCTGAGCCGAGTCCTTATTACATATACACAAACAAGCATTCATGGCCGCTCAAGAAAACTTCTACAAAGTCGCGACGCGTGAAATTTGTTTCCTGCGGCACCTTTATATAGAAGCTTACGCAGAAACGGTGTTGAAACGATAGCGAAATACCGTAATGGATCCATACCCAAAGTAATCAGAATGCCAACGATTCCAACCATTACTCCAAGGGTTGAAGCTATAAAATACATTGGGCATCCCGATGGACCGAGAGAGCTGCACTCGCTTAGATCAAAGTGCGGGGAGGACAACGACGCCCGTTTTCCTCGCGGTCATAGTCGCAGCGTCAATACCGTATGCATTTGGAGGTAGCAAAATTGTAGGATCGGGGGCCTGCAAAAAGTAGCTGAATTGAATTGTTTTGTAAGTAAATTTTGCTTGCAAGGGGATCGACCTTACCAATTCCAGTATGATAAGCACGATGAGTGCGGTGTTTGATGGCTGAACATGTCCGAACCACAAGCATGCAACCTGGAACAAAAGGCGAATGGCATTCCAAACCATCCGACACCGAGGCTACAAATAAGTACCTAAACGAAATTGGCACAGATGAGATTATACGCACGGCAATATGTCCACACAATAATCATACAAATTGCCGCCACTTACCGAAACGATGTGATGTCCTTCATATTGGGAGCTTTGATGATGACAAATGAATGCAACGGCAGAGAACAACAAGCACACCGTCCGCCAAACAAACACCGAGAACTCTAACGCCATCTTGAAAAAAAAAGAAGAATCATATTTAGTGCACCTTCATCCAAACATCCGGCACCGGCCTATTTCTACCAAAATTACAAACACATCAAATTTGGAGGTCATTATTCAATTCTAGAGGGTTTGACCTAAAGCATCAAGAACACGATAGATCACAGTGAAAAGCAATTACGAAAGCTGTTCCCCTCTCCACCCCATCGCAAAAAACTAAGGGAGTCAACAAGCATCCAAGCACCCGACCCAAAGAAAGAATCACCACTAGCTTGAGAGTTGAGACAAGAACCGAAAGCTCGTTATCAAACTGATCAAGGTCCAAAACAGATGGCGCCGGAAACAGCCCGACGAGAAATCAAGCAACATAAGAAGCTAGGAGCTCGCTAATATAACAGAGATAGTGTAAAAGGAATGAATCGAAACCCGCACCTTCGCAGCGATGAGTGACGAGTGAGGTAAGCGACCTAGCCTTTTGCAAGAAGAAAACAACAAAAGCGCCGATAGGAAACCGAGTGGGAGGTTTCTAAAACCCGGTCAAGCGCAAACGTTTTGGGGAATGGATCTTCGTTCACCTTTTTTTTCTCTTTTGCAGCCGAAGACATAATTTCTATTGGACTATTTAGTTTGTAGCCGCCATCGAGAACTTGTGATACTTGTTGGGCGCTTGGACACTTTCTCGTTCCGCAAAGCTTCTTATACACAAACCCATATTATAAGTGAAAAGAGAAAAAGGTGGAAGAATAAGAAGCTGGTGGCTGTTTCCACATATCCTTAACCTCAAACTACGTTTTTTGACCGAGTAACCTCAAACTACGTCAATGAACAATTTTCGAAATCGTCCTTGAAGAGGTAATGAGATCTAAGGATTCTAATACTAAAGATAAGTACCTCAAATACCATGATTGAGACGATGTTTCTACTCGCTTATCCAAAAACAATCCCAAATTTTGATACTCGAACAAAACTCAACTTATAATTTTGCACGACTTTCATACTTTTACAAGCAAGGACCATACAATAACTTAATATCTGTATATATATTTAAAAAGAGCAAACCCTGCTGAAGTGCTGGAGCTATCTCTTCATGCAAACTATGTAGATATCCACCTCAGTAGACAATTGCATGCATACACAGCCTAGTCTATGAATCCTTTTAGTCGCAAGGTGTCAATGGAAAAGGAATGAATGTGTGGATGGAATGGCTGGCAGACTGGCATATGCATGAAATGATTGGTTATAGATATATAGATAGATACTGGTGGATATCAATCGCCTCATTCATCAAGTCTGATCCGTTCCTTTATAAAAATCACAACAGGATGATGAATCTCCATCTCGTCCATGTCAGCCTTTTGGTTCCACTTTTTCTAGATAAGAAAAAGAAAATATTTCGATTTTATCCTTCTTAGAGAAGGAATCACATCAAATTATTATTAAAGAAAGCATAATCACAACCTAGTCTACTAATCGAGTTTCCAGCGATGGTGAATATGCCCAACTCTTTTTTAATAATAATAGTAAAAAAAATTCCAAAAAGCGTGGACCACGCCTATATATGCAGCTTTGCTCCTTGCGTCCATCTGGGCTGCCACTATACAGTTATGGTGATCAATAGTAGAGACCTCTTCTTCCTCTTGGCAAGGAGCATTTGCTTCCTTCTAGCTCTGATGGCGTTTCTGTTTATGATGTCGGCTGATGACTTTCACCTACATATTGCCTTCATGTAAGTATACTCATATCAATTCTCATTCATTACCTTCGCTGATGTAAATTGTAACCACTACTACTGTGCTACATGCATGTACTGATATACATATGCATATGCAGTGCCATTAAAGCGACATCTTCAGTCTCAATGTTATGGAACGGCATGTGGTTGCTCACGCATGTCGTCTACATATGTCGTGGAGTGGGACACATCAACCCAAGCTTCGCCTTCCTCGTCCCCGCCGAGTGGGTATGTAGGCTTTCCTTCCTTGCACTAGTAGCAAGCTAGTGGTTTTTCGTTTTGGCACAAGAAGAGGCAAAAGGAAGGGGGGACGAGGGATAGATAAGTGCCCTGATGAAATTATATATGGACATTGCAGGTGATCACTGTGATGGCCATAGCTCCTGCTTCCATGGCGCTCGGGGTAGTTGTGTTCCTGGACAACGACACACACACCTGTGAACGTTTCTTGCACCCTGCCGCCATGTGCTCCAGAGTGAAGTATGCTGCTACCTCCTACCGCCGCCGGTTTCCTCAACCTTGTCGGTGGCGTTAAGGGAGTCTTTGGGCCTTAGCAACAGCCTACCCCCGCAGCAGAGTTGAATCTCTATTGTGCGTGCTTGTATGGCTAATACTCCGTAGTATAAACATTGCAGTAATCTGCCACTGGATTGCAATAAGTATGTACAAGTTCAGGACAATACGTACTGTAATGATATTTCTAAGGTGGTTGAGAATGTTGTGCGGTGTAGTGTAAATCAGTCCAAACCACCCGCCTTCTGCTTTAGGCCAAGCTGGACGTACTAATCTTAGGCATGGCAAAATGTGATACGATTAAAAGCAAATATGCTGAGTGTTTATCCTTTGGTAGATAGCTACTAGTGAACATCGTCGAGGTGAAATAGTAAAGAAATCTACAGCGACCATTTAATTTATCAAGAATGCATATACAATGCAGGGCTACCGTCTTTAAGCTTAGTGTGATTTATGGTCACATAAGAATCATCATTTATTGGTTTGTGGAACCCCAACTCCGAATGCTTTTGGATAATAGATCTTCTGTTTGTCAATTCAATTGAGGCTGCGCTATGCACATGGGCTGCGAACCCCGTAAAAGGTCGGTCGAATGCCATGACCCTTCTTTTTGCGCATATATGGCTAGCAAAGCGGGAAATGAGCCGCAATGATCTGTCTCCGTGTAGCAACGGACAAATTTGGTTTTAGTTAAATATAAGAGAAATAGTTTCTAGGCCTAAAAAAAGTTGTACTTAGTTTCTTGGTCCTTTTTGTTTTAAAATTGCCTATTTAAACCAAATAACGAATTTTGTTTAGTTTCTTGGCCCTTCCATTGGTTTCAACCTCTAACGGTGTTAACTTGTATGCAAAATTACCCTTCAACTCCTCGTGCCGAAGGCAATAAATGTACATTTTACGCTGCATAATATCAATAATTTCTCATGATAAGGTGCAATATATTTGCAAGCATAAAAACATTATTTTTTTATATATTTACACGTGACAACATCACACTGACCATTTGAAATGCATATAAAATCCACAATTGCAATCCAGGTGAACACATACACACAATCCACATGCATGTCAAAAATCGAAGGCTAAGTCTTCTTTTTGCTTCTTGTCTCATTGTAAAGGCTGTGGTATATTTAAAGTGTTAACATCCTTTGTACTTAGCCCTTGCTTCATCCTTTTGGGGTTCACCTTTTTTTTACCCTTACCCTTCATAGATTGTTCTATGTGTGAGGGGTACTTGATGGAAAGTGCTTCCGGCAGATTTGAGCTACTTCTTGATCTACAAACATTCATTTTCAGCAGAAAATGGTGTTACTTCAGAAATATCTGTTTGATAGTCTAGAGTTAGATTTATTTTGTTTTCCCTTGGTCTTACTTAAAATCTCCATGCCTTGGCTATGACGATAGAGAGAGCATCTATTTAGTTTACTAACAAATTTGTCATTAATAGTAACATAAAAATTTTAGCAATAGTGTAAATTACCTTGAAGATGCTTCAGGAGTACAATCATCACTATTTCTCTTTTTGCTAGTTGTTCTTCCATGTTTTGACTAGAGGGGAAAGTTAATATTTACTTATTGTTTCCAATCATAACAATTACATTATAGATATTTCAGGAGTAATTTTCTCTTTATCTACACTTACATGTTCATTCTACGGTGCAGGGGTTCCAAGGTAATCATCCTCATCAAGCTCTATGTTGTTTTTGGGTTGGCTATCAACATTAAAATCCTACTTTGTGACTAGCTCATATGGATCAGTAAGACCTCCATATATATACAATGAAGATGATGATAACATTGATCATGTAGTGCTTGCTAAACATACGCATCAACTCTTGGTCGGATTTTATTTCAAAGAAGGATTTTAGAGCTTCGTCATAATACTAAATATGAGCTACTTCCATATACGTACCTAGAGGATATTTCTCTACCACCGATTCTACCAAATCCTTGTGGTTTGTTCTATATGAATCCAAAATTATCTAAAAGCTAAAATATTTAACACTCTTTTTTACAAGTCTTACGCTAACAATTTAATTTCCAACTTGAAACTAGAATCCAACTTGTTAACAAAAGGATTCCATTGTACCACAACCGTTCAAATTTGTAGGTGATCCCTAGCTAGCCGTTGCCTCAGACGTCTAGACAATAGCTGCCTCGGCCATCTGACTAGCGTGGTCGACGCTTAGGCTCTGCTCGGCGCCCTGCTCGACGGCCACACCCTTCTTGTTTCCCTTGGTCCAGGTGCCCTGGCTCATAGAGCCGTGCTCGACCAAACCCACGGTCTGCGCTTCAACAAGAGTGGTTGCATGAAGGGGTGAGGGTATTTCTGTGTATTTCAATGCGTGCTCCAGTGTTGGTTCATGGTAGAGATTTTAACATAATGGTCGGAAGGGCCAAGAAACTAAACAAAATTCATTTTGGGGCCAAATAGGCAAGTTCAAAACACAAAAGGACCAAACAAACTAAGAACAGCCTTTGTGGGTGGGTGGGGGGGGGGGTCTAGAAACTAATTTTCTAAATTTAATTGGAACAAAAGTAAAATAACAGATGTTGCGAGTTCATACTTCCATAATTCTCGTCAAGGTCAACCAGATTTGTTTATGTGATATGCCGATGCATGATTTAACTTGAAGACTAGATTTGACATAGTTTTATTAATTCGATCATGTTTGTGTTCTTTGTTTTGCTAGTAGAGATTAGACATTCTCATCAAGGTCAATCAGATTGTGACAAGTTGATAACCATAGGCTAAGATTGCAGGGTCTAGATCTTTTGTTCTCAAGTTGGACTGGTGTGTCACGTTTCAACTAAAATAAAAGTTCTTCCACGACTAAGATCGGACCGTTCTCATCATGTAGTTGGTGGAAAAGAATAGCTTTTTTTCAGCACTTCTAAGCGGCTCAGTTGACATGCTTCGCTGAAGGCGGTTTTTTTACTCCTAAGAACACAGGCTCCCACGCTCTGGACCACTAGACACGCATTGTGATGCGTGCTCGCACACTTTGTGCGAGCATGAATCACTAGTTTAGAGTGTGGGAGCATGTGCTCCTAGGAGCAAATTTAACTTTACCATGCTTCGCTGAGATGAAAGTAATATAGTTGTTTTTTATTAGATTGCGCTTCTATGCGTGATGAGATCCATTGACTCTAGGAGGCGGTGGTGCGAAGGGCTGCCACCATTATCAGATCCCCAATATGGGCAATGGCTAATGCAAATCGTGGGTCAATCACTACCTGGTTCTTTATTTTTAGTCAGGCTTCGTGTCATGTATGGTGAATTTTTTTATTTCGTTGTCAGTTCTTATATCGGCGGCCTAACCGTTTGATTTCCAACTTGAAACTAGAATTCAACTTGTTAACAAATGGATTCCATTGTACCGTAACCATGCAAATTTGTAGGTGATGCCTAGCCAGCAATCCCTTAGACGTCTGGACAATAGCTGCCCCCGTCTGACCAACCCGTGGTTAGCTCTCAGGCTCTGCTCGGTGCCCTGCTCAACGACCACACCCTTCTTGGTTTCCCTCGGTCTGGGTGCCTTGGTTCGCAGGGCCGTGCTCGGCCAACCCCACAGTCTGCGCGTCAACACGGGTGGCTGCATGAAGGGGTGAGGGTATTTATGTGTATTTCATTGCGCACCCCAGTGTTAGTTCATGGTAGGGCCAAGAAAATAAACGAAATTCATTTTGGGGTCAAATAGGCATGTTCAAAACACAAAAGGACCAAGAAACTAAGAACAACCTTTTGTGTGTGTGTGTGTGTGTGTGTGTGTGGGGTGGGTGTGTGGGGGCTGTTCTAGAAACTAATTTTCTCTAAATTTAATTGGAACGAAAGTAAAATAACAAATATTGTGAGTTTATACTTCCATAATTCTTATATTTTGCATTAAAATTATATTACACCCCTAATTAAGAGTTCTAACATGGATAAATAAAAATACAAGATATGATCTCTATTACAAACTAAAGAAAACAAAGAGTCTTTAGTCTAATTGCGGATGCATGAATATTCTTAGACTTGATAAATGTCATTTATTGAAGCATGACATGGTTTCATTTGTTGAGGAGTTGATATATACTCTTTATATGCATGTATTTAATTCATGCGTTATATGTGTGTGTGGCACGTATGCAGGTGGACTAAGCGAAATTGATTTGTTTATGTGATATGCCGATGCATGATTTAACCTGAAGACTAGATTTGACATAGTTTTATTAATTGGATCATGTTTGTGTTCTTTGTTTTGCTAGTAGAGATTAGACATTTTCATCAAGGTCAATCAGATTGTGACACGTTGATAACCATAGGCTAAGATTGCAGGGTCTAGATCTTTTGGATTGGTGTGTCACGTTTCAACTAAATAAAAGTTATCTCCACCTGAGGATCGGACCGTTCTCGTCATATAGTTGGTGGAAAAGAATAGGGTTTTTTTTTTTTTTTTTTTTCAGCACCTGTCTAAGCGTCTCAATTGACATGCTTCAGATGAAAAATATTCTTTTCATTAGATTGCGCTTAGACAGTGGTAGTACTATGAGTAGTAGTAAATATAGTTGTTTTTCGTTAGATTGCGCTTCTGTGAGTGGTGAGATGCATTGACTCAGAGGTGGTGGTGCGAATGGCTCAGCCACCATTATCAGACCCCCAATATGGGCAATGGCCAATGCAAATCCATGGTCAACCGCTACCTGTTTTTTTTTTTTTTTTTTTTTTTTTTTTTTTTTTTTGAAAGGGTCGGCAGGGAAGCTCTCTACCTATTTTTTTGGTATTTTATTGATAAATAATGATAATTACAAAGAATGAGTGCAATACAAGGTCATCACGACCCAAAAAGAAAAAAATTCTGTTCTATACATTTGGTCGATTCTCACACCACAATTTGAGGGGGGTAGCTCTCTTTTCTTTGACCTTGATACAAACCAGGCAAAGATCAGAAAGAAGCCAAGAATTCCATGCGCTAAGAGAAGCATATTTTTGGTCTGTATTTATTTATTTCGTTGTCAGTTCTTATATCGTTTTCATTTGACCAAAGAAGAGCCCGCGATAGAGCAAACATTCCAGTCGTCCCTCAGCTCCTTGCAGTTGAAGCAACTGCGGCTTGATTCAAGTGACCCGGCCGACCTGCCGAGGAAACCAAACCATGGATGCTGCTGCCGGAGCCCGCGAGCTGAAGGTGCTGGGCGCGTGGGCGAGCCCGTTCGTGCTGCGTGTGCGGGTGGCGCTGCACCTCAAGGGCCTGGACTACGAGTACGTGGAGGTGGACCTCGCTGACAAGAGCGACCTGCTCCTCGCCACCAACCCCGTCCACAAGAAGGTCCCCGTGCTCCTCCACGGCGGCCACCCGGTGTGCGAGTCCATGCTCATCGTGGAGTACCTCGACGAGGCCTTCCGCGGCGCAGGCACAGCGTCGTCGTCGTTCCTCCCCGCCGACCCCCACGGCCGCGCCTTCGCCCGCTTCTGGGCCGCCTACGTTGACGGCGAGGTAGGAATTAAAGATAAAACCAAATCCTTTTGATTTCTTGACCCACCTGACTGATGATGACCCTGCTTTGATTCGGCCGGCCGGCATCACCGGCGTGTCTGCGATCAGCTGTTGAGCTCGTGGTTGGCGATCTATGCGGGGAGCACAGAGGAGGACAAGGCGGAGGCGGTGGCGCGGACGCTCGCCGCGGTGGACGCGCTGGAGGCGCGCGCTCGCGGACGCGCAGCGCACGGGTGGCGAGAACGGGTGGTTCGGCGGCGACGGCGTCGGCTTGGTGGACCTCGCGCTCGGCGGGTTCGTGCCGGCGATACAGGCGTCGGAGCCCACGACCGGGCTCAGGATCGTGGACCCTGCCAGGGCGCCGCGGCTGGCTGCGTGGGTGGACCGGTTCTGCGCGCTCGACGCTGCGAAGGCGGCCATGCCACCGATCGAACGGCTGGTCGAGATGGGCAGGAAGAGGATCGCCAAGCCAGACGCATCGACGGCGGCTGCAGATGCAAGCAAATAAATCAATATATCAGACCACTGACAATTCACAAAACCACCGCAGACTTTTTTTTTTTTAAAAACCACCGCAGACTTGTATAAATAAATAAATACTGCTAGTAAAGATGATCGCGAATTGCTTTGTTTCGCTCTGAATGCATTCATAGATCATGAAGAACAAGCGCCACCAAAAGAAATGTTTTTGGTGTAGCGAGTAGTAGTGTCTTATGTCTAGTAGCTCCACGCTCCACCAACGAGTTCCGGTCGCACAAATTTGTGGTGGCATTACAAATTAGATTGTCATTCAGTGGAACCGATGATGACTCAAATGACATCATACGAGTCTACGACTGTGAGAGTTCCAAGCTGAAGCCTTTCTGCCTTCGGTCAGTTTTGGCGAGCAGTCTCTTTTTCATCTAGAACTGACATGGACGCTCATATAAGCGCACACTCAACACGAGATTGACAAGTCATCTGAAACTAAAAGAATAATGTCATTAAATTTTGTAATAAATTTAGGAAAATACAACCTCCCATGTCACAAGCCGAACAATTGAACCCAGATAGCCACAGCAAAATGACGGCACAAAAGCCCATTTATTTTTGTAGAACAGCACAATTTTTGTTGTGGCTACTAGGTTATAATGCCTTCTATATAATAACCACGATGTCAATGGCATATTGTAAATCTGTTGTGACCCCGCTATCAGTCGGAGGAGGAATAAAGGAGGAGAAGGTGAACTCGGTTGACCATGGACCGAGCCTTGGACTCGTGGACCCGCCAGGCTAGACCCGTCGTGAACCGTGTCAGTGGGCCATGAGCCACTGGGCCGCCCGATTGTTCCCAGCCTACCTTAGTTTGGGCTAGCCCAATAGGCCTTTAGTAGCCTGCTCGATTAGGGCGCTGACTAGGGTCAGCACTGACATCACCGCTAACGAAAAGCTGATGTCAGTCGGCCCCACCGGTCAGTCTGAACCCGCGTCACCGCTACTGATGTCAGCAGATCCAACCAGAAGCCACGTGTGAGCCCTATTAAAATTAACTCTTTCAATCTCAAAAAAAGAAATATGTTTAAACATAGAAAATTCATAACTTATTCGTATTTAACTCGAAAAAAATATAGGAAACAAGATTCCAATATTTTTTTACAAATGAGCTCTACGTCGTAGGCCTGTGTTTGAGTGCATTTGGTTCTTCCGAATTGCTGCTGCTTCTTTGTGCATCTCTATACGTCTCGTTTGGTTTCAAGAGTCCAATTTCTTCCGAATTTCTGTTGCTTCTTTGTGCATCTCTATATGTCTCGTTGCTTCTTGGTTGCTTATGATATCGCTAACCAATGAACTATTATTTTTATACGTCTCTAGCTAGCTATTTGTTGTTGCTCATAGCTAATAGAATTCAGACCTAGAGGAGGACCTGCAGGACCTTGAGGACCCGGACCTTACGACCAAGAGCTCGGTGACTTCTCAGGTGCCACGACTCACCCACCTCGTAGAATCCTATTAGGCATATCACTGCTAGTTGCTAGTGCTTTCCTTTATTGCAACTACTATCTGGTAGGGTTGCTTGTGAGACTATACCTTGACGCAACCTTACACCTGCTTACCCGCTAATAGATTAGACATGCTACGCTATTACTGTAACCTTCCTTTCCGTTTGTCTATATTATATTCGAGCCAAGCATGATAACTTGAGAACCTGATTAATGAACTTAATAACGGGTTAATAATCTAAGAATGTGGATAACATGGTAATGGGGAGTGTGCTGCGTGTGTCTTTAGTGAGTGGTGAGGGTTGAGTCAACTTGGCAGGATCTACAACGAGTTATGAGACAAGTCTTGCCGAGGGGTGTGTCGGGTGTGTCTTGGACATCCCCATTGTGAGATCTTCGAGCTCCAGCCTAAGATCGATCCAAAGTTTCATGCACGGTACACAGCTTTCCATCTAACAAGCAATGCTGAGCTTTGGTACATCCGGTCCTCTCACGCTACCTACGACGCGACTTTGGACCACCCATCACCAATGACACCACGGGCGATCTCGCACCACCGACGCAGGACGGGAGCTTGAACGACTACATCGACGCCTTCTAGGAGTGTGCTACGCGCCTAGACCTGCCGAGCCCGCTGCACCGCATCGATCCACCTCTTCATCGATGGGCTACGCAAAGCTCTCCACGAGGCCCTCGACCTGGGAGGAGCCGCGCATGATGCACAAGGCGATCGAGCTCGCACGCCAATATGACGGCAAGCACCAGGAGGCGCCACCACACGAGGTGGCCAGCTTCCACGACTTCGGCTACAGCAACGACAACGTCGTCAACATCAACACCGACATCGACAAGACGCTGGACGCCAGGGTTGCTGAGCACCCACGCCTGGCAACAATAATGGAGATGTTCGACGACCGGGAAACATGGGGTGCCCTCAGTGAGCTATGTCAGTATGCCTCGACGAACCGGTAGATGGCCATCATCACGGGCGCCATCCAGCTCCAAGCAACAGCGCCAGAGTGGACCCTCTACAGTGGCATCGTTAGGTACTTCCACCGTTACTACGTCCCAACAGGCAGCTTCAGCTCTTCTTAGGACATCCTTTGGAGCAAGGACTCTCCATGCATAGCGTTGAAGTGGGATTCCACCTTCCGGCGACACCTCTAAAGGAGCAGGTGTAAGGTCCTAGATGGCTAGAGGGGGGGGGGGGGTGAATAGCCTATAAAATTTTTCTACAAGCTCAACTAAACAAACCGATTAGTATAAAACACGGCGTAAATGCGGTTTACACTAGCTCTATTGTCTTGCAAGCCTCTAGTGACAATTCTAAATATATTCTATGATCTCTATGTCACACAAGAGCTAAGTCACTACTCTAACTAGTGAACAAGCCTAATATGATCCTTAGGCTAGCAAGAACAACTACACAAGGCAAGAGCTAGCTCACTACTCAAGGTAAACTAGAAATGTAAATGCAAGAGTAAGAAGCTTGTTATACCGACGTGTAGAGGATGTCAACCAATCACCGGGAAGAAGAAAAACTATCAATCACACGAAGGTGATGATCCACACACCGAGACAATGAACAAGTCGATTTGTTCACCCGGAGTTCACTTGTACACCGACAAGCTAGTCTCCGGTTGTGCCGACCAACACAAGGATGGTGTTTGAGCTAGGCGGTGCCCTTGCT
This sequence comes from Hyparrhenia diplandra, assembly GCA_015847255.1. Taxonomy (NCBI): domain Eukaryota; kingdom Viridiplantae; phylum Streptophyta; class Magnoliopsida; order Poales; family Poaceae; genus Hyparrhenia; species Hyparrhenia diplandra. The sequence goes on along the minus strand of JADLZK010005047.1, from coordinate 127,366 downwards.
AGCCTCAACACACCACTCAACAAGTGTGGTACCCAAGACACGAGCAATGTATTCCTTGCACTTTGTCTTCCCGACGAGGAGTGCGTAATCCTCTCACAAATCAACCGGAGGTGGCCAAGAAACAATCACCTCTTCTTGCCAACAACTCCACCAATCCTCCAAGCCGGCTAGGAGCGGTGTCTCCAAGAGTAACAAGAAACCAACCGGCTCACAACGATCCCCAAGTGCCTCTAGATGCAAGAACTCGATGCAATGCACTAGGATCAACTCTTCTCTCAAGAATGAAGCTCAAATCAAGAATGAGAGAGGAGGGAGGCTTGCTTGCTTGCTCTAGCTTGTTAGGAATGATTCAAATGACCAAGAGAGAGAGCAAGAGGCAACCAAGGGGGTATAAATACCCCTCACCACGAAATGTGGCCGTTGGGGGGAAACCCACGGTTTTAGCGAACGGACTCACCACGGTGAGTCCGGCCGGTGGGTCCGGCCACAACCGACAACGCCCAAACAAAGGGATTTGCCCTGTCTCGACCGGGTCCGGCCGCTGTCCGGTCATGCTTCCCGGCCAGCACCGGAAGCATCCGGTCGGTGAGTCCGGTCGGCCCGAGGGGCCGAACCCCCGGTTTACACCCTTTCGTTATTTTGACCGGACTCACCGACCGGCAAGCGTCCGGTCACCCCGAGCTCCCCCGTCGCCGTCGTTTCGCCGCCTCCTTCGCCTTTGCTCTAAACCGACTTCCGCCACTTGATTCTTGTTGCCGACACGTCGAAGACCACCTCGACACCAAGTGTTAGCATTTTCAAAACAATTTCGACAAGCGCGGAGTTAGCTCTTTAGGTTAGAATGCATGCATATGAATTTTGAACCTAAAGGCACATGAGGACCGATATGTACGATAAGTTTTCCCTCTTTATAGTACGGCTTATCGATCCTATAACCACTCACACCCCTCTATGGTGTCTTGAGTGTGAAATCAAAAGCCCTATGGTTATACCTTTGCCTTGGGGACAATTGATCTCCGAAACTCCACCGAAGTTGCATGCTTGATCATCTTTTGGATCACCTCGATCCCTCATCCATGATCACCACGCACCAACTTCAAAGCACGACCAATCTCCAAACTAGTCAAACACTTAGCATCGAGAGATTAGTCCTTAGGTGTCACTAATTATCCAAAACCAAACTAGAGATCTTCAATCTCCCCTTTTTGGTAATTGGTGACAACCCGCATAAAAGGTTTTATGATTAATGTTTTTGAACATACAACGGTTGTCCAAGCATTTTTCTTACAATCATAGGATTGGACAATCATCATAGTTCGGTTTTTGTAGATAAGCTCCCCCTACTTGTATGCCACGAGTTTGGAACGAAGCATTGCATACATGTATGAATATTGAAATTGAGGGTGAGCTATGTTACCAAAATGATGCTTAGGTGAAAGAAATGGACCTTTGAAGCGTGATACCAATCGGAGTTGCGCCATTTTCACCATACAAGCATCAAGGTAACTAGATTTTCATCAAAACTCAAAGTACCACGTGAGATCACATTATAAGCAAGGTACTTGAATTAAGTGCGGAATTTAGAAAATCTAGCTAGCTACTATGCATGCTAGTTATCAACCACTTGTAAAGCAACTTGTGAAAACTAGCATACACCACACAAGCATGTATATAGAATTTAAATACATGTGCAATGAGCAAGTCATATGTTAGTGCACAAACAAATGCAACAAATTGTCTATGAGCTTGCTCCCCTACTTGTGTGAACCACTTGTTAACTCATGAATCACATGAGAGGTTTTCAAAAACATGTGAAATTTTTAATTTTCCAAAACCTTTCATGCACTAATCTCTCCCCTTTGTCGATAATTTCCACAAAAGGTATGACCATGTTGTGTTATGGAAGAGAGAATAGTGCTCAAATTTGGTCAAATTTGGATCACTTGTCAAACATATATTTCGGTTTGAACCAAAGACAAGCTTCTTCACACCTCATGACAAGGGTTATCTTGCCTATGTTGAAGCATATGTGTGAAAAGATAGCCAAATTCAACACTTGAGATTGCAAGCCCATAAACATGTCATATGTCATCACTAGATCAAACAAGCATAAATAGTAATAGTGATGGCATACATACATTGAAATCCTTTGATTTTCCATGAATGCTTCCTAAGGTACAAGTTATATGTCTATATGTTCTAACAAGTCCTTAGTTATCATGAATGTCATGTCAAGCAATGATACCTTTGCTTTTGCTTGATGTAGGGGCATGTCATGATAGTGGGGTGCATTCAACTCATGTTGGAGAAGTCAAGGATATTCAACTCATTTCTTAGCTTGCAAAACCACTTCTCATCTAGTGGCTTTGTAAAGATGTCGGCTAGTTGATCTTCGGTGCCAATAGGTTGGATAGCAATGTCACCTTTTTGTTGATGATCTCTAATAAAGTGGTGCCTTATGTCAATGTGCTTGGTTCTTGTATGTTGAACCGGGTTTTGAGTCATCTTGCAAGCACTTTCATTGTCACAATACAAAGGCACATGATGGAAATCAAACCCATAATCTTTCAATGTTGATCTCATCCATAGCAATTGTGCACAACAACTACCGGCACTAATGTATTCGGCCTCGGCGGTTGAACGTGTCACACCGGTTTGCTTCTTTGAGGACCAAGATACTAGAGATCTTCCAAGGAATTGACAAGTGCCACTTGTGCTTCTTCTATCAACCTTGCATCCCCATAGTCGGAGTCCGAATATCCAATAAGCTCAAAGTTTGACCCCTTGGGATACCATAGCCCAACATTTTGAGTGTGCTTCAAGTACCTCAATATCCTTTTTGATGCGGTGAGGTGACTCTCTCTAGGTGAGGATTAAAATCTTGCACACTTGCCCACACTAAACATCGCATTGGGCCTAGAAGCGGTCACATAGAGTAAGCTTCCAATCAATGACCTATAGTACCTTTGATCAACCATATTGCCACTCTCATCATTGTCCAATGATCCATTGGTACCCATTGGTGTGTTAATGCCCTTTGCATCTTGCAATCCAAACCTCTTGACCATGTCTCTAATGTATTTCCCTTGACTAATGAAGGTGCCATTCTTCATTTGCTTGATTTGAAGACCAAGGAAATATGTGAGTTCTCCAAGCATAGACATCTCAAATTCTTTTGCCATCATCTTGGCAAACTCTTCACAATACTCTTGATTTGTTGATCCAAAGATGATATCATCAACATATATTTGCATGACAAACAAATCCTTTCCAATCTTCTTGGTGAAGAGAGTAGTGTCAACTTTGCCCATCTTGAAGCCTTTCTTGAGTAGGAAGTCTCTCAACCTCTCATACCATGCTCTAGGTGCTTGCTTCAACCCATACAATGCCTTGTTCAACTTGTACACATGGTTGGGATGATGGTAGTCTTCAAAACCGGGTGGTTGCTCAACATACACTAGCTCATTGATAAAGCCATTGAGAAAAGCACTCTTGACATCCATTTGATAGAGCTTGATGTTGTGTGCACATGCATAGGCCAATAGGATTCTAATTGCCTCTAATCTTGCAACCGGAGAATATGTTTCACCAAAGTCAAGACCCTCTACTTGAGTGTAACCTTGTGCAACTAGTCTTACTTTGTTTCTCACAACAATGCCATCTTCATCTTGCTTGTTCTTGAACACCCATTTGGTTCCAATGACATTATAGTCCTTTGATCTTTCTACCAATTCCCAAACCTTATTTCTATCAAAGTTATTGAGCTCCTCTTGCATTGTAATGACCCATTCTTCATCCTTCAAGGCATCATCAACCTTTTCGGGCTCTTCTTGTGACACAAAAGCAAAGTGTTCACAAAAGGCCGCTAGTCTTCCTCTTGTTTGTACTCCACTTGCAATGTCACCAACAATTTGATCAATTGGGTGATCTCTAGCTATGCTTGAGCTTTGGAGTATTGAGACTTGATTGTTTGAGCTTGGTTGATCACTTATGGTTGCTTGAGATGATGTACTAGCTTGTTGTTGATCTTGAGCTTGAGCACCACTAGCTTGAGTGATTTGCACTTCATCCTTGTCATCATCAACTTGAGTTGGCCTAATATCACCAATGTCCATGCCTCTCATGGCATTTACCAATTGAGTTTCACTAACATCATTGATGTTCTCATCTTCATCTTGGGACCCATTGGTTTCATCAAATTCAACATCATGGACTTCTTCCAATACACCACTTGAGTTGTTCCACACTCTATATGCTTTGCTTGTGGTGGAATAACCAAGTAGGAACCCCTCATCACACCTCTTGTCAAACTTGCCAAGTCTTGCACCCTTCTTCAATATGTAGCATTTGCATCCAAATACTCTAAAGTATGCAATGGTTGGCTTTCTTCCATTCAATAGCTCATAAGGTGTCTTCTTCATCATGGGATGGCAATACAATCTATTGATGTAGTGACATGCGGTGTTGATTGCTTCGGCCCAAAATGATTGGCTCACATTATACTCACTAAGCATTGATCTTGCCATCTCAATGAGAGTCCTATTCTTTCTTTCAACTAGGCCATTGGATTGTGGTGTGTACTTGGCCGAAAGTTGATGCATGATTCCATAGTCATCACATAGCTCATCAACTCTTGTGTTCTTGAACTCACTTCCATTATCACTTCTCACTTTCTTCACTATGATGTCAAACTCATTGTGCACCCTCTTGAGAAATGTCTTGAAGATTGAATATGTATCACTCTTATCATTGAAAAAGAACACCCAAGTGAATCTTGTATAGTCATCCACAATCACAAATCCATACTTGTTGCCACCAATACTTGTATATGCGGTTGCGCCAAACAAGTCAATATGGATCAAGTCAAATGCCTTGCAAGTGCTCATGAAGCTCTTCTTTGGATGTGTATTGGCAACTTGCTTGCCGGCTTGACATGCACTACATAGCTTGTCCTTGTCAAAGTGAACATCCTTCAAGCCTCTAACTAGATCATGAGTCACTAACTTATTGAGTTGCTTCATGCCAACATGACCAAGTCTTCTATGCCATAGCCAACCCATGCTAGATTGAGATATCAAGCATGTACTAATTTGAGTCTCACTAGCACCAAAATCCACTAGGTAGAGGTTGTCAAATCTAATTCCCTTGAAGATCAAGCTTGAATCTTTTGTGTTCACAATCTCAACACTATCTTCACCAAAGATGCACTTGTAACCAAGATCACAAATTTGTGCCACCGAAAGTAAATTATACTTCAATATGTCCACTAGTGCCACATTTGATAAGGTCAAATCATTGGTTATTGCTATCTTGCCTATGCCTTGTATCTTGCCACTTTTGCTATCACCAAATGTAATAGGCTTGCCATTCTCTTGAGTTGAATCAATGATGTTGAACTTCCTTACATCACCGGTCATATGTTGAGTGCACCCACTATCAAGAATCCAATGATTACCCCCAATCTTGTAATTCACCTACAAGGAAATCAATAAGATTTAGGTACCCATTTGCCTTTGGGTCCTTGGAGGTTAGCAACCAAAGCCTTTGGTACCCAAATTGCCTTCTTCTTTGGGCCAACAATGGGTGTACCAACAAACTTTGCCTTGACACCCTTCTCACCCTTGGTAAGCAAATAACAAGAATCAAAATGTATGGAATGCATTTTGCTTGATTTCTTGTTCATGTTGATTTTAGCACATTTTTGCTCTTGATGCCCCACTTGCTTGCATCTATTGCAATAGGACCCATTGCTCTTCACAAAGCTAGGCTTTGGAGTAGCAAAGGGCTTCTTGCCTTTCTTGGGGACATAGCCTAAGCCTTCCTTGTTAAGGGAAAACCTTTGGCTACCCAAGCACTTTAGCAAGCGGGCATCCCCACCATATGCCTTCCTCAAGGAGTGGGTGAGCTCATCCACCTCTCTTTTGAGAGTCTCATTCTCAACCTTTAGTGATGAATCTAAAATTACTCCATCACTACTAGTAGAGCTTGAGTGGGTTGATGTGGATGTGGAAGGAATAGATGGTTCTTCAACATCAACCAAGAATGGTTCATCTATGATGTCACATGTTGAACCAACATCCTTCTTGATGATTGAGCAAGCTCTATCATTCTTCTCTAAGAGCAAGGCATGGGCTTTTTGAAGCCTTGTATGAGCTAGCTTCAATTCCCCATGGTCTTCCTTTAGACCCTCATGGGTGGCCTCTAGCTCCCTAAAGTTTTGCTCAAGAGTTTTTACACTCTTTTGTAAAGCTTTGCATTCCTTGTCCTTAGTCTTAAGCATGATATTAGTTTGCTTTAGCATCTCTAAAAGGTCATCTCTAGTGGGTTCATCATCATCATCATCATCCTCACTATCATATTTTACTTCATTAGCATTTAGTTCATCATGCTCATGCAATGATACCTTAGTGGCCTTAGCCATGAAGCATGAAGGTGATGAGCCGAAGAGGGATGACTTCTTGTGTTGGCCAATTGCACTCATGGCCTTGGGCTTCTCTTCCTCTTCATCGGAGGAGCCATCACTATCCCAAGAACAAATAAAAGCACCATCATTTGTCTTCTTGAATGTCATGGTCTTGCTTTTCTTGTTTGTCTTGCCACTCTTGTATGCCTTCATCTTCTCTTTTTTTTTCTTGATTGGGCAATCGGCAAGGATGTGATAAGGGCTATCACACTCAAAGCATTTCCTTGGCTCTTCATTGCTCTTGGATGAATCATTTCTTCTTCTAGAGCCTTGCCCAAACTTCTTGCTCTTCAAGACTTTGCTAAATTTCTTCACAAACATAGCAAACTCTTGATCAATCTCTTCAAGGTTGATTTCCTCATCATCTTTCTTTTGAGCCTTGGACTTGCCCTTAGCCTTGGATGAGGTGGTGGCGGCCTTGAATGCCACAACTTTCTTGCTCTTGTCATCTTCCTTCTCCACTTCATCTTCCATCCCATCTACTTGCTCATCGGTTAGTACTTCACCAAGCAAGTCACTAGGTGTCATGGTGTCCAATGCACCTCTAAATAGGATCTTCCTCAACATAGCAAATCTTTTGAGCAAACACATCAAGAATTTATGCCCAAAATCTCTATCCAATGTCTTCACACCCAAAGCCTTGAGATCATTGACAATCACTTGAAGCCTATGGAATGTGTTCGGTATGCTTTCATCCTTCTTCATCTTGAAGTTCTCAAACTCACTCTTGAGCACATATAATTTGGCACTTTTCACCATCTTTGTGCCCTCATAAGTCTCACCAAGCTTCTCCCAAACTTCACTTGCTCTTTCAAGGTCTTTGATGCCCTCAAACACCTTGACATCCATGCCATTGTACAAAGTGTTCAATGCCATGGTGTTGCATTGCTTGTTAGCCTTGTCGGTGGGAGTGAGGTTGGTTGGATCAAGGATAGCATAATCCTTCTCGGTCACTTCCCATACTTGGTCATTGATTGATCCCAAGTACATTCTCATGGTTCTCCTCCAATAGTCAAAATTCTTGACTCCATCAAAGAATGGAGGCTTTCCCCCAACATGGTTGAACACAACATGAGCCATACTATCACACCAAGGTTGTTAAGCCTTCAAATATCGTGACCACGGCTCCGATACCACTTGTAAGGTCTTAGATGGCTAGAGGGGGGGTGAATAGCCTATCAAATTTTTCTACAAGCTCAACTAAACAAACCGATTAGTGTAAAACACGGCGTAAATGCGGTTTGCACTAGCTCTATTGTCTTGCAAGCCTCTAGTGACAATTCTAAATATATTCTATGATCTCTATGTCACACAAGAGCTAAGTCACTACTCTAACTAGTGAACAAGCCTAATATGATCCTTAGGCTAGCAAGAACAACTACACAAGGCAAGAGCTAGCTCACTACTCAAGGTAAACTAGAAATGTAAATGCAAGAGTAAGAAGCTTGTTATACCGACGTGTAGAGGATGTCAACCAATCACCGGGAAGAAGAAAAACTATCAATCACACGAAGGTGATGATCCACACACCGAGACAATGAACAAGTCGATTTGTTTACCCGGAGTTCACTTGTACACCGACAAGCTAGTCTCCGGTTGTGCCGACCAACACAAGGATGGTGTTTGAGCTAGGCAGTGCCCTTGCTAGCCTCAACACACCACTCAACAAGTGTAGTACCCAAGACACGAGTGTTGATGCTCACTAACTCATATTTTTATGCATCAACCATTCATGGAAAAGAACTAAAATAAAATTAGATAACCTTATTAGGGTTTTCTACTAATGAATTCCATGAGTTTTGGTAAAGTTGTGATTTGCGTGGACTTAACGTAAAATCAGCGAGAAATGACGTGGCATACGACCAACGTAACGCAACGCAATCCAACTCCGAAACAAGTCCGAAAGGCTACGGATCTCTCCCGACGTGAACTAACTTCGAACCAAGAAATACATTATCTAGAAGACTCCGGAAGGCACGACGATCGACGGGACCCGAGGGGAGATCCCCCGGGCCGATCGGCCCAACTATTAGGCCGATCGGCCCCCCCAAAGCCGCCTCGCCCCGCTTCGAACGTTCCTCAACCGCCTCCAAGACTCGATCTAAACCCGTTGATTTGAGTCGGTTTGATCCGAGGGCGACGAAAGAAGTGCGGGATTGATTCAAGGTTAATACCACATCGCCATTGAAGTAGAAGAGACAGAGGAAGACCGATATATAAACAGCCCAAGACCCCTCAAGCCAAGACAAGTCCAAGTTTGATCTAAAGCTTCACGCTCAATAAGAAGTAGATCAAGGAAGAGCCAAGACAGAACAAGAAGAGGAGACACCACGAGATAGGATAGCTAATTCATAGCTCTTTGAGCCTAGATTAGATAGAAAGTCGGGTTTAGAGAAGAGAGAGTGTATGCTCCGGTTCTCGATCGATAAGTTACACTATGGATCAATATAATTATTGTTTTCATACACCTTCGTGCTATTTAATTATTATGCATACAATTAGTTTACTTACACTTTATTCTAGTCATAGCATATTTGATATAGTCATTATTCATGGTAATTCAAGTACTTATTCGTAGAGCTCCTAGTATATTACACCGTATGCTAGGTAATAGAGAGTATGTAAGCATGGTGCTTAGATATAATTTATTTTATGGATTCACCTTATATGCCGGGTCGTGGGTAGATCGTGGTGGTGACAAAGACTATTGAGTCCTTTGCAATCCTCCCCCGTGTATAAGACTAGTCGATAATGATTCTTGGGATGATCTTGTTTCGCTCTTTGATTTTCTTAAGTAATCTTCGGGGTACACATTTTTATTTATGGTTTTGATTTATATATGATCTTATGCTATGCCTGTTTATTTCCACTTCGTAAATTCTTTGTATGCTACATAAGAACTGTCCCGTCTGTCATAAATCCAATCCTAATCTAACTAGGAATTAATCTTATCCTATTGTTCACCACGTGCACCTCACCCGCCTTATATACCTTATCATTATTATCTTTTATTGGCTCACCCTCGCTTAAGTAAATGCTAAACCACCGAATCTCATTAGTCTTCTATCACCGCCCTTAATCAAATGAATTGTTAATCTTATCTTCCTCGTGGATTCGATATTTAAAACCCTCCCCGTGAAATGCTCACTCGATATCCGTGCGCTAAGGATCTATTTCTCTCGTAAGTTAACAAATACCAACAAGCATTTCCGGCGCCGTTGTCGGGAAGATTTAGATAACTTTTCTTTTTGATTATTGATAGATGAATTCTAAGTGTGGATTTGCTACTTAGCATCCCCGCTTAAACAGATTTACCCGCTTATTGTCTTTTTCCATCTTACTTGCAGGGGTATTAACAGTTAGACCGTGATTCACTATACTTCATCATCCGAATCAAGTCAACCAGCAACACCAAGTTCCCGGCCATGCCGAAAAGACGCTATGAGAGTTCTCTCGCTCCAAACATCGAGAACATTCGCGACCGGACCTACACTTCAAATCAATCATGAGTTCGAGCTCAAGGCAAGCCTCATCAACATGGTGCAAGCTAACCCGCTTGAAGGAAAGACACATGAAGATGCAAGCACTCATCTCCGCACTTTCATGGAGATAGGCGCCACCATCAATATCAAGAACATTCCCAAGGACATGATCCTCGCCCGTTTATTCCCTTTCTCACTATCGAAGAGCGAGGCAATGGTTCTACCCAAAGAACAAAAGATAGACACATGGGAGAAATGTTCAACCACATTCTTATCAAAATTTTTCCCCATAGGCAAAACCAATGCCTTACGTGGAAAAATTACCAACTTTCAAAGAAGAAAAGGGAGAATCTATTCCAGAGGCATGGGAACGTTTTCAAGAATACATATCGATTGCCCTCACCATGGAATGGAAGAATGGATGCTCTTACAAGGATTCTACCATGGACTAATTCAAAAACCAAGAGAGCATCTAGACGCCACCGGCGAGGATCATTCTTATCACTCACACCAGGAAAGCCAACATACTTATGTGTAAGATATCGAAAAATCAAGGCTGGACCCCTCAAGAACACCCAATACCGTCATCAAAGTGAAGAAATAGAAGAAGAACAAGAAGACTTGAAGGCAAGATATCAACTGGGATGGACGTGCTACTAAATTGGCTTGAGGAGCGAGCCAACTACAAGAAGGATCGACAAGCTTTACAAGACTACATGAACGCTTCAAGAAGTTCAAGCTTGGTGGTTCACGAATCAGCACCAACCCAAAAAGAAGAAGACCAAATCACGACCGACTTACGCGCAGTAAGTATTCAGTAATAACTTTAATTCGGTAATAAATTCAAGCAACCTTCTTTACGAGAATTAATTGAAGAGCAAGTTAAAATTAATGATAATTTCTCTAAGAAGTTAGTTGCTAATGATAAAATTCTAGAAGATATAAATGCTAAAATGGATAACTTTTCTCGCTATGATAAAAGAGCAAGTTGCTTTTAATATCAAACTAGAATCAAAATTATCAAAATTGTCTCATCGCTATGCCTCAAGCCACTAATCATGAGCAGGTACATAACATCCGAACGAGAGGTGGTAAGCAAACTACCGATCCACCATACCCGACAGAGCAAAGAAGACCTTCGGCTAGGAAACCTACGGCACCCGCAGCCTCCTCGCACCACCCCCGTAGTACCGGCCAACATTCCCCAAGACAAGGATGATGACGTAGAAGAAGTTGTGCGCCAAGAACCCGTGGGACAAGACTTTCACGACACCAACTTCCTACCATATCCAAGAAGAATAAGAAGACCTCAAGTTGATGATCAATTCGCAAATTCATAGAGGTAATCCGTAAACTTTATATTAATGTACCTCTTCTAGATGCCATGCAGGTCCCTACATACGCCAAGTACATTAGAGATATCTTAAACAAGAAGAGACCACTACCAACCACGGAGATCATCAAGCTAACAGAAGAGTGTAGTGCGGCAATCCTAAACACATTACTCATCAAGAAAAAGGATCCGTGATGCCCCACTATAGAGTGCTCAATCGAGATCAATATTTCAACAACGCACTCGTGATCTTGGAGCAAGTGTCGCAGGATGCCCAAGGTTGTCTTCGACAAGCTCAAGCACCCTACCTTGGTTCCAACATCAATGTGTCTACAATTAGCGTATCAATCGCCCGCTACCCGTTAGGAATCGGGCGAGAATGTTCCAAAGGAGGATCCGGGAGTTCTTTGTGCCAACCGACTTCGTTGTACCGACATGCACCTGCACTCGTGGTCTCACTCATCCTCGACGACCATTCCTCGAGCACCGCCAACGCTAACATCAACGCCGCCGCTCTTTGGAGAGATCACCTTTGAGATCAATGGAAAGGAGGAGAAGTTCGCCTTCAAACCCGCACTTAACTCGCCACCAATGCGAACATGATCGATCAAGAGAAGACGATGCCGCATTTAACCATCCTCTCCGATGGAGGATGCAACGGAGGACTAGAAGATTGAAGGTCCCCGCTCGAGGACCTTAACTACGGACCCTCCTCGCCGTCCGTAATTCGGTAAAAATTAAAAATCCAAAAATATTTTATTCTTTGCATTTATCTTCTCGCAATTTAAATTCCCGCACTTTTACATTCACCATAAAAAGAAAAATTACGCCCCATGATTAATAATTTATACGGAGTAAAGCCCGTTTAATTACTTTTCTCGTGGTGGCATAAAAATAATTTTACTTATCGCTACTTTACTTCTTTCATTTTTTATTCAAAAATACAAAAAATATTACAACCTTACAAGTGGGACCCATATGTCATAGGGACAAAACATCAAATCATCACTTTCTTTATTCCCTTTTCTCCTCCACCATCCAATTTCCACCAAAGATATTTCCACTTGACCTAACATATACTATTCTAGCGTGGAATTTCAGCAAATAATAGATGGTGGAGAGGGCACCGAAGGCCCACTTGTGGGGCCGACCGCCCAATAATCGCCGATCGCCCCCCCCTGCCTATAAATAGAGCCGCCACCCTTCTTCTCTTCTCATCCCAATCAACTAGAAATTCTGGTTTCCAAAGAGAGAAGAAGAACTGCCTAGAGCAGATTAGGAAAGAATTAGAGGAGAGAAAAAAACTTAGAAGAAAAAAAAATCCTTTAGAAATCCTCTCGCCAAAATCCCGAAAAATGTCGCCCTTGCTTGGAAGGCTTCACGGCCACGCCAAACTCTCTGGCTGGTTCCGAGCAATCAATGAGCACCGACACAAGAGCAACGCCATCACCTCTAGCTTCTCCGTCTCCAATGCCTTCACCAAGCCAAGGTAAAACTCGACCTTAGACGTACACCTTCATTTGCAAAGGTGAGAGAAGAAAGGAGTAGGTATAATAAACTTAAGAACGGAGATTTCTCACTTACTCCTATGCTAGATAATACATTCATGGACCGTATAGGAATTTTACCAGAATTCAATACTATTTTTCAAATTCTGGGATGGTCTTCTTTCTACGACACCTCTGAGAGGGGGTGCCGGCTTCTCACATTAGAATTTTTGTGCACACTAAATTACACTGAGGATGGTACCGGAGTGACCTTTCGGTTATTCTGGCAGACTTACACGATGACATGGAGACAACTCAGTGCTGCACTAGGTTTTGAGTCACGCCGCCCCCATAAATGTAACCTCCACCTTAAGCGACTTCAACAGGGGAAGTATTCGAATGAAATCACCGGGAAGGGTATGTTCCACCGACCTCGCACAAATGACATCCACCTTCCAACACTAAGATTCTTACACAAATGGATGGCCCTTGTCCTTTTCCCACGAAAGGACAATATCACCGTACGAGCATCAGAGCTGGCATTCCTATATGCCGCTGTTAGAAGGACATCCGTTTCACCTGTTATGTCACTAGTAGACCATTGGCTATCACTCCCCAACTTAGTTGGAGAGATAAGCTGCACTTCATTAATCACTCGTATAGCCAATGATCTAGGCCTGCTGGGAGATGACACAACCATCACGTACATAACCACTCCACGAGACATCATAGGGTACGACTATTTCCGGCAGGGCCGTTGGGTAAGAAAAGACCGAGAACAGTATTACTACCTTCATAACAACAATGCAATCCCGTTACCTAACCCGGGATTAGGCATATACTCTGTGCAATCTTTCTTGATATATACGCAGGCACAGCCGGTCCAACGTCAGCCATCCACGTCAAGCAGAGCTTCAACATCCCAATACAGAGGAGCTGACCAAACTCCAGAGGGTGCAGCGTACCAAGCATACGAGGGCTTCGTGCCACCACATCCACGTCGCGCCTACCCAGGAGGATCGCTGCCCACACAGGAAATGCCAGAAGGTAGTCATGCTGCATTTATGCCGGCCCGTCATTCTTTTGCAGGTTACGAGTACCGCGATCCAGCAATATCCCGCCGGGGTATGCACGACAATATGCGCACCCTAATCAACACTCTAACGCCCACTCCGACATCTTGTACAATCGGCAAGAGTGGATGCGCAAAAGGGGAGAGCAAATGACGACATCCAGACGCGGTGGAGACCAACACCGAACAACCGGAGAGACTTTTCGGCCGCATGGGACATAGGTAAGTGCATCAAGCGGCTTGGGGGAGTGGTCCCCGTTAAAACCACAAACGAGGGGAAACCCCACAAACCAACAAATCCGTCGGACCCTTGGGGAAGGAGTGCCCCAAGGTAAGTATCTATCTACCTATTTATCTATTTATCTATATTACTATGGTTTTTAATTATTTAGCTATATATTTATATTTGAGTCTGTCTATTTAGCTAGTATAAATAATATTTGGTTTTTAATATATATATAGGCGTGCTTAAAAAAAAAAAATGAGAATAATAATTATATTGATCTCGTGAATTATGCTATAAGAACATGATAGATGTTGTTCCTCCGTGATCAATGCCTAGTCTACCATATTTATTTCTCCCAACATGGATATAATTGTTAAGATTCTAAAACATGCTTTGAACTTGAGTTCTGTGGGAGTATGATCTTAAATTTCAAGTCTAGGCAATTGACTGATATGATATGATAAAAGTTGAGCTACTATCTATCTTGTTCATATGTGACACTTAAATTCTGGAGTATTAATCTTTGAATTTTTAAATGAGTTTCCTGTATGACATAAGCCCGATAAAATGAAATAAATGCCTTGTTGAAAATATGCTAAAATTGCTTCTGTTATATATCTCTATATGCTTTCAAGAGACTTGGGCATGACAAGCAAAAAATAAAATAAAAAGAAAAATATATATATGAGAGAAAAGTGAGATGAGAAAGAGGGAGAGAAATGAACAAGTGTTCTACTAGGCGAGAAGGGCCTACCTCCCTAATAAAAGAGATGAAAAATGAACAAATGTTCGGAGCGAGTAGAGCTCACATCTCGAAAAAAGAAAAGAAAAAGGAGAGAGAAGAATGTGACAAAAGTCAATACGAAAGTGAGAAGAGCTCACCTCTCCAATTAAGTTGTCATGTAACCCGAGGTTCTTTAAAATTCATTGCCATAAAGAGAGATATATTTTCGAAACAAAAGAAGCAAAAGAAAAGGGCTAAGAAATTAAATGTTCACTATTAATTGTTGTCATACAGAAATACTCATTGCTTTCACTTTATAATCTTTTGTAAAACTCCGTGGTTATAGTGAAACCACGAACTTGAGACATGGTGTTTGACTTAATTGTTCTATCTTTCAATAGTCCAAGATTCATGATGATAAAAACCCCATGCTCTCAAGTAAATATAAGCAAGTTTATGATTCTAAATTTTTTTCATCCTATCTTGGTCGAGATTTGATTTGGTAACACACACGTAGTCTTGCTAGGGACTAGCAAGAGGTAAGCTTGGGGAGTTTGTTGATGCTCACTAACTCATATTTTTATGCATCAACCATTCATGGAAAAGAACTAAAATAAAATTAGATAACCTTATTAGGGTTTTCTACTAATGAATTCCATGAGTTTTGGTAAAGTTGTGATTTGCGTGGGACTTAACGTAAAAATCAGCGTAAAATGACGTGGCATACGACCAACGTAACGCAACGCAATCCAACTCGAAACAAGTCCGAAAGGCTACGGATCTCTCCCGACGTGAACTAACTTCGGAACCAAGAAATACATTATCTAGAAGACTCCGTAAGGCACGACGATCGACGGGACCCGGGGGGAGACCCCCGGGCCGATCGGCCCAACTATTAGGCCGATCGCCCCCCCCCCCGCCGTCCCGCCCCGCTTCGAACGTTCCTCAACCGCCTCCAAGACTCGATCTAAACCGGTTGATTTGAGTCGGTTTGATCCGAGGGCGACGAAAAAGAAGTGCGGGATTGATTCAAGGTTAATACCACATCGCCTCGTTGAAGTAGAAGAGACAGAGGAAGACCGATATATAAACAGCCCAAGACCCCTCAAGCCAAGACAAGTCCAAGTTTGATCTAAAGCTTCACGCTCAATAAGAAGTAGATCAAGGAAGAGCCAAGACAGAACAAGAAGAGGAGACACCACGAGATAGGATAGCTAATTCATAGCTCTTTGAGCCTAGATTAGATAGAAAGTCGGGTTTAGAGAAGAGAGAGTGTATGCTCCGTTTCGATCGGTAAGTTACACTATGGATCAATATAATTATTGTTTTCATACACCTTCGTGCTATTTAATTATTATGCATACAATTAGTTTACTTACACTTTATTCTAGTCATAGCATATTTGATATAGTCATTATTCATGGTAATTCAAGTACTTATTCAGAGCTCCTAGTATATTACAGTACCGTATGCTAGGTAATAGAGAGTATGTAAGCATGGTGCTTAGATATAATTTATTTGGATTCACCTTATATGCCGGGTCGTGGGTAGATCGTGGTGGTGACAAAGACTATTGAGTCCTTTGCAATCCTCCCCCGTGTATAAGACTAGTCGATAATGATTCTTGGGATGATCTTGTTTCGTTTCTTGATTTTCTTAAGTAATCTTCGGGTACACATTTTTATTTATGGTTTTGATTTATATATGATCTTATGCTATGCCTGTTTATTTCCACTTCAGAAATTCTTTGTATGCTACATAAGAACTGTCCCCGTCTCATAAATCCAATCCTAATCTAACTAGGAATTAATCTTATCCTATTGTTCACCACGCACCTCACCTGCCTTATATACCTTATCATTATTATCTTTTATTGGCTCACCCCCGCTTAAGTAAATGCTAAACCACCGAATCTCATTAGTCTTCTATCACCGCCCTTAATCAAATGAATTGTTAATCTTATCTTCCTCGTGGATTCGATATTTAAAACCCTCCCCGGGTGAAATGCTCACCGGATATCCGTGGCGCTATGGATCTATTTCTCTCAGAAGTTAACAAATACCAACAACGAGCAATGTATTCCTTGCACTTTGTCTTCCCCGAGGAGTGCGTAATCCTCTCATAAATCAACCGGAGGTGGCCAAGAAACAATCACCTCTTCTTGCCAACAACTCCACCAATCCTCCAAGCCGGCTAGGAGCGGTGTCTCCAAGAGTAACAAGAAACCAACCGGCTCACAACGATCCCCAAGTGCCTCTAGATGCAAGAACTCGATGCAATGCACTAGGATCAACTCTTCTCTCAAGAATGAAGCTCAAATCAAGAATGAGAGAGGAGGGAGGCTTGCTTGCTTGCTCTAGCTTGTTAGGAATGATTCAAATGACCAAGAGAGAGAGCAAGAGGCAGCCAAGCGGGTATAAATACCCCTCACCACGAAATGTGGTCGTTGGGGAAACCCACGGTTTTCTGCAGCCGACCGGACGATCGACCGGACTCACCGCTGAGTCCTGGCCGGTGGGTCCGGTCACAACCGACAACGCCCAAACAAAGGATTTGCCCCCTCGTCTCGACCGGTCCGGCCGCGCATCGGCCATGCTTCCGGCCAGCACCGGAAGCATCCGGTCGGCCCGAGGGCCGAACCCCGTTTACACCCTTTCTGTTATTTTGACCGGACTCACCGACCGGTGCGTCCCCCGGCCACTTTTGGCCTGCTTCTTCCGTTGGTGCGTCCGGTCACCCCGAGCTGCGAATTTCCGTCGTTTCGCCGCCGCTCCTTCGCGCCTTTGCTCCAAACCGACTTTCGCCACTTGATTCTTGTTGCCGACACGTCGAAGACCACCTCGACACCAAGTGTTAGCATTTTCGAAACAATTTCGACAAGCGCGGAGTTAGCTCTTTAGGTTAGAATGCATGCATATGAATTTTGAACCTAAAGGCACATGAGGACCGATATGTACGATAAGTTTCCCCTCTTTATAGTACGGCTTATCGATCCTATAACCACTCACACCCTCTATGGTGTCTTGAGTGTGAAATCAAAAGCCCTATGGTTATACCTTTGCCTTGGGGATAATTGATCTCCGAAACTCCACCGAGTTGCATGCTTGACCATCTTTTAGATCACCTCGATCCCTCATCCATGATCACCACGCACCAACTTCAGCACGACCAATCTCCAAACTAGTCAAACACTTAGCATCGAGAGATTAGTCCTTAGGTGTCACTAATTATCCAAAACCAAACTAGAGATCTCCAATCTCCCCCTTTTTGGTAATTGGTGACAACCCGCATAAAGGTTTTATGATTAATGTTTTTGAACATACAACGGTTGTCCAAGCATTTTTCTTACAATCATAGGATTGGACAATCATCATAGTTCGGTTTTGGTAGCATAAGCTCCCCCTACTTGTATGCCACGAGTTTGGAACGAAGCATTGCATACATGTATGAATATTGAAATTGAGGGTGAGCTATGTTACCAAAATGATGCTTAGGTGAAAGAAATGGACCTTTGAAGCGTGATACCAATCGGAGTTGCGCCATTTTCACCATACAAGCATCAAGGTAACTAGATTTTCATGAAGCTAGTTAGGGAATAGGGATCGACACAACTCGCTTGCCGCCGTGACTCCTGTCTCTTCCTATTCTAAATCTAAAGCCGATCAGAGCACGCATCAAATTTGTGGCGGCGGACGATCAAATTCGTGGTCGGCGGACTGCGAGGCGGCGGGCGTGGCACGCACGGCACAACGCGTGGTCGGCGCCGGGCGGACGGCGGCACGACTGGACAAGCGACCCCCTGATGCGCCTACAACAGGAAGTGCAAGTGTGCAACTATGGCACCAAATGAGAAGAGTAGATATGTGATGAAAGGTATTTTTTACTTCAAAAATTAGATATCAGTGGTTTAATTTTGGATTTCTATTATATCTACTCGTCGCAAAATAATATATTTATATACACGAAATGTTCTAAGGTGTGTATGTGTAGTTATATATCTAATTGCCCTTTACAAACCTGCCACACTTAAAAATAATTCTTGCCTCCGCCACGGGTTGATCGTCTTCGTGCTCCACAGTTGGACAACAAAACAAGCCAAGAGACATGTTGTACAACACACTCATGCAATGATTAGTACCCAAACTTAACCAAAGCTTGATCATCACCTGGCAATTACTCATCATCAATCGACACACATGAACAACACATATCAACCCGTTTCCGTATGTTTTCATCCTTGCACACACTAGAAACAACCGATACAGTAGAGAAGAGATGCTGCAGTAGTGTTATTTTGATTTTCAGGATACAAGCACCCGTGATATTGAATAAAAACCAGGACTAAATTAGAGCAGAGAATTTTGTGGATATATATCCCAACTTGGTATGCAACAACAACAAGCTACATCACGACACAGGTATCCACAAGGAAGTTGCTGGCGTGAGATGCTGCCACTAGTGCATGGACACTAGTATGAAATTACAAGAGACATGGCGCGTGTTTCACCAGCAAGGCAATAATGTACCTGCAGCTGCTTGACTGGCTGACTCCAAAATACGAGACAGGCTCAGGTGGGCATTCAGAATAGAAATTAATAGACATGGCGCATGCATCTACTACTGCTTGTACTATGGAGTATGGACAGTAGGAGTACGTACTAGCATCTTGGATGCCTTCCTTGGTGATTGGAGTGGATATTTTTGGTAAAGTTTTCGTCGATGAACCGTCGGCTTTGGCGTTATCTTGTTTGTTAATATTTACAGCGGCAAGGGGTTACAGTTTGCCATTCGTATTATCGATCCGATCTACAAATAATGGTTGGCACACCCTGCTGCCTGCTGCCACATGCGCGTACGTTGCCTACTTTTGCAGGAGTACCAAGGAACAAGGAGCACAAATTCACTCACCTAACAAAAATCGGTTGTGTCGGCATGGGCCAGTAGCAGTGCCGATCTTTTTCCCACAAAGGTTAACCCGAGTTGCATTAGCATGAAAGCAATGAAATTACAATATATAGTTTGTGTATCAGGCACGAAAAAGTGCATCTGTCCAACTGCTATGAATACAGAGGGTTCAAACCAGTTGACACCAAACGACCTACGAATCTTAAACGATTTAGACAGCAACCAGAGGCGTTCAAGCACCAAACCTCAGCTTTCCAAGACCCGGGCCACAATATAGATTTTACAGGCCTGATCGGGCGGCAAAACAGCAACGCAGGCTGTGCACAACCGAGGACCAAAAAGGAACCTAACATAGAGACTCTAATTAACCAGCATAGGGAACCAACTGACGTACGTTCATCCATGATGCATCTGTATATCCTGCTTGTGGAATGAGAGGGCTTCACAAATTCCGCTCCTTGAATAACCTGTTTCTTCAAGCTCTCTATCAACATACAATCTCGATAGGAGATTTCACTCTTTTCTTGTCAAAACAGACAGCTTAGTTGGCCAAATAGCCCAACAGACAGCAGGCAAGCCCACTGTGTGCATCTGATCTGACCCTGGGGACGATGTTGGTCCAAACTCCCAGGTCTACACAGTCAGCACAAATTCACTGACCTAACAAAAATCGGTTGTGTCGGCATTGGCCAGTAGCAGTGCCGATCTGTCTTAAATTTGGTACGTACTCGGTGTTGGAAGCGAAGGAGTATCTTCAACTGTTGGACTCGAAGATCCAGAAGGTAAAAAGAGTGTGCAACAGAGTAGATTATGAACTTGCCAACCTTATCAACTTGGAATGTAATTCTATGTCTAGCTATATAAAGCTTTCTTTACCTCCGAAAAAAAAAAATCAGCTGTGCATATTAATCCTGTCACTGTTGAAGAGTAATGGCAAGGTAGACAATGGTACATGATCATAGGTAGACAAATTGTCATCTGTCAACTGTTATGATTGCGCCTCACATTTTCTGAAAAATAATGAGAATGTGGTACTGAAATTACAGTTGTCCACGACCATGCATGATCTCAGGACGTAGCTAGCTCATTGTTAATTATGATGATGGGGCGCATGCATGCATGGCATGTGCATGGTGCAGTGGGCATTAATTATTCAAGTGACACGTACTGGTGTTTCTCTATTATGTCTATCTGGACGGAAAAAAAATCTGAATAAGTGGCTGTTCAATTGTACGTTATACGTGCAAACTAATCCTATATCAATCGGTGAGGTTTCATGTGGTGAAACCTACTCACCTAAATTTGAGTCCTCAATTTGGCATAGGTGTTTGTATTTCTCTAGATTTATTTTTTTTAAAAAAAAAAGTAACGGTGTTATGCATTCCATAATAGACGACGTCCTCGTCGACAATAATTATGAATAACAATAATAATAATAATAATAATAATAATATTATTATTATTATTATTATTATTATTATTATTATTATTATTATTATTACTACTACTACTACTATTACCAGTAGTAGTAGTAGCGGTGGGAGCGTGTAGTAGGAGTAGTAGCAGCAAAGTAGGAGGAGTAGTAGGAGTAGCAGCAGCAGCAGCGGTAGGAGGAGTAGTAGTAATAGCGGTATTATTATTATTGTTGTTGTTATTGTTATTGTTGTTATTATTGTTATTGTTATTGTTGCAGCGGTAGGAGGAGTAGGAGGAGTAGTAGTAATAGCGGTATTATTATTATTATTATTATTATTATTATTATTATTATTATTATTATTATTGTTGTTGTTGTTGTTATTGTTATTGTTATTATTATTATTATTATTATTATTATTATTATTATTATTATTATTATTATTATTATTATTGTTGTTGTTGTTGTTATTGTTGTTGTTGTTATTATTGTTGTTGTTGTTATTATTATTATTATTATTGTTATTATTATCGTTACTATGCTTCTCACGCTAAGTGGCGGATCTACTTTAAATGGCTATACCACATCAAAATTTCTACATATAATTCGATAAAACCTACCCCGTCCATTTCAAATAATAAATCATCTTAACTTTCTTGGAGAATCAAATCATATCAAGTTTGATCAAAATTATAGAAATTAAAATTATGACATCAAATAGGTATAATATGAAAAAATATAATTAATGAAGAATCTAATTATGCTTATTCGGTATCATAAATGTTACGCTACTTATTCGTGTCTTGAGACTCCTACTACACTTGGTCACAGTGTCCGTTCTTCAACCCTACTCACTAATCATTTGATGGAATTGGGGGTGATCGAGATGGGTGTTCATTATTCACATGTGACTAAGATGGAGTTTCTTAATTTCAATGTTCTAATCTCCATTTGTGGTGCGACTTTGAACTACAGAACACTGAGAGAGATTTCAGGACTGGGATATCATGGTTGAGGTGGTTCTGAATCGTTTTGATAAGGATGAATACCCATCGCATGTAGTTGCTTCAGTTGGACTCTCTCAAGCAAATGGGTCAATGTCAAGTACCAAAAGTCATTAAATCATAGTCCATAACTATGGTTTGGAAGATCAAAATTGGTCCTAAAGACAAGTAGGTCCTAAAGACTTGATCCAATATTGTTGTACTTTTTTTCCTAATGAGTTTTTTTTTCATTTTATTTTCTCATTTTTTAACGAGACAACAGGTGCAATACAACCTACGCTTGCAATGTACTCTTTTCTCCTACTTTTTCCCTTTGGGCTTTTAGGGGTAGTTTTTTATGAGCTATGCATATAGTAGCGCCATTTGGCCAAGCGGAACTGTTCTGAAATTGTTTAAGGAGCAAATCACTATATGGTACAGATGGGAGTGAGAATAAACAAATGGGAGAGGAGTCTCGATAAACAATTGATAGGTTGCTTCCTCCTATAAAAAGTAAATGGGAGAGGAGTCATGACAAACAACTCATTGGTTGCAACCTCCTATAAAAGGATAGCCAGCCCCAGGAGAAATCACTATGTTACAATGCAAGAAAGATTTTAAACATGGCTCTCAATTGTTAGAGCCAAATGAAGAATAGAAAGAGAAAATGAATATGGCATGTTGTATTCTTGAGTTAAATGTGCAGATTTTTCCCCTTTCATGAATGCTTCTTTACTCTCCCTCTATCCTAATTATGTCGCTTTGGCATCTTAGTAGGTACAACAGAGTCTCAGTGAACATGGACACTCGGTTTGTCCAGATGCATGGTAGGGGCTATGAATGCGGACATTGAAATCCAATACCCGACAGTCATAGCGGGATAGAGGGAGTAGAATTGTACAATTGGACAGTAACGGCCCCTTTACATTATTTTGGTTATTATACTATACGTCTTCTTGAGGGTGTACTGTTTTAGGCATTGTTTGGTTGACTGAAACGGTTCCGATAATAGGTGGGATCAGAAGAAACGTCGTTGAACAGCGTATAGGTGAAACATTTCTTCTTGAAATGGTTCTGATCGATTGGTACTTTGCTTCCTATTAACACGAATGATTCTGATTTTGTAGCCTAATGGTATTCTGATACACCATCTGAAACTTTTCTGAAGAAATCTAGTTTTAAACGTTTCTACAAGAATCTTTATACCTACCAAAGGGCCCTATACAAAAGAGACTCATTATCCCTAATGAAAAATCAAAATGTCTATTTTACGCCCTTTAAAATGTCGTTGGGCTTGGTTTCCCCTACACTATCAAAGATGCCATTTTCAATTCTCAAACTTTGTATCTAGGGCAATTGAAGTGTGTAATCGTCCTCAAACTTCTTTTCAACTCAACCTAATTTGTCCCTAGGAATACCACCCATGATTAAAAGAAAAAAATAATATTTGGATAAAAAAAACTTCATTAGTGAACAATCTTAAATTCTTTAGTGTTCATTAGTAATTCTAACATATGTTGTTTTAAATGTCATTGTATAATGATACTATATGTATATCCTACTACATTGCGTTTATAGTAGTCATTATAGTTGCTAGAGACGCTACTTATTAGTATCTAGAGAACATATTGATGAATGAAAGTAACAACAAATCAACAACATTTTAGTTGAGCTATTTGCAGTGTCACAAAATAATTGAACAATATGATATTTGAGTTAAACCATCCAATTATTTAAATTTGAGGATATTTGGAACTACATTTATATTCAAATTAATATCTGATTATAAATATCGAAAATGTTTTATATGATCTGAGAGATGATGCCAGGGGACACTAGTATGTAACGATACCGGCCATCACGAATCACATAGTGGTCATAGAGCTGACAAGGTGTGACATCGTAGCCTTCTACGACGAAAGGAGGAAGAATGAAACTGAGCTGAAAAGAAAGGCTTGAATCCTAAAATGCTTTATGATAGTTCATGAATAAAACTGAACTCGAATACAATATTTTTTCGGACTCATAAACAGTCATTTCAGCAGTGCTAGGGTGAAATTGAGTCGAAAAGAAAAAAAAAGAAGGGGGGCGGGGACAAGGACTGAAATGATCATCAAGAAAGTTTAGAGACAAAGCTGAATCAAAATGACCATTTCACCAACTCTTACACAAAAATCGTTCTCAAATCCTTCACCAACTCTTGTAATTTTGTTTTTTTTTTTCTCCGTGATATATATCTTTGAGTGTAGGAAGGCAACTATGGGCGCACCTCGATCGTATCCGCGTCCCATGCGCGTTTTCGGGTTAGGCGATGGAGACGGAGAGCCGCCGTCGCAATCGGGAAAGAGTCGACCAGGCCGAACGCCAAATTCGCGTATACCGTATTCATATCCCAACCAACCAGATGTACTACATCTTTTTATTTTTTTTTCTATTTTAGAAAAAACACGTGTACATGCTCCTTTCCCATCCCTCAGCCCATACAGTTCCACGACGCCAATGATGATGAATGGAAGAAGTAAGCAGGCCATCCAGTTGTGCATACGTACAGGGAGCGTACGGCAAACATTCCCGGCTTGGCTTGCATAGCATGATGCGGGTGCGGCCGTCAGCAAAGATCCGGTCCGCGTTCCGTCGCCGTCGCCGCCGTGGGCTGTGCCACGTCGCCCACACAAGTGTAACACGCACGGTGGCGGTCAAATGACACGTCGCTCGATCCCTCGCGAGCCTGCTTGGATGACGAGCGGCGCGCGTCGTGAGACAGAGATTCCGGGAGCGAGAACAGCCAGTGTCCACAAGAGGCAAAGCGGCGGCTGGTGCTTGGACTCTGGTAGTACGTACTAGCCGCCAGACGGCAACGGCAGCACCGCACCGCATGCATGCACAGCAGCGTTCCGTGCGACGGCACGGCACAGCGGCGACGGGGACGAAGCTTCCGCGAAGCTTCCCTGACCATGACGCAGGCCAATCATGACTGCAGTAGATAGCCTAGCCGGGGGCCGATCCTAGCATTCACTGCTCGATCTTGCTCCTTCCGGCGAGAGAACCGCTATCTCTATCTCATCTGATCTCATCTGCATGCATGATTATCCCTCCTGATTACCCATTGATCATCAACTAATCAGTCTCCTAAACAAATACCAGTTCGATGGCACATTCATCTTCTTCATTCACTCCAGTCTCCAGAAGACAAATATCTGCCAGCAATTTTTTTACAAGCCGGTACCCACGGTTTTCTTGAATAATTAGATTAGATTAGTACTGGCACTCAAGCATAGATCAATAATTCCTCCTCGCATCTTTGCCTTTCCCTCCCTCGCCCTCCCTCCCTATATATCCTCCTCTGCGGCGGCAGCACAGAGGTCGCCCACCGCCCTGTCACCCTGTGACTCCACAGCCAAAAAGCGGCGGCAGGACAGAGGTAGCCACAAGACAAGAGAGGAAGGGGAAGGGAGGATCGTCCCAAGAAGAGATCGATGGATCGGCTGCCGGAGACCCGTGGGATGCGCAAGTACGCGTCGGAAGCCGGCGGGCTGCTGCGCGAGGCGCGGCATGGCCCGCACGGGCGGTCGCTGACGGCGCGCACGGCGCACAACATGTCGGCGTCGGCGCTCCGGAAGAAGTCGGACGCGTCGCTGGTGCGCAAGGTGCCGGTGGCGCCGCTCCGACCGGTGCTCGCCAACCTGCAGGAGGTGTTCCTCGGCACCAAGCTCGCCGTGCTCTTCCCCGCCGTGCCGCTCGCCATCGCCGCCCAGTGCGCCAACTTCGGCCAGGTATTATCTTGCTGTGGTTTTTCTCTCGATAATCGGCGGTTTCCATTCGACGATTAGCAGCAGCCCTGACGATTATGTCGTTATTACAATATTATTTGGTGATGCGTGAGATCGATAGATTGATTATTATCGGATCTCTCGGTGAGTGGGTGTCCTGTCCTGTCGCTCCTGGTTCGGGACGACGATGTTGGCGATGGCGAGAGAAGGCAGGCCAAATGGCCGTTGTTCGATAGGTGCTTAACGACATTCCCTTTGTTGAGCTCTGATGCGAATTGACCTCTTCTTGGCCGGGGCCGGCCCTCCTCTCATCTCATCTCCTTGAGAGACAGGGAGAGTTGAGACACAGAACGTGACAACGGGCGCTGCGCAGACGCCTGCGGCCAGCTCCAGTAGTTTCACGTTCTCAACTGTTGCAGTCATTCGGGGCTCTACTGTACCAGACGTTTAAATGCCAAAAGTTGTTAGCCGTTGTTGGACTATACTACTAAATAGGGGCCGTATAATATAAGTACATATATTCTACCAGTCGTCCCTTGTTCGCTCCCATCCACTAAACTCCTCTCACCCTTATTTTTCATTCTACCAAACAGCAATGTTTCAGCACGATAACTACCATGTTATGGTTCCCACAGTATTTATCTCTCTTCCTCTCCATTTTTTTATTTTTCCATGCATCGTTCATGTTTTTATATACGCGAATAATATAAAGTATAAAAAATGGCAAAATAAAAAAAAACATGTGAATTCGGTGATTCCTATTCTTATCAGCACTTTTTATTCGCCGCTGCTCGGCTCGAGACCACACTTTTAATTGCCTGAGCCTGGATGAAACCAACCTTTCTGCCGATGGCCCGACCCGATGTACAGCCACACACATAGCCACGCGGGGCGGCGGGGCAGAGGGATACGGATGCGTGGTGCCCTTCGGGCCTTGCCGATCAGACGATGTAGCCAGCCACCTTCATAAAAAAAAAAATGTAGCCAGCCACAGCCAGATGAAATCCTTTGAGCACCCTTTCGCCGGGCGCAACAGGCAGGCAGTTTTTTGTCAAAAAAAAAAACAGGCAGGCAGCACCAGCGCCTGCCCCTCGCCTTTATGATTCCTGCTGCACGACGTGGGGTCTCTGTAGCCTTCGGATCAGCGTAATCCACGGATCGCACAAGCACGCTTGTCACGTTGGGAGCGGTTAGGTGCCTTGATGGCCTGCCTACCACGCCTTTCGCACCGGATGCGGACGACACCTGGTTTTGCTCTGCTCTCGTGTAGTGGTGCGAGAGCGACGTCACGTACTCAAGCTTTAAAAAATGCTACGTACTATATAGATGATACCTACCAACCTGCCACTCTTACACATTGGATTGGATATTGACACAAGACTGGATTAGTCTAATTTTCCCTAGCACTACTACTTGATTTCCTTACCTCATACAGTAATATATATATATATATATAGAGGTGGGCGATCCATTTTGTGTTAAGGTTGGTTGAAATCTTAATTGGAAATGCCTCATTCATTGGCAGGTGTGGGTGTTTGCACTCAGCTTACTCGGCCTCATTCCTCTCGCCGAGCGTGTCAGCTTCCTCACCGAGTAAGCCCATCATCGCCACTTATTTAGATTTGTGCTTCAGTCATCCACGTAACAACCTTTAACTAATTACACGCTGACACGCCTTGTGTCGTTTTGTTGTCATTCGTTCCTGCAGGCAGATCGCAATATACACCGGTCCCACTGGTAAGTCAAATTAAATTCAGTCTAGACTATGACTTCCATTGACTTTTCAAAGTCAGCAACAGAGATCTCATTCTGAATGCTTCTGCTGCTCTGCATGACGGCGCTACCAGTGGGCGGCCTCCTGAACGCGACGTGCGGCAACGCCACGGAGCTCATCATCGCGCTCTTCGCGCTCATGGAGGGCAAGATCGAGGTCGTCAAGTGCTCCCTGCTCGGCTCCGTCCTCTCCAACCTGCTGCTCGTGCTCGGCACCTCCCTCTTCTGCGGCGGCGTCGTCAACCTCGGCTCCGACCAGCCGTACGACAGGGTACGTGCGTACCATAGCAATACGTCGTCAATAGTTAATACTTTCCACATCACCTGATGCACGTTGCTTGCGCATGCAGACACAAGCGGACGTCAGCACGGGGCTCCTCATCCTCGGCGTGCTGTGCCAGTCGCTGCCGCTCATGCTGCGCTACGCGGTGAGCGCCGGCGAGCACACCGTCGCCGCGGACACCACGGTGCTCGACCTCTCCCGCGCCTGCAGCATCGTCATGCTGCTCGCCTACGTCGCCTACCTCTTCTTCCAGCTCAAGACGCACGCGCAGCTGTTCGAGCCGCAGGAGGTCGCCGACGAGGACGGCGAGGCAGAGGAGGACGAACAGGCCGTCATCGGATTCGCCAGCGGCCTCTTCTGGCTCGCCTTCAAGACCGTGCTCATCGCCATCCTGTCCGAGTACGTTGTCGGCACCATTGAGGTACATGCAGTTTACTTATTTACTACATCAATCAATCGTTCCCTCTGTCATTCGATCTTAAATATCCCGGATTGGTACTAACGTGGGCTACACCCATCAATCACGCGCTGTACGTGCTGCCAGCCTACCTCCAAATCCTGGGGTTTGTCTGTCAGCTTCATCAGCATCATCCTGCTACCAATCGTTGGGAACGCCGCGGAGCATGCCGGGGCAATCATTTTTGCGCTCAAGAACAAGCTGGTAGGACACACCCAGCCCAGATTATTCCTCTTGTCTCACATGTTCATGGACGGATCACGACCATCAACTGCTCATGACATGACTATAAATAGCCCAATCATGTTACTAACTGTTTCGCTCCTGATACAACACAGGACATCACCCTTGGAGTAGCTTTGGGTTCGGCAACCCAAATCTCCATGTTTGTGGTGGGTATTAAAGTTTATTATTACAAGTCATGACGCGTCGTACCATATCATATCCATTCCAGATTTCATTGGCTTAAATTACTACCTAATCATTGTGGAATAATCGTGCCATTACATGCCAAATGTGACAGGTGCCGCTGAGTGTCATTGTGGCTTGGATCGCGGGTATTCAAATGGATCTCGACTTCAAGCTGCTAGAAACCGGCTCTCTTTTCGTCTCAGTAATAGTGACAGCATTCACTCTCCAGGTACACACTACTCTCCTTTCTCATCATTGAACATCTAAAAGTTCAAACTGGTTTACAATGTATAAGATGGAACTTTGGTAGTGAAGATCACTAATCAATTCAACTAGAAAGAGTTTGTGTATATCAGTAAATGTCGTTGAGTCTTTTTCTTATCGTGTTGACCATACTTTGCGACTTTTGCAGGATGGATCGTCACATTATCTGAAGGGGATCCTTCTGCTGCTGTGCTACATTGTGATCGGTGCATGCTTTTTTGTTACGAGGCAATCTGCAAGTATGTTCGCTCCTTTCACAGAATAGACTGAGATTTACACTTTGTCTTCAGTTGTTCGGATTTTGCTTCTGTCATTCTCATCATCCATCTTTTTGATCATAATATAGGTGATGCAAACAACAATGGTGCTGGGCTGTCGCTGCCAACCGGTACTTCGAGTGCACAAGTTGCATAATGGGTGAGCCAGCAGGACCTTTATTTTTTCGGTGGTTCATCTATCCACTAGTAGCGGCTTATAGTAGTTTAAAAGGATAATAGGTGTTTAGTTTGACCAGCAGACGGCAGAGATGATATGAAAGCAACTCCTGTCTTAATCATGCATACGCATGCCCCGTTGCTATAGAATCACCCTGACCCTGGGACAGCTGGTGTGTTCATCATTTGATTAGTAGCTATAATCTGTCTTACTCATAGATTAAGTATACATAGGTTGTAGTATATAATTTATTTGCCACGGCAATCACATGTCCTGCATGAAAGTTACGCCAGTGCGTCTTAATTTATCTGGTCATCTTTCTAGGCAGAATGCTTGTTTTCCACACGACAAGAACTATTTTTCAGTCAGTGGCTTCTAACTTTACTGTACTAAATCTTGAATGTTCTTAGTCGTTTAAACTCAACTGACATGAATGGTGAGGTTTGGCTGTCCTAATATATATCCATTTCACGTTCTGACCAACAGTTGTCTCTGCAATCCTATCAGATTTATTCTGTCATCATCTCGAAGCAGCTTTTGTGTTTGATGTGTAGTGTAGCAAATATGCTGTGTTCATATATTTAAGTTGGTGTGAATCCTAAATATGTATTTTTAGCAATGAAATATATGTGCCTTGAGTAGCAGCAATGTCATGCAACTTTTACACTAATGTGCTGTGCCCCAATTGTTTTTTTTTTTTCAAGGAACAGGAGGGGCAAGCCCCCATCCTTTTATCTGCTTTCCTTCCCCCCTTATAAATAATGCTATAGCCAGAATAGGATGTATAGGAATTTGGGATACTGATGAGAATTGACAACACCAGAGTGGTTCTATGTCTGGCAGACCACTGTAAACATGGTCAAAACTGTTTCACAGACAATTTGTTTAATTAATACCAACTAGTACTCAAGTGGGAAGTGGCATAATTGTTGGGCTTGTGCTATCTTTATTTATGTTAATTCTTAAATTAGTCCATATTTTAAAAGGGGTAGGTCTGTTACAAATCTTGAGAAAATGACATGAAAACAGATCAGGATGTTGCAACAACTGAGGTGTGCTTGACAAGCAGCTAAATAATATATTGTGTCATAGATTAATATATTTGTGGGTCTTAATATTATGCTTTAGCAAAACAATGCAATTTACTTTAGTGATGAGTAGCATTATATTTCAGCCAAAGGCTTGAATTCTTGACTACTAATACTAAAGTGAAGCTTAGCATTATTTCCAAAATGATATGTAACTACCAACTTGCATTCAAATGTTGTAGCTCTGTAATTTCATCTAATGACCTATAAACGTGCAGTTCAAGGGTCATGCCTGAACAGATGAGCACCCAAGAGAGTAACGCAGTGTTCAAGTCTGAAACAATGCTGTGCAAAAATTGATGCTTTCAGAAGAGGCGAAATCAGTCAGTGGCTCAGTGCTGTCGGGGAAATGTATTCATCACTGCGCAAAAAATCGGCATATGAGAAGTATCATTTGTGCTTGTATTACTATTGGTTTAGTTAGGAGCTGCTGTTGCAATAAGTGTAGCGAATATGCATCCGGTCTATGTATATGATGGTGTCTTGTTTCATTTATTATACACCTTAATAAGATATGCAGAGGGTGGATTTGTATATATATGCGGCTTGCGCATTTTTACAGGATGATTTCCAGCTTGTTTCACTGGGGTAACCAGTGGGGATTTTTTTTTCCTAAGGGAACCAGACTACCAGAGGGGGTCTTGGATCAAGGCAGCAAGCCAGCAAACACAGGCCTGGGATAATTAACTATATTTTATGGGTTCAGGAAATTCATGCAAACCCGAAGTTGCATTCAAAACCCCTTACAACAATATACTGGCCATCCTACTTCCCGCGTTTGCAACAGACATGTTGGCTCAAGGATTGATAAAACCCGGGAACAAGCTGTGCTCGTTTGGCCAGCTGAGCCACCCGGGTTCGAGTTGCTGAGCCAGCTGGGCTGATACTAGCCAGGTGCCTCACCTATTTATTCCGTTAATAAGTCCTTCCTCGCACGAATAATCTACCACTATCATATCTAAGGATGAAATCGAAATAGAAATATCTTGAACAGAACCATATCATTTTCTGCATTTAATCAGATCGAATCCATATTTTCATGCCCGACTTTAGCATTTTCGTTTTTTTCATTTCAAATTTAAAAGTAGAAAATGATTGAAGAGTTTTTCTACCGAATTCCAAATGTTTTCTACTTAGAATTTGGAATATCCCGAATTAAAAATTTCCAAATTTGGTTGCTGATCATTATTGTTTAGTCAACTAAGCAAAGACAAGTGTGGAGAACTAGTGTCCATGGGATGCATTATATAGGAAGCTCCACCCCAAATAATGGTTGTGGAGTATTCAAATGTAAAAGTAGAAAATAATTGTGGAGTTTTTCGACCGCCTTCAACCGCTTTCATTCTTATCAAATCTCTCTCGTAGCCCTAGATATAGCACTAGAGGTTTGAGTGTGTGCGTGTGGTTTGTGGTGGTGCGTTAGTCCAGATACAACTTCTTATAATCAAAGGTTGAGGCAATAAAAAGAGGATTGACAAAACCTAGTGCTAGCTTGTTTTTCTTCCCCGGTCCTCCTGGTTCCTAAGAAGGATGGGACTTATTATTTCTATGTATATTTTTATCATTTGGTTGAATGCTTTAATTTAAATTAAGTTCCGTATTTCTATTTTTTTATACCTAAGAAGGATTAATCATATACTTCTATCATTGGTTGAATGCTTTAACATTAAAAAACTAATGTCCCTGTTCTTATTTTGAAAAATTGTAAAATGCCTCTCGTGGCGTTGTCCATTTTTATTGTAGAAGTTGAATTGTTGTCTCCAAATTTTCAAAAAATTCAGGCATTTACATCTGTATTTGATTTTTTTTTTTTTTTTTGTGATGCATCTGTATTTGATTGTATGCTAGCTTGCGTATTAGATCTACTTCATCTATTTTTAAATAAGTGTCTCTATGATAATGATGCCGGTCAAACTTTTAAAATTTAATTAGGTTTGTATCAAATATTAGCAACATTTGTATCTCCAAATAAGTTTATTATGAAAATAGATTAAACCATCTATCTAATAATATTAATTATGACTACAATTGGTCAACGAAAATGTTTGATTTTTTTAAGAAACGAGAACGACGCTACTGATTTTGGGATATAGGATGAGCATCGAACGGGCCGGAGCAGTGGCTTATAGAGC
Source organism: Hyparrhenia diplandra (assembly GCA_015847255.1). NCBI lineage: Eukaryota > Viridiplantae > Streptophyta > Magnoliopsida > Poales > Poaceae > Hyparrhenia > Hyparrhenia diplandra. The sequence goes on along the minus strand of JADLZK010005047.1, from coordinate 94,664 downwards.
AGTCTAGCCGCCACAAAGGTTGATCGCCATGTGCCCCCTTCACGACGACATCCAGAAGAAAACTAAGCTCGGTCAAGCATCAACTATTCAACTTTGACGGAACGTCTGGCATCGGCTGCTTCCCCTTCTCACACAGCCATGACGATGCCATCAACATCTAGGACTAAGCGAAGCTACCTCTTTTTTCTATTCTGCCTTATCACGCACTACAGAGAAGTCCCAACCAAAGAGGCAACAGCAGCCGCCCATCAACACCACCATGTCGACGCCGCCCGCGCTTGCGACGGCTGCCAAGGAGCGACGCGCATCATCCTGGTGCACGGCACGGGCCACGGCGGGTGGTGCTGGTACCGGGTCGCCACGCTGCTCCGCGCCGCGGGACACCGCGTGGACGCGCCGGACCTCGCGGCGTCCGGCATCGACTCGCGGCAGCTCCGGGACGTGCCCACCTTCGAGGACTACACGCGGCCGCTGCTGGACGCGCTCCGGGCGCTCCCGCCCGGGAGAGGGCAGTCCTCGTCGGCCACAGCTTCGGTGGCATGAACATCGCGCTCGCCGCCGAGATGTTCCCGGAGAAGGTGGCGGCCGCCGTGTTCGTCACCGCGTTCCTGCCGGACTGCACCAACCCACGCTCGCACGTCATCGAGAAGGTACGTCAGTACTGCTTCGCCTTGCTGTTTGTCGTTGAGGTAGCTATCGTTGTGACCTGCTGCTGCTGACATGAATGGTCCCGTGCTCTCCACTACTCCGCCCTGGCCATCTCTCTCGAAGGTTACCGTGCCAGACTGGATGGACACCGTCACGGATGAAAAGCACGTTCCACCCTCGGTGTTTCTGGGGCCCGAATTCCTGCGCCACAAGCTCTACCAGCTGAGCCCACCGGAGGTACGTACTGTACTCCCTTGCAAATCTGCTGATGACTGAATCGTCTCATGAACCGGAAAATATCCAGTATTTGTAATCGGTTATCTCTGTGCAGGACTATACGCTGTCCCAGAGCCTGGCCCGGGTGAGCTCATACTACGTGCCCGACCTGCAGAGCCAGCCGCCGTTCAGTGAGTCCAGGTACGGCGCGGTGAGGAAGGTTTTCGTGGTCTGCAAGCACGACCAGGCCATGACCGAGGCGTACCAGCACGCGATGATCGCCGGCTTCCCGGTCGCGGAGGTGAGGGAGATCGCCACCGCCGACCACATGGCCATGTTCTCCGCGCCGGCTGAGCTCGCTGGGCACCTCGCCCACGTCGCCAACACGTACGCTTGATACCGCTACCAATGTTTCGTCAGAAGAAATGTCTCCCCGGTCGAAATGGCAACTTACTCCAGTAATAATACTTCGGGTTTCGGAGGCCCATATTCTAAAGATTGCTTGGAGCTTCCGGGGTGCAGATGTAACAAGTTATTATAATTAAGTCTCGAATAGAATTTCTTCCTAAACTCGGTCCATTTCCACAACATGGATCTAACTTACCCTATGAAAGACGTGCACCCAAGATTTTCCATCGTAGACACATTTCCCTGTGCCCACAGTGCACGCCAAAACCCTCTCACAAATCACTGTACGCGCAACAGTACTCGAGCACAGTCGTCGGATCAGCGGCGACAAGATCCTCCCCTTCCACGCATCCCACACTCCCGAAGCATCTACCTGGCTCGATCTTCACCACTTTGCCAAATCCCCATCTGCGTCCCAGCACAGCTCTGCCGCCGCAACTCCTCCCTCGCTGAATCCCCATCTTCACCTGCGCACAACTTCAACGCCGCAAACCCTCCATCCTCCTCCAGCCGCCTCTGTCCTCTGTCCCTGCACACGCAGCTAAGGCCGTCTTAATGGTGAGTTTCATTGTGTTGTTTTCAAGATTGCCATGTCATATGAAATGAAATGAAACTTGGATGAAACCCCTACTCTCAATGGAGAGTTTTATTTTGTGGTTTCATAGGCATTTAATTTCATGACTCAGAGAGTTGGTACTCGTGCTAGGAGAGTTTTATCTAGATGAAACTCATTTCTTCTCTCTCTTCTTAAATACACAGCCATGTGATCAAAAGTGTATATGTGGTAGCTTAATTAGGCCAGTCTCAATGGAGAGTTTCACCTCCGGTTTTGAAGATGTGAAATTTTGACATGAAATAGACGTCTTCCTCAATGCAAATAAAACTCCCATTACAATCCCAATGAGGCGGCTAATCCCCTCTCCGCCTCTCCCGCCGCCACTCTCCAGATCCCCGCAACTCCTTGCCTGTACGCGTCGGCCTCGAAGTCCTCGCCACATAACCCTTTTTTTTGAGAATGACACGGCATAACGAAGACACTCACAACACGCACGCACACTCACCCCTATGAACACACGCACGCAAACCCTACCCCTATGAGGCACCTCAGGGGCTGGGCAACCGCGATCGGAGATTCTCGGTCACCGTGAGCGCCTCGTCGTTGACGGAACGCCGCTACCACTTAATGCATAACGCCGGAAAAATCCTGGAAAAATCCCAAGAAAGGTGCGAGCACCCGGGATTTGAACCCTGGTGGGTAGCGTCCCACTTTGGACCGCCCTACCATTGGACTACAAGCCAATTCGCTCGCCACATAACCCTTGCCGGTCGCTCTGCCCCAATACATTGAGCTGCCCCCCTCGCAACCTGCCACCTCGCGGGAACTATCCACCGCCGTCACCCCGTCCTGTCAGGTACACACGTCTGAGTTCACTTCTTCATTTACATTCAGTTAACAACCCTATATATATATATATATATATATATATATATATATATATATATATATATATATGTGTGTGTGTGTGTGTGTGTGTGTGTGTGTGTGTGTGTGTGTGTGTGTGTGTGTGTGTGTCCATGTCAAATGATTAGTTATGCACGAAAGAACTCTTACTTAGATTACAGTGAATTTCGATTTTTTTTTCTCATCTGAGTTCCCTTCTTCATTTACGTTCAGTTTTTTTTTTTTTTTTAGATAATGGAAATTATATTCCGGCTTCAGTCATCCGAGGATGCATCGGGCCAACAAAATTACAAGCGGAAAAAAAGTGTTACAGGTAAGGCAGAAGTCACCCGAAAACACTAGTGCACTTTTTAAAAAATAAAACAACTAAAACTCGTCCACCAATGGAGACTCGGATCACGTAACACAGCAACAAACATAAGACCCCATAAGCGTGTGCGATGAGCCGCCACCTTGATGCCGGCATCGGCCGACATCCAAGGGATCTTCCACCAGGCGGCGTCTCAACGAGAAAAATGCCATCCAAAGACGCCATCGCCGCCCACCCAAGCGGTGTAGGTTTTCACCGTAGAGATCCGCTTGAAAGACGGCGCCTCAACGAGGAAAGTGGGCGCCCTCGGGCGTCCACCGTCGTCGTAGTAGTGAGCGGTCAATGCCATGTCTCCGGAGCCACGCCGTTCATGCCAACCGCCGGCGGCGTGCACCATCGCCCGAAATCTGGTCTGGAAAACAAAGCCCGGCGTCCGCCGCCATCCTCGCCGTCCCTTTCCACGACTCCTCCACCTTGACGGCTGCTGAAGCCACCATGGCCGCCACCGGTTCTCCGATCGGTCGAACCAAATGCTTCACCATCGCCGCCGCCCGAGAACCGCGGCGAACACGTCCGCAACATGGAATTCGTGCACCAAAAAGTGTATACGGATGGCGCGATGCGGTATGGTATGGTCCGCAAACTAATTACGTGAACCCAATGATCTTTATGAGGCACTTGATGATCAAAATTGGAAGGGAGCAATGGATGAAGAGTATGGTGCTTTAATGCGTAATAACACATGGCACTTGGTTCCCGCAACTCAGGGGACGCAATCTGATTGATTGCAAATGGGTTTATAAGATAAAAAGGAAGGCTGATGGTACTATTGATCGGTACAAGGCTCGTTTGGTTGCTAAAGGGTTTAAAAACAGCGTTATGGTATTGACTACGAAGAGACTTTCAGTCCTGTAGTCAAGGCGCCACAATTAGACTAATATTGTCACTAGCGGTCTCTAATGGATGGTCTTCCTCCATGGTCGACGTCTTTGCAATGCCCATCGTCCCGGGTCGCGGATCAGCCCGCACTTGGGTTCTCCGGCGCCCAGATATGGGCGGTCGGCCCGCGCCACCATGGGTCGGACCTTCGCCGCTCCACCCAAAGCCCTACGCTCCACCGCCACCGCCGCGACGTCCGCGTATCGCCTCCAAATCGCTCCGGCGACCCGCGCCGACACCTCCACCACCGCGCCTGGTGGCCCGAGGCGGAGCCACCTCACCACTCCATCGGGCCGCGGGCCGGTGCGCCGCGACGCGCCTCGAGGCGCCGGATCCGGGCATGTGAGCCCGCCGCGGACGGCGGCCGCCGCCGTCGGGCGAGCCCGGCCGAATCGGAGGCGAGGGGCCGGATCGGGAGGCGGGCCGGATCCGTCGAGCGCCTCCGCCGCCGCCGCCCGGCGAGCACCGTAGGGACGGCCTCAACCGCGCTGTCGCCCGCCACGCCGAGCCGAGACGGGCCGAGTGTAGCCCCGCCCGCCACCATCCTTGAGAGCGCCGGGCTTCCCGTGGCGCTCTTCGGCGGCGGCAAGGCGAGGGGAGGGAGGGGGAGCGGCGGCGATGGCGGCGGGGTTCGCCCGAGCCGCCCGACGCGAAGGCGACGCGAGGCTCTCCGCTTTCTCGATCTCATTTACGTTCGGTTAATCGCACTATATATGTGTCCATGTCAATTGATAATTGTTATGCACGAAAGAACACTTACCTGGATTACTGATTGATTTCGATTTTACCACCCCGAACAAATGTTTTCCCCTCTGTAATTCAGACTTTGCATACCAGTTCATATAATCATTTTGGTTGTTTGTTACAAAGCACGCCGACGCCGCCTATATCCGGGCAATCTGTACCTTGCTACTTCGAAGATAACGGCTGCACCCTCCCGATCTTGCTTGCTACCACACAAAGCTCAAATGCATCCCTCCAAAATGGGCGTACAAGTAAACGTCCTTGACACCTCGTTATCTAGCTATGACGTGGTGGAACTTTTGTAGCATTGTACGTAAGGTCAAGCTTTGTAGAAACAAAGGAAACGCCCCGCGTCGCCCTCCCCACGCGGGCGACTTCGTGGGCCCCCGAGCAGCGCCGCCGCCGGTCCCTCTCCTCCCTCTCACGCCCGCCCGCCGAGCGAGCCGCCAAGGCAAGGCCGTCTTACCGGCCGGGGATGGCGGCGGCGCGGGCTCGCTCCCCGAATCGGTGGCTCGACGACGCAAAACTGCGGAGGTCGGGCGGGTTCGGCCGCGACGAGCAATGTGGGGCTCGCCCGGGGCTGCCCGGCGGCGGCGATCGCAGCGGCGCGCCGGCGGAGCCCGGCCGGCGCGGGGTGGCGGCGGCGGCGGGATTCTTCTTCTCCCCCTCGGTCGTTTCCTCCCTCCTCCATGGCAGCACCGCGACGCCGGGCCCTGGCTGCCCGGTGCGGGCGCCCATCCAGTGCCCTTGTGGCCGGATCCGGTCCGCCCAGTGGGGTGATGTCGGTGGTGGTGGCCATGGGGGGAGGCGGCGGCGCCGGCTTGGGGCATCGGGCTCTCGCCCCTAGTGGCCGGATCCGGTGCTTCTTGGGCTGGGGCGGCGCCCAAGGTGGTGGGGCACTCGAGGCTCGACGTCGGTGGCGGTTGTCGGCAGCGTCGGGCTGTGGGTGCCGGGGCCGGCGATGATGACCGGCAACGGCTTCAACGTCGGCGGCCGCAGTGGCGCCGCGCGCGGTAGGCCCGGTCCCTTGTTTTGCCCGGTCGGAGGGGGGTGGCGCCCGACGCAGCTATGCGGCCGTCAGCTGCGTGCGGCCGGCGCGTTGATGCCCCCTCCGGCGGCGTCACGGGGATGGTCGGGCAGCGGCGACGCCCGGTGACAACATGCTACCGGTATCATGGCTCGAACATGGTGTTGTGGGATTCCGCGAAAAGCTTTGCCGGCGGTGACGCCTCCGGGCGCCACTTCCCCTCGCTGAGGCGTCGTGTTCCCCAACACTATCTTCCATGGGTGAAAACCCGTCCATCTTGGACCGATGGCGGCGGCGTCGTCGGCGTCATGCCCTTCGTGAAGGCGTTGGGTGGAATTTGTCTTGGCCACGATGTTGCCTCGGGTTGATGCTCTTCGCTTCTCGGATCGGGTCTACGTGTGGAGGGGGTGCTTGCAGCGGGAAGTCGGAGCTGCTGCGTCAGGGGATGCAGCTCGGCAACAATGACACGAGGCAAATCCTCCCTCCTTCATCGACCGGAATGCTTCGGAGGTCGGGAAAACGCCGGGGCAAAGCGGGAGGATCACGTAGGGAAGTCGGAGCTGCTCTTCGTCGAGCTTGGCAACGATGACCTGCGCGCCCCCCCGCTCCCGGTTGTTTGTTTGTCTTCCGTTTGTTTCGTCTAGAGTTTGTCATGGAAAGTCGGAGCTGCTGGGCTGCTTAGCAACCATGCTTGGCAACGATGACCTATGACAATTGTGTACTCTTCTCGCGTCGCGTGGGTGGGTTTGCTCTTCGTGTGCACTTTATGTGGCACCACGATGGCTACCCTTCTTGTAAAAAATTTTTCTATATCGTCTTAATTGAGCGGCAGAGCTCCTGCCATTGTTTCAAAAAAATCTAGCTATGACGCGTCCAAATTGGACATCCAATATATTTATCACACAAAGTTTAGCTTCCCTATTGTTTTTTTTTAAAAAAATGTTGTACCTATGGGTCACCTTCATCAACTACATAAGGCTGTTGCTGATTATACCCATTTGCTCTTAATATCATTGCATATAGGCACCATCCTTACTCCACTTAATTTGAATGGGCCTACATGCATGTGCCAACATTGCGATGCTCGCTTTTGGCTTCAGGAACGTGTTTGTAGAGAAAACAGATCTATTGTTCCTCACTTCCTCTATACAACAAATGTTGCGGAGGAGGGAGCATATCCCTCCCTATGTCCAATAGACCTCCATGGCTTTGCTACGTCTTATAGAGAGAATCGTTGTCGCTGTCAATACATCTATTTATTTGCTCACAGAAGTCAGAACTACAAAGGTATATCATCAAGGTATAAGTTTACAAGTGCCTCTACATATTTACTAATGCTAAAAGTATAATGTTCCTTATGATAACAACTTCATTTTTTCCTTAGCCTCCCTACAGATTGTTGCAAGTTATAACGCTAAGAACATGTACACCTATTTTCTTCACCACTTCAAATAACAATTCCACCAAACATTGTAAAATGATGAAGTCCATGGTCAGCAAGCATAAGTCAGGAGGCCTATCTACACAGGCTGCACCTTATTTCTCATGTATTCTGACTTGCAAAAATGAATATCATCTCACCACTTGCTGCGGTGAGTTTCTCAAGTTTATCTAAACCGCTTAACATATGTATGGCCATGTTCCTGTTTTTGCAGGTGTGTTAAACGTCTGCAGTTCTTGGCTTGGCATACAAATAAAAGAATGAATGAATTGATCAGAGTATCTTTGGGAGATATATTGCAAAATTTTCCAGTTATAATGCTGAAACAACTTCGAAAAGATGAAAGTTTCACATGTGGTCAGAAGATTACGATCGAAAAGATTGGACCTTCATGACAGTAGGTGAAACAATAAGGACCTGTCTAGCTGCTCAATAAGGGCACAGCTCTCGAATGTTGAGCATTCATTAATTAGTAATATTACTACTGTGAAGGATAATGCCATGAACAATGCGGCTTTGCATTAGTGTTGCTACTACAAATGCTGACAAACAAAAATGTATGGTTCTGTGTCTTTGAAACATTTAAGCCGATACTATTGTGTTCATGTCATACATTAGTAGTTACCACTGCTGTTTCTTTTGCTTCCATGTACATTCATATAGATTCATGTCTCTGCTAGTTTTCTTCTAAACTTCGGTTCATTTCGACACGACCACAACATGGAATTTTCAGCCATGGTTGGGACAGCTTTACTAGTTTATTTTTTCCACACGACCACAACAGATAAAACTGAAAAAATAGTTTATTTTAGCTTCTCGATCCTATATACGTGCCCTGCTGTGTACAAATGATAATTTTACTGTCACAACATGGGGTCGGCCCAGCCCAGAGGAGGGTAGGGCGGCCCGGCCAGCCCCCGAGGGGCGGGCGCACGTGCGGCCGGGGCGGCTGCCGCTGCCGCCACCTTCCCGCCTCGCACGCCATCGTCGAATCGGATTAGGATTAGAAATTTTTGTGTGAAGGAGATATTTCAATCTATAAGGAAGTCTCTTATTGAGAAAAGAATAAGAGTTTGCCTATAAAAGGTATTCGGAAATATAAGGAAACCTTTAGAGATTGCTTGGGATACAAGTCCCATAGGAGAATTATATAAACAAGGAGGATGTAATCTTTTATGGACAAACAAATAAAGGAAAATATTCCCCGCTCTTGCTCCCCAGTCCTAGATATCATATCTCTCACTCATGCATATCTCTCGCTCATAGCTCAGCCTGAGCACATTTTAACCGAAAACCGAAGACCGAACCGAACCGAACCGAACCGAAACCGAGCCGAAATGTCGGTTTTTCGGTTTTTCGTTCGGTGTCGTTTTGTTTACGGGATCTTCGGTTTTTCGGTTCGGTGTTCGGTTCTACCTCCAAACTAAACCGAACAACCGTAAAAACCGAACAAGACTGCAATCCACGCGGTCAACCCCCCCACCGTGGCCCAACAGAGCCCGAGGGGCAGCCCACCACGCAATCCCCAAGCTCCCACCTCACCCCGACACGGCGACTCCGACCCGGGCGACCCCATTAGTTCCCCACTCCCCACGCGGCTGTAACCTAGCTCCCTAGCGTGACCACCAAGCACAGGCATCCATGGGTGGCGTGCGCGGCGGCGCATCCATGGGCGGCGGGCGAAGCACGGCCGGCGGCGGCGCGGTGGCATCGCGCGCGGCGGCGCATCCATGGGCGGCGGGCGGCGCGGCAGGGGCGGCGCGGTGGCGCGGCGTTGCTGCTGCCTGGATGCGACGGCGCGCGCTACACGGCCGCGGGGAGGGTGGCAGCGGGCGTTCTTGAGCGCTGAGCAGGTCGCACGGCGGCGGCGGCTCGAGTCTGCGCTAGCGCGTGGGGGCAGCGACGAGGTTCGGTTTTTTTTCGGTTTAGAACCGAAAAACCGATGTAAAACCGAAACCGAAATCCTCGGTTTCTAGTTTTGAGGTAAACCGATCGGTTACTGTCTATTGGAAAACCGAAATTTTGAGCAACCGAAAAACCGAACCGAATTTTCGGTTAAAACCGAATGCCTAGGCTGACTCATAGCCCTAGATATAGGTCGTAGGTCTAGCTTACACACTAGAGGTGTGAGCGCGTACGTATGGTGTGCGTTGCTACATACTACAACTTGTAACCGAAGGTGAGGCAATAAAAAGGTGGATTGGTGAAACCATGTGCTAACTTGTTTTCTTCCTTTGTCCTCCTGGTTCCTAAGAAGGATGGAAGTTATATTTTCATCATTGGTTGAATGCTTTAACTTAAAATTAAGTTCCTTGTTCCTATTCCTTTTACCTAAGAAGGGTCTTATCATTTATGTGTATATTTTTATCATTGGTTGAATGCTTTTAACAACAAATCTAAGTTCCCTGTTCCTAGTTTAAAAAATTGTAAATTGCCTCTCATGGGGTTGTCCATTTTATTGTAGAAGTTCAATTGTCGTTTCCAAATTCTCAAAAATTCAGGCATTGACATCTGTATTCGATTGGATGCTAGCTTGTTTATTAGATCTACTTCATTTGTTCTAAAATAAGTGTTGTTATGATAATGTAGTCCAATGATAGGACGGTCCAGTGGGACGCTACCCACCAAGGTTCAAATCCTGGTGCTCGCACCTTTTCTTGGGATTTTCCCAGGATTTACCAGCGTTATACATTCAGTGGTAAGCGGCGTTCCTGTCGACGACGAGGCGCCACTGATGACTTTGAGAATCTCTAGATCAGTCGGGTGCTCAGTCCTTCGGAGGTGCTTATAGGATGGGGTTTGCGTACGTGTATTCCTAGGGATGAGTGTGCATGCGTGTTGTGAGTGTCTGCGTTGTACTGTCTAATTCTTAAAAAAATCAATTAGGTTTCTATCAAATATTGCCAACATTTGTATCTCTAAATAAGTTTATTATAAAATTAGATTAAACAATCTATCTAATATATTAGTTTTATATTATAAATATTAAGAGTTTTTTTACAATGGTTGTCAAAAATGGATAGCTCATGGCGCCCAATCCAACGGTTAAAGAGACAGAGGAACCAAGAGGAACCAATTTTAGAGGCACCGAGAGGGCACAAGGTGCGTATTAAATGGTGGACCCATATGCACCAGTGCATACTAAAATTGATATAACAAAAATTAAAGTAATTCTAATTTCGACATTTAATTATGTAATTTAGGGTAGTATGGTAAAGTTCCAACGAGCCGGAGCAGCCTTTCTGTTTCTTCTAATCATATTGGGTTCCCTTCTGATGCTACACATGCGAAGGAAAAGGAAACTATCTGCGTCACTCGTTGGCTTCATCCGTGATGGGCCGGGAACGCCATTGGCATCGCTCCGGAAAGAGTTCAGCATCACTGGGTCGCCGCGTACTCACATCTCACTTACGAGGAGCTTGACGAGGCCACCGCTGGCTTCAGCGACGAACGCGAGCTCGGCGTCGGCGGCTTCGGCACAGTGTACACAGGGATCTTCGAGACGGGAATGTGGTGGCGGTGAAGCGTCTGTACAAGAAGAACTACAAGAGCGTGGAGCAGTTCTAGAACGAGGTGGAGATCCTGTCGCGGCTACGCCACCCCAACCTGGTGACGCACTACGGCTGCACCTCGCCCCGCAGCAGCCACGACCTGCTCCTCGTCTACGAGTACGTCCCCAACGGCACGCTAGCCGACCACCTCCATGGCGCACGCGCCTCGGCGGCCTCGACGGCGGGGTCCGACGACTCCACGCCACCGCCACCGCCGCTGACGCTTTCATGGCCCGTCCGGCTCGGCATCGCCGTGGAGACGGCCAACGCGCTGGACTACCTCCACGGCGTGGAGCCACACCAGGTGGTGCACCGTGACTTGAAGACCAACAACATCCACCTGGCGAGTGCGATGACGACGGGGCAGGGAGAGGTGGGAGACCAAGTACTGAGGTGGGAGACATAATTACCATAATAACCTTCTATTTAAAAAATAAATTAGTAAGGAACCGAGAGTAACCAGAAAGTACCCACAACCACCATAAAACAGCTCAAATATTAATATTTTTATTTGGTTAAAGTCGAAAATGTTGGATTTCTCAAAAACGATAATGGCGCTGATTTTGGGATAGAGTGTGTAAGGATGAAAGCGGTATGGATAATCCTCCGCACCGATCCGCTCCGAATCACGAATTTTAAGGATGTGGGGAAGTGTTTTTAATATCCATGCGGATGCGGATAATCCGAATCCGACTATACGAGGATGCGGTGTAGGATATGGTATTGGCAAAATTCGGCGGATATGGATTATCCGATAATTAAACACGGATTATCCGGCGCTTAAAATAGGATAATCCGAATATTTTAAGCAACCAAAGGAGCAACAATATTTTAGTTATCTTTTTCTATATATATAGAATGGTATTTCAGTGATTGTATATATATTTTTTTAATTTAGGTGGTAGGCATTAGAAGATGGCAGATGGATGTTGTGTGTTGTCTATTTTCATATTTGTCTAGTACCCAGGTGTCATATACTCACGCACTCACGCCTTCCAAAAGTTTTTCTTAATAAGAATATTTACTTTATGACTTTTGTTAAAAAATTGTATTACCGCTTTATGGCTTTAGTTAAAAAATTGTTTCTCATTATAAAAAAACATGTAAAGCACATATTATCCGACTTCTAAAAGTCCGCTTCATCTCCGACACCGGTCGAACACGTACCAATTCCGACATCTAAAAAACCGTATTCGCATCCGAATCCGCATCCGATTAGAAAAAGAGGATTAGGATATGGAAGAGCTATTATCGATCCGATCCGTTTTCATCCCTAAGAGTGTGCATCTGGGGGCGGGGCACTGGCTTATGGATCAGTCTAGCCGCCACAAAGGTTTTTTTTTTTTTTTTTTTTTTTTTTACAAGAAACGACCGCAAAGGTTGATTGCCATGTGCCCACTTCACGACGACATCCAGAAGAAAACTAAGCCCGTCAACCATGAACTATTCAACTTTGACGTAACGTCCGGCATCGGCTGCTTCCCCCTCTCACATCAGGATGCCACCATCATCTAGGACTAATTAAGCGAAGCTACCTCTTTTCTATTCTGCCTTATCACTACAGAGAAGTCCCAAAACAAAGAGGCAGCAGCATCATCAGCAGCCCATCAACACCATGTCGACGCCGCCCGCGCTTGCGACGGCTGCCGAGGGAGCCACGCGCATCATCCTGGTGCACGGCACGGGCCACGGCGGGTGGTGCTGGTACCGGGTCGCCACGCTGCTCCGCGCCGCGGGACACCGCGTGGACGCGCCGGACCTCGCGGCGTCCGGCATCGACTCGCGGCAGCTCCGCGACGTGCCCACCTTCGAGGACTACACGCGGCCGCTGCTCGACGCGCTCCGGGCGCTCCCGCCGGGGAGAGGGCGGTCCTCGTCGGCCGCAGCTTCGGCGGCATGAACATCGCGCTCGCCGCCGAGATGTTCCCGGAGAAGGTGGCGGCCGCCGTGTTCGTCACCGCGTTCCTGCCGGACTGCACCAACCCACGCTCGCACGTCATCGAGAAGGTACGTCAGTACTGCTTCGCCTTGCTGTTTGTCGTTGAGGTAGCTATCGTTGTGACCTGCTGCTGCTGACATGAATGGTCCCGTGCTCTCCACTACTCCGCCCCGCCGTGGCCATCTCTCTCGAAGGTTACCGTGCCAGACTGGATGGACACCGTCACGGATGAAAAGCACGTTCCACCCTCGGTGTTTCTGGGGCCCGAATTCCTGCGCCACAAGCTCTACCAGCTGAGCCCACCGGAGGTACGTACTGTACTCCCTTGCAAATCTGCTGATGACTGAATCGTCTCATGAACCAGAAAATATCCAGTATTTGTAATCGGTTGTTGATTGCAGGACTATACGCTGTCCCAGAGCCTGGCCCGGGTGAGCTCATACTACGTGCCCGACCTGCAGAGCCAGCCGCCGTTCAGGGAGTCCAGGTACGGCGCAGTGAGGAAGGTGTACGTGGTCTGCAAGCACGACCAGGCCATGACCGAGGCGTACCAGCACGCGATGATCGCCGGCTGCCCGGTCGCGGAGGTGAGGGAGATCGCCACCGCCGACCACATGGCCATGTTCTCCGCGCCGGCTGAGCTCGCTGGGCACCTCGCCCACGTCGCCAATACGTACGCTTGATACCGCTACCAATGTTTCGTCAGAAGAAATGTCTCCCCGGGCGAAATGGCAACTTACTCCAGTAATAATACTTCGGGTTTCGGAGGCCATCTTCTAAAGATTGCTTGGAGCTTCCGGGGTCCAGATGTAACAAGTTATTATAATTAAGTCCCAAAAAGAATTTCTTCCTAAACTCGGTCCATTTCCACAACATGGATCTAACTTACCCTATGAAAGACGTGCACCCAAGATTTTCCGTCGTAGACACATTTCCCTGTGCCCACAGTGCACGCCAAAACCCTCTCACAAATCACTGTACGCGCAACAGTACTCGAGCACAGTCGTCGGATCAGCGGCGACAAGATCCTCCCCTTCCACGCATCCCACACTCCCGAAGCATCTACCTGGCTCGATCTTCACCACTTTGCCAAATCCCCATCTGCGTCCCAGCACAGCTCTGCCACCGCAACTCCTCCCTCGCTGAATCCCCATCTTCACCTGCGCACAACTTCAACGCCGCAAACCCTCCATCCTCCTCCAGCCGCCTCTGTCCTCCGTCCCTGCACACGCAGCTAAGGCCAGTCTTAGTGGTGAGTTTCATTGTATTGTTTTCAAGATTGTCATGTCATATGAAATGAAATGAAATGAAACTTGGATGAAACCCCTACTCTCAATGGAGAGTTTCATTTTGTGATTTCATAGGCATTTAATTTCATGACTCAGAGAGTTGGTACTCGTGCCAGGAGAGTTTCATCAACTCATTTCTTCTCTCTCTTCTTAAATACACAGCCATGTGATCAAAAGTGTATATGTGGCAGCTTAATTAGGCCAGTCTCAATGGAGAGTTTCACCTCCCGGTTTTTAAGATGTGAAACTTTGACATGAAATAGACGTCTTCCTCAATGCAAATAAAACTCCCATGACAATCCCAATGAGACTGGCCTAATCCCCTCTCCGCCTCTCCCGCCGCCACTCTCCAGATCCCCCGCAACTCCTTGCCTGTACGCGTCGGCCTCGAAGTCCTCGCCACATAACCCTTTTTTTTTTTTTTTTTTTTTTTGAGAATGACACAGTACAATGAAGACACTCACAACACGCACACACACTCACCCCTATGAAAACACGCACGCAAACCCTACCCCTATGAGCACCTCCGAAGGACCTGGGCAGCGACGGCGAGATCTGGAGATTCTCGAAGTCACCGTGAGGCGCCTCGTCGTTGACGGAACGTCGCTACCACTTAATGCATAACGCCGGAAAATCCTGGGAAAATCTCAAGAAAAGGTGCGAGCACCAGGATTTGAACCCTGGTGGGTAGCGTCCCACTGGACTGGACTGTCCTACCATTGGACTACAAGCCAATTCGCTCGCCACATAACCCTTGCCGGTCGCGCTCTGCCCCAATACATTGAGCTGCCCCCCAAGCCACCTCGCGGGAACTTATCCACCGCCGTCACCCCGTCCTGTCAGGTACACGCGTCTGAGTTCACTTCTTCATTTACATTCAGTTAACAGCCCTATATATATATGTGTGTCCATGTCAAATGATTAGTTATGCACGAAAGAACTCTTACTTAGATTACAGTGAATTTCGATTTTTTTCTCATCTGAGTTCCCTTCTTCATTTACGTTCGGTTAACTGCACTATATATGTGTCCATGTCAATTGATAATTGTTATGCACGAAAGAACACTTACCTGGATTACAGTTGATTTCGATTTTACCACCCTGAACAAATGTTTTCCCCTCTGTGTAATTCAGACTTTGCATACAGTTCATATAATCATTTTGGTTGTTTGTTACAAAGCACAGTCGACGCCGCCTATATCTGGGCAATCTGTACCTTGCTACTTCTGAAGATAACGAAGCTGCACCCTCCCGATCTTGCTTGCTACCACACGAAGCTCAAATGCATCCCTCCAAAATGGGCGTACAAGTAAACGTCCTCGACACCTACGTTACCTAGCTATGACGTCCAAATTGGGCATCCAATATATTTATCACACAAAGTTTAGCTTCCCTATTGTTTTTTTTTTTAAAAAAATGTTGTACCTATGGGTCACCTTCATCAACTACATAAGGCTGTTGCTGATTATGCCCATTTGCTCTTTCTTTTTTTTTTGAGATTACACAGTACAACGCAGACGCTCAACACGCACACACACTCACCCCTATGAACACACGTACGCAAACCCTACCCCTAATATCATTGCATATAGGCACCATCCTTACTCCACTTAATTTGAATGGGCCTACATGCATGTGCCAACATTGCGATGCTCGCTTTTGGCTTCAGGAACGTGTTTGTAGAGAAAACAGATCTATTGTTCCTCACTTCCTCTATACAACAAATGTTGCAGAGGAGGGAGCATATCCCTCCCTATGTCCAATAGACCTCCATGGCTTTGCTACGTCTTATAGAGAGAATCGTTGTCGCTGTCAATACATCTATTTATTTGCTCACAGAAGTCAGAACTACAAAGGTATATCATCAAGGTATAAGTTTACAAGTGCCTCTACATATTTACTAATGCTAAAAGTATAATGTTCCTTATGATAACAACTTCTTCATTTTTTCCTTAGCCTCCCTACAGATTGTTGCAAGTTATAACGCTAAGAACATGTACACCTATTTTCTTCACCACTTCAAATAACAATTCCACCAAACATTGTAAAATGATGAAGTCCATGGTCAGCAAGCATAAGTCAGGAGGCCTATCTACACAGGCTGCACCTTATTTCTCATGTATTCTGACTTGCAAAAATGAATATCATCTCACCACTTGCTGCGGTGAGTTTCTCAAGTTTATCGATACCGCTTAACATATGTATGGCCATGTTCCTGTTTTTGCAGGTGTGTTAAACGTCTGCACTTCTTGGCTTGGCATACAAATAAAAAGAATGAATGAATTGATCAGAGTATCTTTGGGAGATTGTTGGGATCTAACTTTGATTTCTATTTTAACTTTCGTCCCAGACTTTGATGATTTCAGGAAACACGTATTGACCATAAGGCAAAGGCTAATTATAACCCTGAAAGAGGCTTCGCGAAACTTTGGCTTCGCAGGAAAACATCAAAACCGTGATATAAGAAAGTTCAAGATCAGAATCCAAGCGAAGAAGTTCAAGACGGCTTCGCCACGAAGTTGCAAGGTAAACCTCCAAGGAACAAAAAAGCATCGCGAAGAGGAAGATTACGAGTGAAGCTTCGCGAAGACAATAGGAACCACTTCGCTGGAAAGGACACGTAATAGGAGTTCATTTCAGAGTTCTTAGAAATTTTGTATAGATACGAAGTCAGGGGGACCTATAAATACCCCCTGATATCCTTTGTAATCGCCATGTTGAATGGCCACTTTGTAAACCATATCATCATCAATAACATATTGTTGAGCATTTACCCAACATCTTGGCGCCCACCGTTTGTGTGAGCAACGATCTACCCACGGCCATCAAGAAATCATGGGAAGACCTCCCAAGAACAAGTCGACAAGTGTTGTCAAGGAAACAACAACAGAAAATGAAGTACCAAGAACAAGCGAAGACAATACCTCCAAAGAAGTCATTCCCCACGAAGATCAAAGCGAAGAGGCAAGAAAGTTGCAAGAACTAGAAGAAGAATTGATCAAAAAACGAAAAGAACTTGAGGCTTGCAAAGCCGAGAACCAGAGAAAAGACATTGAAGCAAAGAATAGAGGAAGGCTGAAGCGAGCTAAAAAGATTGAATGAAGAACTCAATGATCAAGATCGCGAAGTTATCATAACAAACGAAGTCAAAACAAATCAAAGCAATGAAAAGGCAATAGTCACAATCGACCCGAGTCTCCATTATCGGTGGACTTACAAATGGCAAAATGGCCAAAAAGGCTTCAAGTTCAACGTCATACCAACTTATGAAGGTTTGACGGATCCAAGGCAATTCTTGATGAGCTTGAAGCGGTTTGTTGAATCGGGAGGAGGAAGCGACAAAACACTAGCAAAGGCACTCATCATGGCAATGAAAGGACCAGCTCGAAAATGGTATGCTTCGCTCAAGCTAAGATCCCTCAAAAGTTGGGAACAACTAAGAACAACTCTGTTAGTTGATTTCCAAGGGTTCCAACAAACAGGCTTAACAAGTGATGATTTGTTCGATATCAAGCAATACCCAAAAGAGCCAATAATCCAATACTATAAGAGATTCATCCAAATGAAGACCCAAATTCCAGAAATATCAGACGAAGTCGTCATCATTGCTGCGATCAGGGGCCTTAGAGCCGGACAATTGTCTTCGCATCTAAAGAGGGAAAGACCAACAACTGTTGCCCAATTGTATGAAGAATTTCAAAAATATGCAAGATCAGACGATGATTTCAAAAAGAAGACTGAGGAAGAGAATGCACAGAGAAAAAATCAAGCGAAGACAAACAATCAGTTCAAATCACAAAATTTCGAGCGAAGACCATACCACCATCAATATCAACCGCCACTTCGCGTGAACCAAATTAACAATGAGCAGAGCAAAGACAACATTCAAGCCCAAAATAACCAGCGAAGCCAGTACAACAACAGAAACTTCAATAACAACCAAAGAGGAGGTTTCAATCAAAGATTCGGGGAAAGAAGGATTCTAAAGCCTGAAGAAATGTATTGCATCATTCATGGCAAAGGGGTTGGCCACATATCGAAGATGTGCCCAATGGTGAAGAAGAGCATAGAACAAGTACAACAAGAGGGCAAATTGATGGAAAATCAAAGATCAATAAACTTTTTGTCTCAAGCAAGCACTTCGCATAATCAAGCATACTTTGATCCAAGTTACAACCAGCAAGTACTACCAGGACCACCCCCAATATACAATTGCCAACCACTAGCAATAGCTCCGCCACATTGGGGACAAACACAAAACTTACAGCCTGAAGCTTCGGTTGCAAACAACACACCAAATGTTCAAAACAACGGCTCACCAGCTGTTTCAACAGCAAGCAGAGGAAGAATAATGACAATTTGTGGAGGAAACAGCATAGAGCATGCAACTAACAACGAGAGAAGAAACTATTTTTGAAGAGTCAACGCAATAACAATGGAGGGACCTTACAAGAAAACAAGATGGTCACACCAACCAATCATCTTCCGCGAGAACAAGACATGAAACTTAAAGATTATCCACACATGGGCGCCATGGTCATAGAAGCAAACATTGATGGATGGGATGTTACCAAAATCCTAGTAGATGGAGGAAGCTCAGCGGATATACTCTTCGCATCAACGTTGGATGCAATGCAAATCAAAAGACAAAACACAGGAAGAAGCGAGAATATCCATTGGTTGGCTTCGGCGGTAAAAGAATAAACCCAATTGGAAGAATTGTGCTGCCCGTATCCTTCAAAACGCAAAACAATGCAAGAACAGAGCAAGTAGCATTTGATGTTGTTGAAATGCATAGCCAATACAATGCAATATTCGGAAGAGGAAGCCTAAACATCTTGAAGGCTTGTGATAAATTACTCCTACTTATGCATGAAGGTCCCGGCAATCAATGGACCAATATCAATCCACGGAAATCAAACGGAAGCGAGAAATATTGAGAAAGATTCAACTCTAGCCCAAAGAAATGTCTTGGCTATCGAAGAAATCGAAGACAAAAATGAGACAGAAAATGCGAAGTCACAAAAGAAAGCGAAGACATGTTCCAAGGCGAGAAACCAAAGAAGTTTTGTTAGATCCATTGGTAACAAACAAGAAAGTCATCATAGGCGCTAATCTAGCAAAAGAAGAAGAGGAACAACTAATAAGCTTTTTAAGAAGCAATCAAGACGTCTTCGCATGGTCAACAAAAGATCTAGAAGGGGTTAGCAGGGACATTATTGAACATCGCCTGAATATTGATCCAAGTTACAAGCCGAAGAAGCAAAAACTAAGAAAGATCTCCGAAGACAGAACAATAGCCGCGAAGGCTAAAGTACAAAGATTACTTGATGCGAAGGTCATAAGAGAAGTCCAATTTACAACTTGGTTGGCAAATATTGTGATGGTAAAGAAAAGCAATGAAAAATGGAGAATGTGCATAGATTTCACGGATCTCAACAAAGCTTGCCCTAAGGACAACTTCCCTCTACCAAGAATTGACACGTTGGTCGATCAGGCTGCAGGAAGTGAAATGCTAAGCTTCCTCGACTGCTTCTCAGGTTATCATCAAATTTATATGAAGAAAGAAGACGAAGAAAAGACAAGTTTCATCACACCATTTGGAACGTACTGCTTCCAAAGAATGGCAGAAGGGCTTCGCAACGCCGGGTCAAGCTTCATCAGAATGACTTCGGTAGCACTCAAAGATCAAATCGGAGACAATCTGCTAGCATATGTTGATGACATAATAGTAAAAAGCAAGAAACGCGAAGACCACATAAAGGATTTGAAGCAAACATTCGAAAATTTGAGAAAATCGAATCTCAAACTCAATCTGAAAATGTACCTTCGGTGTGCGGAAGGGCAAGATCCTCGAATGTATAATTTCAGCAAAAGGCATTGACCCAAATCCAGAGAAGATAAAAGCAATTATGCAAACAGAAGTTCCAAAGAACATCAAAGACATCCAAAAGCTAACGGGAAGATTGGCCCATTTGAATAAGTTCATTTCAAAGTCGTGAAAAAAAGCTTCCCAATTTTACAAGCACTTAAAGGAGCGAAGACAAACTTCACATGGGGAGAAGAGCAACAAAAAGCATTTGAAGAAATAAAAAAGTATCTCTCAAGCCCTTCGACATTAAAAACACCAAATGTTGATCAAGAACTACTTCTATACATCTCAGCATCCGAGAAAGCTGTAAGCGCAGTCTTGGTACAAGAAAGAGAAAAAAGACCATGCGAAGAAACAAGAACCGATCTACTTTGTCTCCGAAGCCCTTTACGGCTCAAAAATATTTTACTCGAAATTGAAAAGATAGCATATGCGGTACTCATGGCAACAAGAAAGTTGAAGCATTACTTCTTGGCACACAAAGTAAGGATCCCAACAAATCAACCACTCAAGGATGTACTCCAAAGCTGTAAATCTTCTGGAAGACTTGGCAAATGGGCAGCTGAAATCTCACAATACTTCATCGAATTTGAGAAAAGAACAGCAATAAAATCTCAAGTAATGGCAGACTTCATCTCAGATTGGACACCAGCAACAGGTCACGAAGATCAAAAAGATCACCAAGAATGGATTTTGTCTTGTCAAGAATGGACGATGAATTGTGATGGAGCATGGGGCTCCGCAGGGGCTGGTGTGGCAGCAATAATCACCTCGCCCTCCGATTGTCAAGATGAAATATGCGGCAAGACTTGAGTTTCGATGCACAAACAACATCGCGGAATATGAAGCGATGCTGCTGGGGCTTCGCAAAGGCAAGAGCAATGGGAATACAAAAATCCTCGATCAAAAGCAGTTCTCGGGTTGTTGCGAGGCCACGTTGAGAAAAAAGTTACAAGGCAAAAGATCCCGAACTAGCGAAGTATTTGCAAAGCGTCGAGAGATCAAGAAAAACACTTCGAATGATTCACGATGCGAAGCATCTCAAGAACAAACAACGAAGAAGCGGATGAAATCGCAAAGGCGGCGGCCAAAAAGTAAAATTGCCACGGGCGTGTTTTACCAAGTACTCTCGGAATCTTCAATAAAAGCAAAAATCAAAGAACCAAAGTATATCCACATCATTGAAAGCGAAGATTGGAGATCGAAAATAATAGCCTTTCTAAGAGGATTCTATGAGCCAGAAAGCCAGGCCGAACAAACAAGAATGAAGCACAAAACAAGAAATTACAAGCTCATCAATAATTAACTTTTCAAGCATGGTATTTGTGAACCATTACTCAAATGCATCTCAAGCGAAGAAGGCAAAGAATTGCTACAAGAAATACATAGTGGAACATGTAGAAATCATGCAGGCCCAAGAGCCATAGCGGGAAAGGCATTTAGACAAGGGTTCTATTGGCCAACAGCTCAAAAAGATAGTAAGGAAATAGTGAAAACTTGTCACAATTGCCAAATTTCAGCAAACAAGTCAAATGCCCCAGCTAACCCAATTCACACATTGAACCAACTTGGCCACTTGCAAGATGGGGAATAGACATAATTGGGAAACTTCCCCCACTCAAGGCAACCATCAATATGCGGTTGTTGCGGTTTGAGTATTTTACAAAGTGAATAGAAGCGAAGCCAATCACAAATATGTCATCCACAACAATGAAACGGAGTCCCAAGACACATAACTCTAGATAACGGAACTCAATTCGATAGCGAAGACTTGAAGCTATTGTGAAAGTATGGAAATTCAACTTTGCTTCGCTTGGTCGGATATCCTCAATCAAATGGTGCCGTCGAAAAAGCGAATGGCATAATATGTGTGGGAATTTTTTAAAAATCTAGTAGGACTTCTAAAAGGAAAATGGGTTGAAGAATTACCAAGGATCGTTTGGAGTCACAATACAACCACAACAAGATCAACGAAGTTTACACCTTTCAAACTATTATACGGAGACGAAGCAATGACTCGGAAAAATACAATTCGAAAGTCCAAGAGCAAATGTCGAAATAACAAGCGAAGAAGACCAAAAAGACAAGCAAAGACTTGCTTGAAGAGGAAAAAAACCAAGCCGTGATGAATCTTAGAAAGTACCAAGAAGAAACAAGCAAATGGTAGTAAAAGAGAAATGCAACAAGAAAGTAGCAAAAATGGGGGAAGGACCCTTCATCATAACAAAATCAAATGAGACAAGGTTCGTACCACTTGGAGAACCTCAAGGGAGAAAAGAGTTAAGCCACACTTGGAACATTAAGGATCTTCGTAACTATTATCCCTAGATTTTATTTTGTTCAAGTTTTTTTTTTTGTAAATAAGCAAGTTAGATTCAATTTCTTAGAAGCATTTTATCATTTCAATCAAGAGTTGCACTCTTTTTCCACTCGGTGGAAGCCCTTCGTAGGGTGAGTGGTTTTTAACGAGGCGAGACTCTATTGTAAATTCTCATATCAAATATAAATGAGAAAGTAGTTTCCCCAACTTGTGCATTCTTTTTCCATTATTCCATTTACTACGAAAGCCGAAAAAAAGCGAAATGCTTTAACATCGGCTAAAAGTTTTTATAAAACAATTAATTAGCAAGTAGGTATAATTTGAGTACGGAACTAAAATTATTACCTCACGAAAATTCTCTAAGGAGAATGTTTGGCTTCAAAACGAAGTCTTCGCTCCCACTTCGCAAAAAAAAAGAAGGGGACGACGTTTTCAAAATTCTCTAAGGAGAATGTTTGGCTTCAAAACGAAGTCTTCGCTCCCACTTCGCAAAAAGAAGGGGCGACGTTTTTCAAAATTCTCTAAGGAGAATGTTTTGGCTTCAAAACGAAGTCTTCCACTTCGCTCCCGTTTTCAAAATTCTCTAAAAGAATGTTTTGCTTCAAAACGAAGTCTTCGGGGGAAAAAAGAGGGGACGGCGTTTTCAAAATTCTCTAAGGAGAATGTTTGGCTTCAAAACAAAGTCTTCGCTCCCACTTCGCCAAAAAAGAAGGGGACGACGTTTTCAAAATTCTCTAAGGAGAATGTTTGGCTTCAAAAAGCGAAGTCTTCGCTCCTACTTCATAAAAAAAAAAAAAGGGACGACGTTTTCAAAATTCTCTAAGGAGAATGTTTGGCTTCAAAACGAAGTTTTTAAGCTCTCACTTCATAAAAAGAGAAGGAGGTGACGTTTTCAAAATCTTTCAAAGCAAAAAGATTATTGCTCTAAGAAAAAAATCTCCATTATTGCTCCACACATACAAAGAGACAAGTTTACATAAAAGATATTAATACATCTTACAAAGCATTTATTCAAGTTTACATACAAAGATGAACATACAAAGTTTAAACAATAAAAACTCTTGAAGCAACACTAGTTCTTGTTTAGCTCAAAATATCATCGACCACCTCATTAATTATTTTATCCGCCGTATCTTGGAAACCGTCCCCAAAAACAAAGCTTGGGGACGCACTTGAGCACGATGATTTGAAACAAAAATTGTCTTAGGAACCAACGAAAAACAAAAATAAAACAAGAATAGAAACCTCAAGACACACAAAAGTTACTTGTCCAACAATGATGAAATCAACAACTCTAGGCATCCTATAAGAGGTCTTCAAAGTAGATTTCCCAAGGCACTTATCCACAAAAACATCAATATCAGCACTACCAGTAGCCTCACAGTACTCCAAAAAATCCGAAGCCACAAAAACAAAATTATCCTTCGCAATCATAAGAGGCAAAACGGGGGGCAATATCACGCGCACGGGCTTAAGCGAGGAACTGCGCGGGATATTCCAAAGTCAAAAATTCGGCACAAAGATCATCAACACATTTTAAACTTCGCAATAATAAGTAACTTCGCGGTTCATAAACATAATATTAACAAGAAACAGATAAGTCATCAACTTAACAAGTTTACAACACTTCTTGCCACCATGTTTTTCTCTCTCTTTCCTCACAAAACAGATAAAATAAAAACTAATCCATATACTCAAGCTCTTCACTCACTAACATCATTACGATTCTTTTCTTCCTCCTCACGAACCCTCCTTTCTTCTTCCATCAACTGCTTCCTAAGAGCCTCTTCTTCCTGTAAGATATCGAGTTCGAGCTATTAAAAAACACAAGTCAGCATGCAAAACAAAATCAAAAATAACCAAACTCAAAACATAATTAGCAAAAATACCTTCTTCAGTTTTTCTTTAACCTTCTCAAGGCAATGCTCACGACCGCATTTGCACCAAGACTCATTGAAGAATTTCTTGCAAAGAAGTTGAGTACGGGGGGAAATCTGGTTGATAGCATCACCAGGGAATTTGAAAGCAGGATCAGCGAAGACATCATACAATGGGTCGTTGGCTTCCTTCATAAGATGCAAAAATGCCCTAGTTGAATACATAACACTTGTGTCAGCAGCCGCTTGTACAACAACACCAAGATCTTCATATTGCCTACAAAGCCAGCTAAAAAAGGATCATATTCCCCAAGTTCCCAGCAAGGATCTTCGGGAACAGCACCCCACTTTTCATAGGCAACCTTACAAATATCCCACATCCTGTTGAACTTCCTAAGGAGAAATTCATCCATTTCTGATTTCTTCTTCTCCAGATATTCCTTCTCTTTTGTAAGATTAGCAACAGTCGTCTTCGCAGCTTCAAGCAACTCATCCTTCTCTTTAATAGTATCAGAAGCTTTTTGATACAACCGATCAATTTTATGCCACTCGACAACTGCCTGTCCCCTTTCAACTTCTTTAGTAGCAAGCTGAGATTTAAGAGATTCAATCTCTCCAAGCAATGATTTCTCACGAACAGCAAAGGCAGTAGCACTGTCTTCAAGGGATTTTCTAAGCCCACGTTGAACAAGAGCGCCCTACACGAACAAAATTCAAGTTAGAAGCAAAACACATATAAGATAACTTTGGATGAAAAAGAAATAACAAGATACACAACATACCTTGTACATCAAGTTTAAGCCAACATCAGCCAGCTCCAAAGGATTCACCTTCGCTAGCTCACCTTGACGCCGGGAGCATGAAAAAGCATCATCGATGCACTTAGATAATTGCTTCTCGGGCTTTTTTGGGGAGCACCGAAGTTTGTCTATTCCAACTCCAACAAATTTGTAAGAATCAAGATTGACTCCGCCATCTAAGCAAAACTTCACGATATTTTCCAAAGATTTGGAAATTTCTTCGAAGTAAGCTCTTGAGCGTCAATAGCCACTTAGCGAGTCGGATGATCTTCGATAACATCCTTCATGGAACCAACATCAACGGTCTTTTCTCTGGATGAAGTTGAAGCATCGAGGAAAAAATTTGGCTGAAACAAACAAACAAAAAATCAAATAAAAAGTATCAAAAATAAAAATATAAAAAAATATAAAAAAAAAAGGATAACTTACAAACTTTTTCTCCCTCCTTCAAAGGGCGAGGCAACCTTTGTCCGAGCTTCAACATTAACCGAGAGACTCCGACAAACGACTTATTCGATCCGCTCCGGCCTCCTCATCTACTACATCATCAAAATCATCAAGAGAAAATTGAGCGATCCTTGTTCCTTTCTTGTGAAGCTTTTCCTTCACAATTTTAACGACCTCTTCACTCTCTCCTTCAAGGTTTTCTCTACAAAAAGAAAAAAAACAAGAAGAAGTTAAGTCAAACGTCAAAGCAATAAAAATCAAAAGGAAAAAATGAACAAAATCTCTTATCCAAAAGCATCTTAATATTGACGCACCGTTTGTTCCATAACATCAACCGGGAATCTTGACAAATTCGAAGCGGGCTCTACGGATGACTTATTTGCAATCTCGGCATCTTTATTTACGATCACTTGAAAAACAGCTATTTCGAAACCGATGAAGGAACTTCCGGATGCACTGACAAGTGACTCATATGAATATTTTTAGCTAACTTAGCTAGTTCAGGACAATGGTTTTCATCACATAAAGCAGAAGTTAAATTCGCTGGGAAATCAGGTGTTGGATCCCTAAGTCTAGGCGAGAAAGGGGATGCAAGTACCGATAGGGAGAAGCTTCGTCATAGCAACATCTGCATCTTCACCGCCATCACCCGAAGTACCCAACTTCTGTGAACCATAAAAATTTTGTAAATAATCAGCAAGTGGAGTGAGCAATGATGGAGTCAATCCAGTAGAACTAAAGACTTTGCAAATTTCCCTCACCTCTAGATCCTGAAGAGATGTACCGAACTTCGCAGCCTCAAGAATCGGAGCATCAGCTTCACTATCAGTAAAATCCAAATTATCAATTAAATCCACAACAACCTTCTTCGCTTTCTTCTTCTGAGGTTTAGGGACATCACCCTTCGCCACAGTCTTCGCTGAGGGAGTTGACTTCGAGGTGTCATTACGTTTTCTCTTCAAAACTTTTTCATCATCCTTTTTCTCACCCCTTACTCGGGCATAGGCAGGAGGCGGACGAACTTTGTAAGTAATATTAGCCAAATCAAAAATCCGATTCAGCCTAACATAATCCTTCCCTATAATTTCGTCCATCAACTTCCTCTCTGTATGGAGGTACTTTCCAAGCAACTCAACAGCCTTTTTCTCAACTGCCTCAACAAATTCTTCTTCATTCTTATACCTCGAAGGCTTCACTATGTCTCTATCCGGAAAAATATAGTCCTTCTCTCTAATTTTCTTCCTGTGATAGCAAAGAAAGTCCCATCCTTGGCGAAGTGGCCAAACACCGGCAGCAATATATTCCTCGACCAAATCACGAGTTGATTGCTGAGAAACAACCCTTTTGAAAGCTTTCAAACACTCAGCAAAAGTTTGGGATTTGGAAAAAGCCGGCTTGCATTCAAAACGCTCTCAGGCATGCGCCGAAGCCGGGTGGGTAGCTCTTCACAAGTCCTTTCTTTCCACGATTTTCTTCAACCATGGGGACTTTATGATAAAACCGGTAATTACACCAGCCATCAGTCCATTTATTCTTTGATGTAGGAGATATTTGTTTTTGTCCTCGGGCAGTCTTAAAACTGCAACAGCCAAAATAAAGTTTGACAGTACGTTGATCAATCTTCTTGGACCGAAACTGGGTGTGCAGCTCGTACAAAGAGCAAAAAGCATCTATATCGGGTTTTGCTTTTTGACTCCGCATAGCCCACAAGAAAACAGACAACTTGACTATTGCATTGGGAGTCAAGTGATGCATTTCAATATTATATCTCTTGAACACTTCTTCGAGAAAATCTTGAGGAGGCATGCGAAGACCCGCAACAAACAAATCTTTGAAAACAACGCACTCATCCTCTTTTGGCTTCGGAACCTTCTCATTTGGCTCCACCCAGGCCTATCTTGACCCTCTCTTAAAATACCATCTTTTACCATCTCTCGGAAGTCTTCGCTTGTCATCTTGCTTTCACCAAATGTGAGTGAAATCCTATCATCCGAAGCAACTCCGATTCGAAAAACGTAAACATCCGAAAGTCCTTCTTCTTCATTTTCTTGAGAATTCACTTACGCGTCAACTTCTTGCTCTTGAGAATCGAGGCAAGACATCATCGACAAGAGCCATCTTAAATCATAGGAAAAAAAAAACATTTAGAATCATAAAAACAAGAATAAAAATAACAAAGTACACTTCGCAAAAAACAACATACACGGAAAGCAAAAAACTACTAAGTTTAGCACCGAGTTGAAATTTCGACTTCGCCAAACAATTTTTTGACTTCGCTCCAATAGAAATTTTTTCAAAAAGGTGGCCCCTCTTCGAAAAGATGAAGAAAACAAGGGGGATCCTTCGCTATTTATAGACCCCTTCGGTCAGATGGTCAAACTAGCCGTTAAAAAAAAAACCAGCGAAGATATTCGCAAAGTCGAGATTAAAATCTAAAGTCCAACTTCAAAGTCTGGGACGACGTTTTGAGTCGAAACAAAGTTTTTAGAAAAAACTTATGATTCGTGGGTTTCATGCCTTTGAAGTCGGCCTTAAGCCCAGGGGCTTTGTTGGGATCTAACTTTGATTTGTTTTTAACTTTCGTCCCGCACTTTGATGATTTTAGGAAACACGTATTGACCATAAGGCAAAGGCTAATTATAACCCTCGAAAGAGGCTTCGCGAAACTTTGGCTTCGCGGAAAACATCAAAACCGTGATATAAGAAAGTTCAAGATCGTAATCCAAGCGAAGAAGTTCAAGACGGCTTCGCCACGAAGTTGCAAGGTAAACCTCCAAGGAACAAAAAGCATCGCGAAGAGGAAGATTACGAGTGAAGCTTCGCGAAGACAATAGGAACCACTTCGCTGGAAAGGACACGTAATAGGAGTTCATTTCAGAGTTCTTAGAAATTTTGTACATATACGAAGTCAGTGGGGGCCTATAAATACCCCCTGATATCCTTTGTAATCGCCATGTTGAATGGCCACTTTGTAAACCATATCATCATCAATAACATATTGTTGAGCATTTACCCAACAGAGATATATTGCAAAATTTTCCAGTTATAATGCTGAAACAACTTCGAAAAGATGAAAGTTTCACATGTGGTCAGAAGATTACGATCGAAAAGATTGGACCTTCATGACAGTAGGTGAAACAATAAGGACCTGTCTAGCTGCTCAATAAGGGCACAGCTCTCGAATGCTGAGCATTCATTAATTAGTAATATTACTACTGTGAAGGATAATGCCATGAACAATGCGGCTTTGCATTCTACTAAAGTGTTGCTACTACAAATGGTGACAAACAAAAATGTATGGTTCTGTGTCTTTGAAACATTTAAGCCGATACTATTGTGTTCATGTCATACATTAGTAGTTACCACTGCTGTTTCTTTTGCTTCCATGTACAGTCATATAGATTCATGTCTCTGCTAGTTTTTCTTCTAAACTTCAGTTCATTTCGACACGACCACAACATGGAATTTTCAGCCATGGTTGGGACAGCTTTACTAGTTTATTTTTTCCACACGACCACAACAGATAAAACTGAAAAAATAGTTTATTTTAGCTTCTCGATCCTATATACGTGCCCTGCTGTGTACAAATGATAATTTTATCTGTCACAACATGGGGTCGGCCCAGCCCGAAGGAGGGCGGGCGGCCCGGCCAGCCCCTCGAGGGGGGGCGCACGTCGTGGCGGCGGGCTGCCGCCGCCGCCACCTTCCCCGCCTCGCACGCCATCGTCGAATCGGATTAGGATTAGAAATTTTTGTGTGAAGGAGATATTTCAATCTATAAGGAAGTCTCTTATTGAGAAAAGAATAAGAGTTTGCCTATAAAAGTATTCCGGAAATATAAGGAAACCTTTAGAGATTGCTTGAGATACAAGTCCCATAGGAGAATTATATAAACAAGGAGGATGTAATCTTTTATGGACAAACAAATAAAGGAAAATATTCCCCACTCTTGCTCCCCAGTCCTAGATATCATATCTCTCACTCATGCATATCTCTCACTCATAGCCCTAGATATAGGTCGTAGGTCTAGCTTACACACTAGAGGTGTGAGCGCCAGTGCGTATGGTGTGCGTTGCTACATACTACAACTTGTAACCGAAGGTGAGGCAATAAAAAGGTGGATTGGTGAAACCATGCATGTGCTAACTTGTTTTCTTCCTTTGTCCTCCTGGTTCCTAAGAAGGATGGAAGTTATATTTTCATCATTGGTTGAATGCTTTAACTTAAAATTAAGTTCCTTGTTCCTATTCCTTTTACCTAAGAAGGGTCTTATCATTTATGTGTATATTTTTATCATTGGTTGAATGCTTAATAAATCTAAGTTCCCTGTTCCTAGTTTAAAAAATTGTAAATTGCCTCTCATGGGGTTGTCCATTTTATTGTAGAGAAGTTCAATTGTCGTTTCCAAATTCTCAAAAATTCAGGCATTGACATCTGTATTCGATTGGATGCTAGCTTGTTTATTAGATCTACTTCATTTGTTCTAAAATAAGTGTTGTTATGATAATGTAGTCCAATGATAGGGCGGTCCAAATGGGGACGCTACCCACCGGGGTTCAAATCACGGTGCTCGCAACTTTTCTTGGGATTTTCCCAGGATTTACCAAAGATTATACATTCGGTGGTAGCGGCGTTCTGCCGTCGGCGACGAGGCGCCACCGATGACTTTGAGATCTCTAGATCAGTCGGGTGCTCGATCCTTCGGAGGTGCTTATAGGGTGGGGTTTGCGTGCGTGTATTCCTAGGGATGAGTGTGCATGCGTGTTGTGAGTGTCTCAAGCGTTGTCTTGTCTAATTCTTAAAAAAAAAAAAATCAATTAGGTTTCTATCAAATATTGCCAACATTTGTATCTCTAAATAAGTTTATTATAAAATTAGATTAAACAATCTATCTAATATATTAGTTTTATATTATAAATATTAAGAGTTTTTTACAATGGTTGTCGAAAAATGGATAGCTCATGACGCCCAATCCAACGGTTAAAGAGACAGAGGAACCAAGAAGAACCAATTTTAGAGGTACCGAGAGGGGCACTAGGTGCTAAATGGTGGACCCATATACACCAGGTGCATACTAAAATTGATATAACAAAAATTAAAGTAATTCTAATTTCGACATTTAATTATGTAATTTAGGGTAGTATGGTAAAGTTCCAACGAGCCGGAGCAGCCTTTCTGTTTCTTCTAATCATATTGGGTTCCCTTCTGATGCTACACATGCGAAGGAAAAGGAAACTATCTGCGTCACTCGTTGGCTTCATCCGTGATGGGCCGGGAACGCCATTGGCATCGCTCCGGAAAGAGTTCAGCATCACTGGGTCGCCGCGTACTCACATCTCACTTACGAGGAGCTTGACGAGGCCACCGCTGGCTTCAGCGACGAACGCGAGCTCGGCGTCGGCGGCTTCGGCACAGTGTACACAGGGATCTTCGAGACGGGAATGCGGTGGCGGTGAAGCGTCTGTACAAGAAGAACTACAAGAGCGTGGAGCAGTTCTAGAACGAGGTGGAGATCCTGTCGCGGCTACGCCACCCCAACCTGGTGACGCACTACGGCTGCACCTCGCCCCGCAGCAGCCACGACCTGCTCCTCGTCTACAAGTACGTCCCCAACGGCACGCTAGCCGACCACCTCCATGGCGCACGCGCCTCGGCGGCCTCGACGGCGGGGTCCGACGACTCCACGCCACCGCCACCGCCGCTGACGCTTTCATGGCCCGTCCGGCTCGGCATCGCCGTGGAGACGGCCAACGCGCTGGACTACCTCCACGGCGTGGAGCCACACCAGGTGGTGCACCGTGACTTGAAGACCAACAACATCCACCTGGCGAGTGCGACGACGGGGCAGGGAGAGGTGCATGGGAGACCAAGTACTGAGGTGGGAGACATAATTACCATAATAACCTTCTATTTAAAAAATAAATTAGTAAGGAACCGAGAGTAACCAGAAAGTACCCACAACCACCATAAAACAGCTCTAATATTAATATTTTTATTTGGTTAAAGTCAAAAATGTTGGATTTCTCAAAACGATAATGACGCTGATTTTGGGATAGAGTGTGTAAGGATGAAAGCGGTATGGATAATCCTCCGCACCGATCCGCTCCGAATCCGAATTTTAAGTATGTGGGGAAGTGTTTTTAATATCCATGCGGATGCGGATAATCCGAATCTGACTATACGAGGATGCGGTGTAGGATATGGTATTGGTAAAATTCGGCGGATATGGATTATCCGATAATTAAACACGGATTATCCGACAAAATAGGATAATCCGAATATTTTAAGCAACCAAAGGAGCAACAATATTTTAGTTATCTTTTTCTATATATAGAATGGTATTTCAGTGATTGTATATATATATTTTTAATTTAGGTGGTAGGCATTAGAAGATGGCAGATGGATGTTGTGTGTTGTCTATTTTCATATTTGTCTAGTACGCAGGTGTCATATACTCATGCACTTACGCCTTCCAAAAGTTTTTCTTAATAAGAATATTTACTTTATGACTTTTGTTAAAAAATTATATTACCGCTTTATGGCTTTAGTTAAAAAATTGTTTCTCATTATAAAAAAAACATGTAAAGCACATATTATCCGACTTCTAAAAGTCCGCTTCCACTCGACACCGGTCCGAACACGTACCAATTCCGACATCTAAAAATCCGTATTAGCATCCGAATCCGCATTATATCCGATCCGCTCGAAACCGATTAGAAAAAGAGGATTAGGATATGGGAGAGCTAGGATATGGGAGAGCTATTATCCGATCCGATCCGTTTTCATCCCTAAGAGTGTGCATTTGGGGCGGGGCACTGGCTTATGGATCAGTCTAGCCGCCACAAAGTTTTTTTTTTTTAACAAGAAACGCCACAAAGGTTGATTGCCACGTGCCCACTTCACGACGACATCCAGAAGAAAACTAAGCCCGTCAACCATGAACTATTCAACTTTGACGTAACGTCCGGCATCGGCTGCTTCCCCCTCTCACATCAGGATGCCACCATCATCTAGGACTAAGCGAAGCTACCTCTTTTCTATTCTGCCTTATCACTACAGAGAAGTCCCAAAACAAAGAGGCAGCAGCAGCATCAGCAGCCCATCAACACCACTAGTCTGGGGGGGCGCATTTGCGCGCCGAACTTAGCATTGAGTAATTTGTTAAGATGTAGGAGTGAGAATTAGGCTGTGGAATTGAAGGTTGGAGGCATGTAATGAACCAAGCAGGTGCTGCAATTTGGTGATGATCAGGGTGGGTTGTCCATAGAGCAGAGTGAAGCTAGAAGTAGAGACATATTTTACAGCATAGGTGGAATCTGTAGCATGTTTGCATATTCAATATTTTACAACACACATAGGGCTAAAAAAGGGTAGTCGATGGTTGTCCACATATAGTTAGCAGTATCTTACAACACACAGCAGTAGATCTACATAATTAGCTAGAACGATGAATCCTTGAGATTGTTGGACAGTCTGGTTGGAATCCATCAACAGAATCTTCATCGGTTGGATCCTTAGCGTCTACCTGTCATAAGAGAGAAGCAAAATTCAGATATATCGCTAATTAAGCAAATCTATCTAATAATGAACTCAAAGTATTTATGGCATATGTAAGTGATTTGAGATGCTGGAAGCCAAAGTTAAAACCTAGCCAGAGGTAACCATTGATGTATGAAATAATATAGTTGTTTCAACTGCATAGGCAAACGCTGTGGAAACCTAGTGTAGGCTGGTACCTGTTGATATTGGAGCCTCTTGAAAGTTCAGTTCAGTCTTCAGAAGAGTCCGAATCACTGTTGCGACGTGGTGTAGCTGATTGGAGATGGCCATGCAAGAGAAAAGTTATAATAGTACGTTGTATGCTTGTGTGTTGTATATATTGGAAAATAATGTGAGTTTGAACATACGACTGTAGTTTTCGACGGTCCAGGCCGAGCTGGCGTCATCGTCTGTAGATCATTGAGTTAGATGGTTGGACATATGTGATATTTCTTCTCCCTTGTCCCCTAAGTATTGTGTTTAATATGCATGGAAATCAAACGTGTCTGAAGAAGTACCTTCGTCTCTGTGAACACGTATGTCATACCATAACGGCCAAATGTCCACAAGACTGCCAGATGGAGCTGCTCTTTTGATGCCAATGTGTGCAAGACCTGGGATGAGAAGGATCGGTGCGGTGATCCTGGTAGGAGTATGTCAGATCGCTGTAGCTGAGATTTGTGTCTCTGATTGGGTGTTTGTGCAACATAGGTGTGGTGGAAGGCCAGTGATATGAATGGTCATATCCTTGGTTTCACCCAGCATGTTTGTGTCAACAATATCTCGCTGGTTGGTATAGGTCAGTGTGTGGAATGGCTCGGTTTTACAACCAAGCTGTGGGTTCCATGGAGATAGTCTGGACAGGCATTCTGTCATATGCGCTAACTGGGAGACCCTGTCATTTGGCAGTTCTGACAAAACATATACTGAATAGCGTGTTTTTCTGAGTCATCATATAGGAGAAACTGAAAGAAGTAAGCTAATAGCACTTACCATCTATGTATTGGTGTCTTCCTAGCTTGCTGAAAGGACTAAGCCCACAAAAAAATGATTAGAATTAAAATAGCCAAATCCTGATGAGCAAATGAAAATCCCTCCAACCTCCAAATCTTTCAATCGAATGAGCAAACTAAGGTAACCCACAGTAAGAATGTAATATGATTAAACCTGAGGTGACCTAATGAATTATCTGGACTAATCATGTAGGTAGGCCAGTTCAGATGCAAATAAAAATTAAGAAAACATCATTATGTAGCACTGAAACAGCTTAATGTCTATTATACAACGAAGCCATCATAGCTGTAATATACATATACAAAAAAAAAAAAAAACAACTGTTAGGATGGATTTATAACATTTGGATTAGACTGACAATTGATCTCCATTTTCTGATATGTCAAACGTAAATAGAAAGGAAATAAGTTTAGGCCACTTGCAACCAAATGAGAAAAGGAAAGTTTTAATTCTACAAATATCCAAACATGTATCTCGTAAGGAGAAACAAAAAAAGGAAACAGAAATCAATAACAAATTAATATTAGAACTTTTATATTAGTCTTATACCCATGAATCAGCACCCAGCAAGGAACGGCAGCCACGAGCTCACCTCCCACACAAGAATGGTGTCTTGGTTGGTGCTTTTCTGTATCTACTGTATGTGAAGGCAGGCCACCACGCTGACACCATTGCCACACATCCTCATTTACACCGTTGCCAGAAAAATCATAGGAATAAAAAAAGAAACCCTCGTTTGAGAACCCCCCATGGGATCCCAACTTATAATAGGCATTTAATCGAACACCCAAACTGTCAGTAAGCCACTATCATTACAGAGGCACAGGTTCGATCCACTAATGCTTTGCTTGCCATCTGGGCATTTCGATGCTTGTAATTCAAGTCTCGCACAATAATAGTACTAATAACAGATAGCGACAGTTACATATAAAATAACTGCTAAGTATTGGATTTGATTTCATCTTTGTTATTGTTACTGTCAGCAGTTCATGTAAGTTGTGGACCATCCTGAAAGTTTGGTGGGGCTGCAATACCTAGAGCTGCAGCTAGCAGTGTATGAACAACAACATCAGGAACAAAAGGATGTAACATCAAGATCCTGCTCACAATCTAATATGTGCTGCAAGCCTGCAATACATACATGCTGCAGCCTAGAACTGCATGATCAACCATATCATAGGCTGTATGCTACTGATCTCAATCAGTCATGAGTGCTAGACTATCATTGTGCAAACACTGACATACGTGCCGAAGGTCAATCAATCCAGATTTGCAGTCCCAAAGTATACCTTATACTAACAAAAAAGTGGATTTAATCGCAGGCTATTCATGCCATAGTATTGGATGGGCTTTTATGCTTGGGGAACAAAAAATACAAAAACTTTGAACGGCCTATAAACACACTATAGTTGATAGGAAGTGGTGGCAGGTATGAGCTGCACCTTGTGACTTCACATGAAAAAAGGATGGTAGAAACTCAAGATCTACGACTATAATTCAGATTTTAAAATTGTTTAAGTATGAACTATGTAGCACGAGAACCAACCACTTAAAAGGATTATCAAGATATGTGACAGCTCACATGAAGTTTACCACAAGAGAAATAGCTGAAAGGTGTGTGTATTAATTCACACAGGTAGGTTATCATAGGTAAAGCTCAAACTGGTGCATACCTCTGTTACTGTAATAAAAAGAGCAGCTTGCATGGACCTACAGCAAAATAGAGAATAATGAGGCCACAGCTTCAATTAGTTTCCCATTGAAAATAGCAGTGTAAATAGACCAATATAAGAAAATTTGAGATAACCATGAACCAAAGCAAAAGATGGAAGGAGATTTCGGGAGACATTTTTTACTTTATAAGGCAACTATTCAGGAAACTTGGAGCAATAATAAAGCAATTTGATTTCTTAACAATGATACTCTGAAAACTGGTGATGAGTCCATATTAAACTAACCAAATTATGTAACTGGAATTCACGGCAAGGTTAACCGAATGTGATAACAAACAAATAAAAATTATGGACTCAAACAGGATCAAGGTAGTGTTAAAATTAGTCAGCATGCTATTTTAAGATAATCTCCAAGATGCATGAGAATTCTAAATCTGGCTTAAATGTAATAAGGAGCACACTGTAGGCAAACCAACAACAGGGACTATGAACACAAAAGATGAGGTGCTATGTTCACTAACCTTTGATCAGGATCAATAAAGAATGCATCACCAGATTTCCTGCTCGGTGGTGACTGCTTTTGACACTACCTTGATCCTGCTTGAGTCCATAGTAATGCCTAAATCTGTCCACAACCGCAACACCATTACCGTTGTACACTATCAAGAAACCATTAGTATTTAGTAGATGATTGAAATTCTGGGGGAATGAATTAAAATAACATATATTACTGCACCAAAACTGCAAAGCAGGTAAGGACTTAAAAACAAAGATATATATATCTTAAAAGGTACCTTGTCATCCTTCGAACATTACATAGAAGCACTTCAAGTTTTGATTTGGCAAGATAAAAATGAAGATATTACTCTGGAAACATGTCATAGAGCAAACAGCTTATCGGGCCAAATTCCAAAACACTCCGAGAATTGCATGACCTTATATCATCTTGATCTGCCATAAAATTATTATCATTGGTGCACAACTAATAAGATCCTTTTCTGAATATGTGAAACCAACAAATGCAATAATATGTGACAACCAAATTTAGATTGTGCCATGTAATAATATGTGATCTGCCATACAAATTATGTTGCAGGACAAAGGATTCCAGGAATAATTGCAAACTTACCGGATAAATTCTTTCTGAATCTGTGAAACCAACAAATGCACTTCCAGTTCAAACAAACAAATTGCATACTCAATTACAGACATAGAAGAATGCAGTTAAAGAGTCCTGGAATTCTTTGTTCAAACAAATTGCATACCCAATTACAGTATGGATGGATCTAACTTCATTTATGACTCCACACCTGATGCTTGAAAAGAATTACAATGGCAAGCATATATATTGTCAATAATAGGACAAGAATAGGATAATTGCAAATAAACAAATAAATAAATAAAGGTTGTCATATTTCTCAGCCCCTAAAAAGCTGGAGCCTTTGA
The DNA here is from genome assembly GCA_015847255.1 of Hyparrhenia diplandra. Taxonomy (NCBI): domain Eukaryota; kingdom Viridiplantae; phylum Streptophyta; class Magnoliopsida; order Poales; family Poaceae; genus Hyparrhenia; species Hyparrhenia diplandra. The sequence continues at coordinate 57,702 of JADLZK010005047.1, read as the reverse complement.
CACAATTTCAGAGAACCAGCAAAATTTCGATCAAAATTTGGAGCATCACTTAATGACCATAGTACAGAACCCAAAAAAAAAAAAAAATGATTCTGTAATCACTCACACTTGTAAAAACTTCCTAATATAGACTACATCTATACCTTCAGTTAACAAAAATGAGATGGCATTGAAATAGCGCTCATGAAAAATAGCTAAAATTCTAGCAAAAGAAAAGCACAAGAACGAACGATAGGCCTTCATCATTGCTGTAAGCACTGAAGATAATTTATAATGTAACCATCAGATATTATAGCTCATCACTTGATCATGTTCTAGGAGCATCTAAGCCAGTGTATACCTTTCCTCAAAAAAACCGATGGCTCATTACCTCACCAGAATTGATCATCAGATCATTTCTTTTGTCATCACATAGTCAACTAAACCATAAGGAGGTGCCTGAGAATGTGGCATGAATGATGTGGGAAGCATCTAAGAAAAAGCACAGGAACGAAACATAGGCCTTCTAAGAAAAGCACAAGAACGAATGTAATAATCAGATATTATATGGCATCACTTGATCATGTTCTAGGAGCATCTGAGCATATTAAACTGCAGGGTAGATTAAGTACAAGAAGCTCATCAGCTTCTATTTTTTCCTTACAACAACTTATTGCTCAGTACCTCACCAGAACCGATCATCAGTCCATATTTTTTGTCATCAGTCCATATTCCATCTCACTTTTGCTTTTGTTTGAACCACTAATTAGTCCAAATTTTTGCAGATTCACTCGATCATTATCGCATTTATGCTTTTGCTTGAACCACTAAATCAACCCAAATATCTTATTTAACCATGTAGATTGGTAATAACGGGAGAACAATAGATGTTGGATTAAATTGCCTCCAAATCACAAAGGCAAGGCAGCACGCATGGCAGAATCCACTGTATATATTAAGGAGAGGGAGAAAGAGAGAGCAACATAGGAGAAAAATGTGAAATTACCTCTTGTTTCCCTAACCCTAACCCTAGGGTAAATCGAAGTCGTAGAGGATTAGGGGTTTTCAATTGCGAGCATCACCTGCAAGGGGACAAGGCTGGCCATGCTCGCATCGCTGCGCCGCCGAGGCAGGGGCCGTGCGCAGCCACCACCTAGGGTTTCGTTGGAGCACCTGCTGCATGGGGAAGGGGACAAGGAGAGGAGGAGGGAGAGGAAGGAAGGAGACGGTGGGGGAGAGGGAGGAGGGGAGCGGCACCAGGGGAGGAGGAGGAGGAGGCCGCTGCCGCCCCGCCGTCGTCGCTGTCGCGGGCGGGCGGAGCGGGAGGAGTGGGGCGGCGCGAGAAAGAGGTTGGCCGTGAGTTTTTTTTTTTTTTTTTTTTACTGAGAGGAGGGGCCCGTATATATTCGTTGATCAGAGGTGGGGTTTTTGCAAAAGGCACAGGCGGGCGGGTAAATGAAAAGTGACCGTGAATTTGGAATTTTCCCTTCTTCGGTGTAGGAGGTCGGGTAATCTGGGGTGGAAACGGTAAAAAGTCAAAACCGAGTTACTATTTATTGGGAGTTTTTCTAGACCTGAATGGGATTCCTTGAAAAGTGGAGGGTTTTTTGCAAAAATATACCAGACCAATGAAAAAATTTTGGCTTAATGGATGCGCCCCGTAGGAGGAAGTCGAGGGGGTTAGGGGTTTTCAATGTCGACGCCGCCACGCTTGCGACGGCCGCCGAGGGAGCGACGCGCATCATCCCGTGCACGCGGCACGGGCCACTTACTGGTGGTCGCGGTACCGGTCGCCACGCCGCCCGCCCGCCCGGATACCCGTGACGCTGGCCGGACCTTGCGGCGTCCCGGCAGATCGACCACGGCGGCTCGCGACGTCCCCACCTTCGAGGACTACACGGCACGCCGCCGACGCGCGCGGGCACTCCAGCCGGGAGAGGCGGTCCTCGTCGACCACGCCCGGCGGCATGAACATCGGCGCCGCCGCCGAGATGTTCCTCGAGAAGGTGGCGCCGCCCGTGTTATCCACCGCGTTCTGCCGGATCGCACAAACCCACGCCGCACGCCATCGGTAAGGTACGCCGCATCTTGTGCACGCCGTCTTCTTTGTTGGTCGTTGAGGTAGCTATATCGCGAACTCGCCGCCGCCGACATGAATGGTCCCGTGCTCTCCCCTATCGTCCCGGCCGTCTCTCTCGAAGGTTACCGTTTTAGAGTCAGAGTGGATGGACAGCGTCATGGATGCAAAGCACGTTCCATCCTCGGTGTTTCTGGGGCCTGAATTCCTGCGCCACAAGCTCTACCAGCTGAGCCCACCGGAGGTACGTATAATCCCTTGTAAATTAGGTCGTTTAGGGACTTTTTAGTCCTTGGGATTAAAAAAATCCCTTTTAGTTCCTACCAAACTAAACAGGAGGGACTTTTCTGAGACTATTCCTCTATTAGTTCCTAAAAAACTCTCTTGAAGAGACTTTTTTTATTAGTCTCTAGGACTAAAAAAAGTTTAGTCTCTAAGAACCAAACATGACCTTAATCTGCCGGCTGACTCGTCTCATGAACAGTGGCGGATGTAGTATAGGGGCATGGGGGTACAGCTGTACCCCCAAATTTTTATACAAACACTAAGTATATGTACCAATAATATACTATTATCTATGAATCCCTCAAATTGTATCATTGGAGCATCTCCAATAATCTTTATAAAATTTACTCAATAAATCATTGTTTGGAGAGTTTAATTGATTGAAAATGGTTTTATATATCTTGTACACTTCAACGGAATTTTTATATCGTGTGCGCTCATAGAGAGCCAAAATTGTTCTCCATCTTTAGCTAACGAGAAATACAAAAATCTGGAAAATAGGATGTCTAGATTTGGAGATCTAATTAAAGAGAATGTTGGAAGGTATTTTTTTCACCAAAATCTCTATTCCTATAAATTATAAAGGACATAAAGAGCCTTTTCAAATTACTCTTAGTAAATCGCATCACTTAGGTCGTTATCAGTACTAAATTGCGTAACTTAGGGGTGTTTTGAGACTGCTCCACAAACTCGCTTTCCTGCAAACTCTACCGTGGAGCAGCTCTATGTGGAGCACCTCTTTTGGTGCTCTCACAACTCCACACTTTTTTCTCGAACGTGTGCGTGGAGCTAAAACCGTTTGGTAAAAAAAACATAGAGTCGAAGCAGTCCCAAACACCCCCTTTGGTATGTACCCCATGATTAAAATCCTGGATCCGCCACTGCTCATGAATCAGAAAAATATCCAGTATTGTATACTCGATTGTTCATCTCTCTGTGCAGGACTACACGCTGTCCCAGAGCCTGGCCCGGGTGAGCTCATACTACGTGCCCGACCTGCAGAGCCAGCCGCCGTTCAGCGAGTCCAGGTACGGCGCGGTGAGGAAGGTCTACGTGGTCTGCAAGCACGACCAGGCCCTGACCGAGGCGTTCCAGCACGCGATGATAGCCGGCTGCCCGGTCGCGGAGGTGAGGGGAGATTGCCACCGCCGACCACATGGCCATGTTCTCCGAGCCGGCTGAGCTCGCTGGGCACCTCGCCCACGTCGCCAACACGTACGCTTGATACCGCTACCAATGTTTCGTCAGATGAAATGTCTCCCCGGGCGAAATGGTAACTTACTCCAGTAATAATACTTCGGGTTTCGGAGGCCCATATTCTAAAGATTGCTTGGAGCTTCCGGGGTGCAGATGTAACAAGTTATTATAATTAAGTCTCGAATAGAATTTCTTCCTTCTATTTCCACAACATGGATTTTTCTTCTAAACTTCGGCTATGTTTGGTTGCGGCTAAAATCTGGTAATGTGCTAAAATTTGGCACCGTAACACTTTTCGTTTATTTTTATAATTATTGTACTACCATGAGCTAAATAAGCTCAAAAGATTCTTTCCATAAAGTACATCCAAACTATGTAATTATTTATTTCGTTTACCTACATTTGATGCTCCATGTATGAGGTAAATGATTTGATGTGACGGAGAATCTTAAAGTTTAGAGATCCAAACTTTGGATCTAAACACAGCTTACTCACAAGTGACTAGTATTCTCCGGTCAGAAAGTGATATTCCCTTTGTCCAACAAATATGTGCACAGAGGTTGACCCATGAAGAGATGTCACATGTTTCAGAAGGGTAGTTTCGTCATTTAGGTTTTGAATTGGTTTTCATGTCCACACCTAAACATATTAAGGACGATCTCACAGTTTTTTACTTTAGGTGCCCCTCCGAACAGTGGATCACCATGCCAAGTTTTGAACGCACATTTATATAAAAAATGTCTTGAATGCACAACATTGCTAGCAAAGGGCTTGTTTGGTTTGTAGCCACATTTTGCTGCACCTAATGTTTGGTACCAGCCACATATGTGGCTTGCCACAAAATGTGGCAAAACAAGTTGTTCGATTCATGACTAAGGTCGGACAAAATAAGTATGGTTGTTGATTGGATTTTTGTCACAAAACATTGGCAAAATTTGTGGCATATGTTTGGTTTCCAGCCACAAATAAGTGAACACCTCAATGCTACAATAAAAACTCATCTCCCATAGAACAATACATCACAGGAACAAATAATAACACCTGACATATTTAAGAATATTACAAACATAAATAAACACATTCTATGAGGTTTAAACCAAGGAAATTCATATTAAAATATTAGTGACGGTCCAGTTGATCAACAGTCACCCCCTTAGCACCACGAGGTGGATGGACCTTTAGCTGTTTGAGCGAGGACATGGAATCTGGGATTCTGGGGAGATATTTTACCACGGTGAAATCCTGAGTTCGGTGCGCCACGGATGCATGGTTGCAGCGACAACCAAAGCTGCATGTTGAACCAAATACCTACCCTGATGCATCGGCGAACCTATGTTTTGACGTGTCAGTGTGTGGCCACGAACCAAACGAAGAGCGTGCTTGGTTGTCAACCACAGGCCGTCACCGCCACCGCCAAAATTTAGTTCATGTTTTTGGCCACCACACCCACAACACTCACCATGCTCAAAATGAATTGTGAAAATGTGTGGCCGCCATAATTACTTCATCAACCAAACATACATATTTTTCCTGTGGTGTCGCCTAAAGTTAGGCGCGGCTTCATGTGACGGGAACCAAACACGCCCGAAGGTTGTGTCGCACAGATTCTTCGAGGAGTTAAGAAAAATAATGTATGACTGTGTTTAGTTGTCTAAAGTTTGGACAACGTTTTGAAATTCCTGTCACATCGAATCATTAAATGTAGCAAAGCGACGCATGCATGGAGCACGAAATGTAGCTAAACAAAACAACTAATTATATAGTTTGGATGTACTTTGCGAGACGAATCTTTTAAGCCTAATTAGCCCATGATAGGACAACAATTACCACAAACAAACAAAATATGCTATAGTGCACTTTTCAGCCACTTACTAAACTTTGGCTAAAACTAAACATAGCATTCGGTTCATTTCGACATGACCACAGCATGGAATTTTTCAGCCATGGTTGGGACAGCTTTACTAGTTTATTTTTTCCACACGACCACAACAGATAAAACTGAAAAAAAAATAGTTTATTTCAGCTTCTCGATCCTATATAAGTGCCCCTGCTGTGTGCAAATGATAGTTTAACTGTCACAAATATAGGGTCGGCCCGGCCTAGAGGAGGGTAGGGCGGCCTAGCCGCCCAACCAGCCCCTAAGGGGGCGGGTGCGCCTGGCCATGGGCGCCGCCGCCGCCCGCACCACCTTCCCCGCCTCCCACGTCATCGTCGAATCGGATTAGGATTAGGACTTTTTGTGTGAAGGAGATATTTTCAATCTATAAGGAAGTCTCATATTAGGAAAAGAATAAGAGTTTGCTTGTAAAAGATATTCGAAATATAAGAAAACCTTTAGAGATTTCTTGAGATACAAATCCCATAGGAGGGCTATATGCACAAGGAGGATGTAATCTTTTAGGGACAAGCAAATAAAGGAAAATATTCCCGCTCTTGGTTCCTAGCCCCAGTTGTTGCCTCCCCCCCCCCCCGCCGCATGCATGCCGCCACCCCTCCCACGCACGCCAGCTGCCCAAGGCCACCGCACCCGATCGCCCCGGCGCCACCGCCCCGTCGTGTCACCGCCGCCCCCCCCCGTTACGTGGACGGGATGGTATCCGGAGACCAAGACGATTCCCACCACCGATGGCTTCCAAGAACCTCAGCTTCTCCATGGCTCTCAAGCAACTCCTCAACGACAACTTCATCAAGATCAACGGCCACATCGACGAGATTGAAGCACGCCTTCGCCGCATGGAGCACGTCTACGCCAACCCCAGGATCAATCTGCCTCCACTACGCTCGATGTCGACGTTTGTTGACATTTCTTAATGCAATCATAAAAGGATGGATCTAAGACCCAACCCCAGGACGACCCCAGAAATGTATAATGGTATCTATCTAATAAGTCAGCCTGGATGTGGAGTTAATTTTACATTCCAAAAAAGGTTAGGGCGGAGAGCTAAAATAAGTTAGATGGAATTAGTAATGGTGTATGTCTCTGCAACATTATCCGTAGTGGAATTAATCTCACAAGGATAGGTACAAGAGGTGTACCACACATTCTAGCATTGCCTACGTACTGGTCTGTCACCCTAGCAACAACGCTAAGAAATACGTGAATGGTATTCTTAATATGTCACTTGAATCTCTTGCAATAATATGAATCTGATATCTACAAGCGCACAGATAGAAATGCCAATTGTAGCACTTCACCGGGAGTAAGTCCAGGTATCGTATTTATATTTACCACAAGGAAGGGGTAGGCTTATGGGTAGGTTGATTAATTCACTTGCAGTGTAGTAATGTAGAGTAACCATATGCAATCTAACTACTCTAAGCAGGGGTAAGTCATATAAAGACAATGATAAATGATAAGTGCCAAGTCAAAGATCATGGTGTGCCACTAGAATGTATCATAAAAGGCAATGATAGCATGGTATAGGTAGAATAGTCAGAATATTCCTATGTTACTCCTACTTATATGTCAATGCATACTAAGACTAGTGCAGTACACCTAGTAATCATGGTAGGAAAGCAATATATCTACACATGGTGAACATTGCTAAGGAAGATCAAGAACAAAGCAAGAAATCTACCATAGAAGTAAGGTTTAACTAGCCCTACATTCGGGGGTGGACTACAAAGGACTCAACAGGAATATCACACCCGCGATTTACCATACGTCCCGGAATATAGGGTGCAGTGGCAGGCAAATGTTGTATAAACACCATGTTTACACATTGTCGACCACCCACAAAGTGATCATCTATATGGGCGCTATAAGACTCCATGCTTGAATATAAAGACAATCTAGCTATACTAGATAAATAATCATAATAAACATTGAAACATATAATTAAGAATATATGTTGGTATTTGCTTATTGCTATTGGTGATTCCGCAAGCGCACAGAAAATACCGTTGTAGTACTTCACCTGGGAGTATTCCAAGGTATTGTATTTATATTTAGCCCAAGGGAAACAATAGCTAGGAAGGTAATAAAAGGAATGATCTGTATGCCTATCACAACTTGGACTCAACTAGTATAGTGGGGATAATGGAAATTAATAGGAAGGGATGATGATGTTACAAGATAAGAGCAGCTCTAAATAAAAAAAGTGAGGTAAATCTATGTGGGGAGTCAAGAGAGAGTATAGGATTCTTGTATAACTTACTCTACTTCCGTGAATCTAATCTAACCATATGACAGGGTCACATAAGTTTGGGGTTCACACGAACTGTATGCTAGGCATAGGTGAGAAGTCGTGAATAAAACCACCACTAAACAAGCTACTATTTTACTGGAGCCTTACCTTTTAAGAATTTGCCTATAAACACGTGGTGATCTATATAGAGACCAGAAGGGCTGTCACTACCTTACTGCCTACCACAATCCATCCGTGCAGCAAGCGATAACCAAAGATAAGATTAAGTCTAAGCACCATGCTTACACCTTCTCTTACTACTCTAGTTGTGTACACACAGATCAACTAGAGAACCTCTTGCGAGACGATGATCACATACTGGCGAGGGTTCGAAATGAACCAGAACTGAACCACAACTCAGATGAACCACTATGGAAGATTATATCACGACAACTATAGACTAGCGAACTAGACTAAAGTCACACTAAGTGAATACTGAAGAAAGTAATACTCAAATGAAGTAATTACTGAATAAAGTATGAACTAGAGTAAAGTAGGGAAAGAGTATATATGCATAAATGAATAAAGTCTTACAAGAGAAGAGATACAAGACTGTACCAGAGACTCTAGAAGACCAGCTCCAGAATCCCGAGCAACGCTCACCACTCAACTCTGATCTCCCACACTAGAAATACCTACACTACTAGTACAAGTGGAACTACACTACTAGAAGCTTGCAACCATCATGAATGGAGAGGGGGGTGTGGCCCTCTATTTATAGTGGAGGTGGAGTAGGGGCTACTCCAGCGCCACATCATCGATCCGCGTGATCCCACCTCTTGGCCCTTGGATAAACCGCCTCAGAATCAACAGATGGATGGAGTAATCACGTGGAGAATGTGCTAGGCGTGGGGGGATGCCGATGGCCAAATGGGCCCACATCAGCCGACCCCATACCATTACATGTGGGCCATCCTCTGGTGCTAGGTATGTTGGTTTCACTATCGGTTTCTGTGTCTTGAGTCTAGAACTTGCCGTGGGCCGAAGTGCACTGGTCGGCCGACGTTGGTCTTGTGGCCAAATGACTTCAAATTTTGTGTGCAAGCATCATTGGACATGATGATCATGCTGGTAATGGTATATTGTCCAATGGCCATGCTTGGGTCATCGACTGGATGACGATTATACATGTCGTTTTGACCAGATTTCCTCCGAATTTATATCTGCATACAAATAATGACATCTACATGTGGAACTAGGTTATTTGCATAAGAAATCATCATTTATCTATGTATTAACTTCCAGAAGGAGTACTTAGTTGATGGTTTGACTATATGAAAACAGGGTATTTCTACCGTTAACAATATAGTCATTGAATAGAGCAATGTCATAACAAATGTAACTAACCAAAATACTTACAAGATTAGATACAAGAGAGAAGCCACGAGAAGCTCGGCTCCCGCTACTTCTTGATGATCAGGAATCCAAGGCAAGCTTGACTTCCTCTAGAACTAGCCTAGATAGCTAATGCTCTAATTATGGTGGAACTAGGGCTTGGGATCTTAACTTGATGACTTGATTGGTATGGAGTAGAATGAATTGGAATGAATTAGGGTTTCACCAGGGGTCAGGGGGTCTTGTTATATATCCCCAAGGGATGCACCGTAGCCCTTGGATCAAACCGACCTTGAGGTGCGGCGTAGATCTAATCTCCATGGCGGTTGCAAACCGACATAAGAAGTAGAGGCCGGCAGTGGGCCCCACGGCGCGCGGCCCAGGCTCTTGCTGCCGGTGGGCCTCGTCTTGTGGGTCGTGTCCTCTGGTGCCTTCTAGAATATTCTTGTGTGGGTTTGAAGTCGAGTTGCATCGCGGATAAGTCTTTGTGTCATAGGGCTTGCAAACTCTAGCCATTTTCCTGTTTAATCCCTAAAAATATATAAATCACCAAAACTCGTGAAATTATGCTAGTCAAGCCCCTAAACTATGTTGATATTCATTTTAAGCCCTTATTTCAGTTTTAAATGTCTATTAATTTTATGCTATAAGATATACCAGCAACGACTAAGGACGGCGAGGACACGGCCGCCACCGCTGGGGAGGCGGCGCCCCTAGGCGCCACCATGGGCACCATCCCCATCCCTGATGATGACATTGACCTCGCCATCCTCCAACCAGAGGAGACCAGCATTGTCGATCAGGTCAACGCTCCGTCCATCATCGACATCACCATGGACGACACCTCGACTCCATCACCTGTAGCTGCCAAGACAGTAGAGGCAGAGCACATGGCGCGAATGGCGGTGCCCATCTGCCGACCGCTCTGCTTGCTCCTCAGATGATGGTTCGCTTGGACGCCCTGACGTATGATTACAGTGATGATCCAGACCTCTGGATCAACAAGATGGAGATGTTCTTCCAACTTCAGCCCGAGATCGACCTTGAGTTCCACGCACGGTACACCACTTTCCATCTGATAGGGGTTGTAGAGCTCTGGTTCAACCGTCTGTCCAGGAGGAGACCGATGGTTGAGTGGGACACCTTCCCGTGCTACCTGAGGCGCGATTTCGGGCCACCCATCGACAACGACATGAAGGGCGATCTTGCACCACCCAAGCAAGACGGTGACACGGGCGACTAAATCGATGCCTTCGGGCCTATGCTACACGCATGGACCTCCCGAGCCCGCTACACCGCGTCCACCTCTTCGTCGGCGGGGCTCCACACTTGCTTTTCACGAGGCTCTTTGTCACACCCGGTTTTCCAAGGAAGACCAGGACTCACCATATGTGTGCCCAAGAAGTCCACACATATCATACGTAGAATATATAATTATTAGAAAACAATGCTTTAAAGCGTAAGTATAGCTATATAAACACTCACAATTTATCAGAGTAACGCAGAACGGTTGCTAAACTTCTCGGGCTCCATTATCTTCAGGGACGGTTGACTAGGGGCTCCATATGCCAAGAACTAGTATCATCAGTATCTTCATCCATCCTCTGGCAGCTTTTGCTAATAGACTAAGAGTGGGGAAATCGCAAGAGTGAGTACATGTCGAACTCAACAATAATAGCTAGACAAGTACTACCCATGATCATGATCAATATAACTTAAATAATGTAAATCATAAAATGATAAACCATAAACAAGTTAGCAACATTAGTCATCATCTTTAGTGCAAAGGTTCCAAGTCCGCTCGTGTCCTTGAGCAAGGCCGGTATACTAGATTGATAAACTCTGCGCAGAGGTGTACACTTTCACTGTGAGCTGTGAATTGCCCTTTCGCCCGAGGCCCGTCGACCTCTTAACCCTCTTCCTAGGACGGTCGGCAGGGTTCACTATGAAGTCTTTCAAAGGTACATCTAACATGCTAGGGCCGCTAGGTATCTTCCGTCAATCCGTTAAGCCACACACCGCAGCGGTCCACGATTCTGCGGCAGTCCGTGTGATACAATCCCGCGAGGAGATCCACAAATCTGTTTTCCCCTAACGCCTTTTGGTAACCACTAACAAGTCAAACAAGGTCCTCATACTGAACTAAAACCAGAGCCATGTAGCCCTCACAACTATCATCAGAAATCCCGGATGTTCCGTTCTGCGCATACAATTCCTTATGTTGATAAAAGTCATGTTTTATGTTTCATGGCATAAACATTAAATAGGTCACGTGATCATGAACTTAGTAGATCCCAAACTATACTTGCCTTTTACTTTGCTCCAACTTTCTCATACTTTTCGATACTCGCTCCCGGTCATCATCTTCCAATCTTCGATTGCCCACAGGCAAAGTAGCTCATTCTACTCGTAGCAAACACCATGCATACAAGAAAGAAAACAAAATAAACTAACAACAATACAACAATCATAGCAAAAGCTTAAAAATTACATGCTAAGGGAGAACTCGTTACTACGGTTGAGAGAGCGCAAGAAACACTAATTACAAAATTATTATTATAAAAGGAAAACACTACTAGAGTTTTATATTATAAAATATAAGAAAAAACCTACATGCTCGACTTCTTTTAGTTTATCAGAATTGTGTGAATAACATTAATTTATATTAGCTAAATCATATGTTAATTTATAAATAATTTGATACCTTTTATGCCAATTCAACTGTAACTTGTAAATACCAATTGATATATATATGAAAGTGTCTAATCCAGACATCTAGTTCAACATGTGTGTTTAGACTAGACAAAATATACTTTATAAATGTTATTATCTTACAGTTAATTACATTAATATCTTTATGTATAAACCACCGACATATAAAACCATTATATTTTATTTGTAAAGAAAACAGAGCTGCAACCTAAACAAGTATATGTTCTAATAAAGCCCTATGCCCACCTCACATGATACTTGAAAGGCTTTAGAAACGACAAGAAACGAATTGATGAGATTTTTATTGGTACAAAATTAAATGTGGAACTACTATGCAAGAATGATGCATGCATGACACTAGCAAGGTATTTAGCCGATTAAATAAAATGCTTGCTGATCACGTCCGTGCTTTCTATCTCGGCCCCTGCATGAACTGCTTGCGAGTGCTGGCTGGTAAGGGCAGAAGGTCTCATGTTCATGGCCAGTCGACGAGACGACAAGGCGTTGATCCATGAACAAGACAGAGAGCAAGATGGGGTTCAGTAGATGTAATCACCATCAATCCATCGGCCGGCCAAGATATATCAGCACAGAAGTGCTCGACTAGGCTGCTCGACGCAGGACAGGTTCGAGGCCAGGCTGGACGACGTTGCGGAAACGCTGGTCGTGCAGCCGAGCGACGAGGGCGCGTACGTTGGCTTGGGGAAACCGCCTGGACGCGTCGCCGATCGGCTGCGACTTGCAGACGACGTCGAGGGTAGAGCTGGGACTTGGGCCGGCACGGCACGGCACGGCCCGGCCCTCTCGTGCTTCGTGCCGCTTTGAATTGTGTCCTTTAGGCACGAGAAGCACGTCGGGGCCGTGCCAAACGGCACGATAAAATTTTTCCTCGGCCCAAGCACGGCCCATGGCACGGCAGCCAGCCTCCGTGCCGTGCCAGCCCAAGCACGGCCCCCTCACTATATTTTTTACTTAGTTTCTCTAACCAATGGTAATATAAAAAAAGCAAAAAGACATTAAATTGGGGAACATATGCTTTATTAAGTATATTGCCTCGTCAAAAACCTTACACCCCATTATAGGGCTCCCCAGTAAGGAAAAGAGTACAATATACATTTACAAAAGTTACTACTCATCATCCTCGAGCTCGAGGTCAGCCATCGCCTGTGCAATCTCTTCGTCCTCTAGTTGATGCTGTTGCCGTGTGTCTGCTGCCTCCCAATCCTTGAGGCATGTGAGCGCCTCAACCATCTCCGCCGCAAGGGAGGACCTCCGTTCTTCAACTATTCTTCCAACTGTGCTGAAGGTTGATTCAGAAGAGACGGTGGATACTGGAACTAGAAGAACATCACGTGCGAACTGAGATAGAACAGGGAATTGGCGTTCATTGTCCCTCCACCATCCAAGCAGGTCAACATCTGCATCATCCTCATGGAGTCGTGGATCGTGGGTGACATGATCCATTTCTAGGTAGTGGTTGAGCTCTGCCTTGGGATTCCAAGATGATCTTGCCGTCTGTGATGTGGAAGAAGAATCCTTGCTCTTTAGCTTCTTCCACATGTTAGCTGTAGTATTACTTTTGGGCTTCTCATTTTGGGGTGCCTCTGACCTTGGACGAGTCTGACCAAACTTATCCTGATACAAACCAAAAACTCGAAATAGCTCGGATGTAACATGTGAGTAAGCAGCTGAGTAATCAAGATCAAGTGCGTCACCAATGAAACGAAAGGCAATATCTAAACCATCTAGCTTCTTGCGTGGATCAAGTACAAGAGCAAAACAGTACAGATGTGGAACACCATCAAAATATTTCATGTATTTTTCTTTCATTGCAGCAACAATTGGAGCTAGTATTTCATCTGTACTATTTTCTTCAAAAGTTTCAACAATTTTCATAAGCCATTCAAGAACTAGAGGGGAGGTAGGATAGTAAATACCAGACAATTGCATTGTGGCGTTGTAGAATGGTTCAAGGAAATCACGAAATCTTGTGACTACTTTCCAATCTGTGTTAGTAAGCACAACACCTATATCTTTAGCATTAATGAAAGTGGTAAAAATATTCTCATACCCTTTTACCCGATTTAACATTTGGTATGTGGAGTTCCACCTCACCTTCATGTCGAGGCCAAATTTTCTTGGTTTCTTACCTCTAACCTTGCAGTATTCTTTGAATTTGCTGTAAGCAAGTGGTGAAGTCGAAAGATAGCGAATAGCAGTACGAATGTTGCTCAAATATTGACTTACCTGGGACATACCTGCTTGCACTATGAGGTTGATTATGTGACACACACATCTTTGATGGAGAACATATCCACCAACGTAGCTTTGTATATATGGTTCCAGAGTTGTCATGGCTGATGTGTTGGCAGATGCATTGTCCAATGTAATAGAAACAACCCTATCTGCTATCCCATATTCCTGAATAACCTGCAAGATTTGTGAGGCAATGGCCTCTCCAGTATGGGACTCATCGATGCCCTTGAATCCTATAACTCTTTTGTTTAGCCTGTACTTGTTATCTATGTAATGGGCAACTACACTGAGATAAGATGTTCTCTGATGTGAAGACGTCCAGATGTCTGATGTCAAAGCAATAGAAAAGGTTACAGCACTAAGACTCTGTCTTAGAGCAATTTCCTGGCGAGCAACTTCAGGATCATAGACCCAAGTACTTACAGAGCCATCTGCCTGGATGTTTAACTGGGTTTGCACTCTTCCACCGTGTTCATTCACGGCATACTTTTTCAAGCATGCCACATAATGCCGATTGAGATGCCCAGTACCACCACGCGATCCTGCAGAATATTCTTTCTTGCAATATTTACAAATTGCAGAAACTAAAACCTTATTACCGTCATAGATCTTGGTGAAGTGTTTCCAGCATGCTGCGCCCCCGCTCCTGGATTCAACAGATGGCCCAGCGCCATCATTGTCGTTGCCGTTGCCGGTGCCGGTGGTCGGAGTCTCCGGCCCGCCGTCTTCGTTGCCGGTGCCGGTGGTCGGAATCTCTAGACCATCAATATTGTGGTCGTCGATGCCATCATCTCCCGCACTTGGGGCGAGCTGATGGCGTGGATCGAGATCGATGACCGTCTCATTTACTGGAGGTGGAGGACTAAGTCGGGGTCTCTTGTGTGCCATTGTTTTTTATCTCATTCTACTTCTACCACTATCATGCGTTGTATTTTTCCTCATTTTTCCAGACTCGACGAGAAGACCAAGACAAACTGGTTATATATAGTCTAGGCAGTAGGCACCGTGTCCATGTATGTGAAGTGAACGTTAGTTTTGCTTCCTTGATTGGTCGTTTCCTTGACTGCACGTGGATTGATGATCGTTTCCTTCTTGACTGATCGTTGCCTTGCACATGGATTGCTTGTTTCCTTCACTGATTGTTGCCACGGGCCGACATCGTGCTTACGTGCTATTTTCGTGTCGTGCCAGCCCAAGCACGGCCCAAAATACGGGCCGGGCTGTATAGCCCATCGTGCCGGTGATCCTACGCGACGCACGCCCTCCGCATGTCGTGTCGTGCCGGCCACGGCCCAAAATATTTCGTGCCGTGCCGTGCTTGGGTCGTGCCAAAGGACCGTGCCACGGCACGCCCAAAAAAGCACGGCCCAAGTCCCAGCTCTAGTCGAGGGCGAAGCAGCGCGACGGGGTGTGCGTCCGGCGGTCTGGAGTCGTCACGGCGTTAGCGGCTCTTTGGCGCGGGGCTGGAGGTAGCCGGCAGCGCGGCCGGTCTGGTGCAGGAGAGCGGCGGCAGCCATGGTAGTGGTTTCTGGCGCTGTGCGAGTGAGAAGGGGGGGGGCAAAGCAGCAGTAGTGCGTGCTCCGGGTGCTGGCGCGCTCTAATAACAGAGGAAGAGAGAGAGGTGAGCGGTGTGGCGACCGTGGCCTCTACGCCAATGGCGGGATCGTGTCCCACGCTCGTGCGGATCGAGGGCGACCGGAGGAGAGGAGCAATGGCGACCGGCGCATGCGGGCGTGTCGGAGTGGAGACGCTGAGCTCGGGATGGCCAGGTTGATGCGCGACGGCCATGTCGAGCGGCGGTGTCGGATCTGCGTCGCGGAGGACTGGAGTGCGGTCTTAGGGCACTCACAAAGCCAGGTATCGTAGAGTCCATGACCATTAATTGTAGTGCCACGTGACAATTTGCTTATGTGGCAGGTTATTAATTGAGGAAAGAGAAGAAAAAAATGAAGAAACCGCGTCTAACTTAGGGCATGTTCAACCCATAGACGCCGTAAGATTGTTGAATTTGACATATAGACAGTTAAAAAGACAGATTATACAATGGACTGTCTATTTCATCGCTGAGGTTGTTTAATGTTGTGCATGAACTCAAGATCAATCGTGAATACTACATTGTATGTCATTGTGTTGCTATTTTACAAAAATAGATCAAGCTTTCATAAATAAAATGAACACATTCATTAAAGGGGAAAGCAAAGACCAACAAGCATGCTAATCCATACTGGAGCATCCGCCCGTGCATCTAGCTAGCAAGCAGCCTGTTGCAGCTCGCCTCCGCACAGCTCGCGCATCTGCAAGAGACTCGAGTGCATGCAGCAGCTCATGGCGGCCAGAATGGAGGCTTGCCCGCAGCAGATTGAGGCGCCTAGGACGGAGATTTGTGCCCGCGCACCTCGCGGCCGCCAGGACGGAGATCCGCCCGCGCAGCTGTGGCGGCCTCATCTCATGCCGGTGCGAAGCACGTCCCGCGCCGCCATTGGCGAAGCTCGGCCTCGCGCAACTCGCCCTGGCCATGGCGCGGACCTCGTCCTTGCGCAACTCGCGGCCGCCGGGCGGAGCTCGCGACGTGCCATCGTGTATGCAGGATTCGGCCGCAGCCCCGCGTCGGTGGGATTTTAGCGCCATACGCGCCACAGCTAGATCCTGATCTGTGTCGACGGAGCATACAACGCGTCTACATCCATCGGCCTTTGCATTGGACCACGAGCCCCTCCCCGTCGTCTCATGAGACGACGACGACGGCGTCTACAGGCCTTGCCAGGGTCCTTTTGCTAAAATACCAACATACAGACGACGTGTGTAGTCGCGTTGTACATGCCCTGAGACGACGACGACGGCGTCTACAGGCCTTGCCAGGGTCCTTTTGCTAAAATACCAACATACAGACGACGTGTGTAGTCGCGTTGTACATGCCCTTAGACGTCGAAGTCGACGCTAGCATCGAGGGCGATGAAACCAGCTAGCGTCGGCGATGTGGAGGCGGCGGTCGTTTCCATCGATCCGGTGCGGCCTCTCCTTCCCTCCCATCGCCGCCCACCATCATTCCCGCGGCGCCTCGACTCCGCTACCCACAAGTGCTCGCGCCTTCTCCCTCGCAGAGGATTCCCAGTCCAAATCGCTCGCATATACTGACATCCATGTCCAAATATAGTCATCAGTTTGCAGCTGTCGTGCTTCTGCCTCCCCTCCCCTTCCCTCCTAGCGTGCGGCGCATGGTCCTCCCAGGTCCAAATATAACCATCAGTTGAGGATCAGCAGAGCAGGAGGAACGGATGGGCGGCTGGCCGGAGCAGTGGGTTCCTAGATCCAAATCGAGGTACGCCCTATTCCCCAATGACCTAACATCCCCAGTTAATCTCCCCTACAACAATCTTTAACCCAAATCTCTGAATCGGGGAAGGGTAAGTCGTCAGAGCTATGGTTCTATGGATTTAATAGAGAGAAATTGGCTATTTTGCGGCGCCGGGAACGGGTTTTATTTGGAATGCCATTAAGATTTTGGGCTTCCCTCGTTTGTCCTTCTTAACCATCACACTCCCGCTAAAATGCCACGGCGACCAAATCTCTGTTTAGTCTTTCTTTCTTTCTGATTTGCCCTTACGCTTTTCTTCTTCTTTCGTTTTCACGGTGGCGGGAATATTCACCGCGACGCACGCGCGAGTTTTGGCGTGAGGTGCCTCGCGCGGCCCGGCGACGCCGCGCCGACCCTCGGCCCGCGCCGCATCCCCGGCCGTCGTCGAGCCCGTCAATCCGCCCAAAGGTGCCGCCCCGCCCACGGAGGATCCAGCGCGCCCGTCCGTGTGTTCGCGCCGGCCCGGCCCCGCCACTTCGTCGGCGCAGCGGCAAGACACGGCGAGGACGCCGCGAAAACTCCGCGCCAGCGGCAAAGCAGCGGGGCGGACCAAGTTCGGAGACGCGCACCTGTGGCGCGCGCCCGGCGCGACGCGCTGGGGCCGTCGCGGCTGGTCGCGAGGTTTGCGTGCCGGGCCGCCGCGGCCGCAGGCTCGCTCGGCACCTTCGTCGCCGCCGGGCGCCCAGCGTCGCGCGCACGCCGCACGCTGCCATGCTCGCGCTCCGCGGGTCAAACGCGATGTCGTCAACTTCCCGGACTCGGCCTGAGACGGGTCGGCGGCCGGAGATCTCCGTGGCGGCGGCCACGCGGACGGATGGCGGCGCAACGGAGGACCGTGAAAAGAAAAAAAGAAGGAAGATAGAAGGGTAAAAGGGGAAAGAAAGAATGATTGAACAATAGATTTGGTCGCCGCGGCATTTTAGCGGGAGTGTTAAACTTGAGAAAGGCAAACGAGCGAAGCCCAAAAACTTAATGGCATTTCAAATAAAACCCGTTCCCCGGCGCCGCAAAAATAGCCAATTTCTCATTTATAGATTGTTTACCGGTAGTTATAGTCAGCTTCTTTGTTAAACGTTGACTGGCATGCCAATTTGATAGCGATTCTTTTTCCTATATATATGGTTGCAAGTGAAACTGAGCTGCAAGTGAAAATTTGGTAAAGCATGGTTGTATCTTGAAGACAGTCGCCTGGATTATGCAGTAGCTGAATCAGGGAAGTTGTTTGCCTATTGTCATTCAGTCAAAAACTGGAGTTGCCAGTCACTACTTTGTTGAAATGCACATCTTTTTGATAATTCACACTGCTGCTTATTTACTAGCTCGTCTTATTTTACAGGTTGATCAGGACAAAGTTTAAAGGCACGGCAGGAAGACTTGTGAAGAGTCGTGGCTTGAAGCTTCGTTTGGAGTATCTTTGCTGGTTCAGTGATATGTTGTATGCGTTGTGTTTTTGCTACTTCAATCGTGTATGGCTTATTATGGTGATATAGATCTTTTATGTGTTTCGTGATAATGTTAAGAGGTGTAGGATGGATCACAGGGTACTATGACCCAGCTGATCTACTTCTTTTGTGTTGAGTAATAAATGTCTTTATTTATAGAAACTACTATGAAAGACTTTGCATTGGAGACTATGGTTTCTTGTGCTAGAGTATTCAAGGTATAGACTCTATGAGTAGAGTCTACACTGTGAGAGCTTGCTTGCGCGTGTTCTGGAGGACTGGAGCGCGTGCGGGATGCACGGGGCGCCGGTCCTCGTGGATCAGAGATGGGGATCGACGATGGCTGAGCGGCCATGGCGGAGGTGCCGGTCTAGCGGGGTTGCGGAGCACGTCTTGTGCGCGGACGGCCAGGTCGTGCTGCGTCCGGCGTCGGCGCACGTATCGAAGGAAAACAGCGTCTTCGATCAGGAAGCACCTGAGTCCTGACGGGTTGGTGCGTTGCTGGGCTGCTGCCACTCTAAATGGGCTGCCTGGCCGAACTGAGCGAGCCGTGAGGCTGACTCGTGATGGAGAGCAGGGTGAGTTGAGTGTTTCTCATTTTATTTCCTATTTTCGTTTTGTTTTTACTTTTATCATTTGTATAAAATGGAATCAATCTCAATTTCAAACCTTATTTCGATACAAATAATCTTTGTAATTATTTTAAGAGTATTCTTCTAAGTTTTGGAGATAAAATTCTGGAGGTTACTTTTATATAAAACAATAGACATTTTATTTTATAAATAGAGCAAGGATCGATTCCAACTTATATTGAAATTTATAAATTCTTTTTTCACTCAATAAATTTATGCAAACAACATGAGTGCAACACCCCCATTTAAATTATCTTTAAAAACATTATAAAAATCACATTATCATAATTTAAATTTCTAAAACTCTAATTAAATCTAGGAAAATTTAGTAAATCCATAAAATCATTATTTTATTTATTGAAATCAATTCACAACCAAAAATTGTAAATTTTGGGATGTGACACTTTGACTTGGAAAGAGCCGCGCATGATGCACGAGGCGATCGACCTCACGCGTCGATGCGATGCCTTGGCTCGAGGCGCCACCGGGTGAGGTTGCCAACTTCCTCGACTTCAGCTATGGCAACGGCAACGCCGCCAACGCCGACACCGACATCAACAAGGCGCTGGAGTCTAGGGCGGCCGAAAGCAACCGCGCTGGCACCGTCAATGGAGGCTATCGACGACCAGGCCACATGGGGCGCCCTCAGCGAGCTACGCTAGGGAGCCTCGACGAACCAAAGAAATCGCCATCATAACAGACGCCATCCAACTACAGGCAACAGGACCAAAGTGGACCAGTGGCATCGTTAGGTACTTCCACCGCTACTATGTCCCAAAGAGCTTTAGCTCTTCTTTAAAACATCCTCCTCGAGAAAGGAGTCCCCCCGCATGGCATTGCGGTGGGCTTCCACCTCCCGACGACATCCTCGCTAATGTCGGTGCGCCCGAGCGTCAAGCTAGACGACGTCACGGTACTTCTCTTCAACGACAACGGGTATGAGTTCCTGCACATCGACGATGTCTCCATCGACGCCCCAGAGCGGTGACGACAACCAGCGACCTCCTCTATGGACGCCTCCTTCGCCGAACCACTACACTGGCTTCGTCGATCCGTCACGTATTCTGTAGGCAGATACATTCTCAGGTGTACGTTCCTATGACCTACTCCATCTCTGCTCCACCAGCCTCTCAGCAAATGACTGAGATGACCACCGTCCTGAGCAACGCAATCATGAAATCGGCAAGGGTGGCTAGTGTAACACCCGTGTTTTTGCATCATTTTAAAATCACTAAAAATTTGAACTTTTTGAAATACAACTAAAACTCGATTTATTTTCCGCACAACTAAACCTTGTTTTCGAAAACCTTGCATTCAAACTCCCACCATTTAGAAGAATAGGAATCTTGTTTGCTTGCTTGTGAGCTTATGGTGGAAGGTAAGTTGATGCACTAACTAGATATTAAATTATGGAAGCATGCATGAGAAGTGATTTACGATTTCTTTGGGAATAATAATAAACTCATACCATGTGTGCTTAAACACATATAACCAAGCAAGGGCGTACCTATATAGACATAAGAGATCATGAGTTCATGACAATATATGTGCCCTTGTGCAATTATAAAATATATGTGTATAACTGCACACATGAAATAATGCACGGGAAATAATGAGGTCGGAGCATGTGTATTTAATATACATATAATAGTACAAGTGTATATTTGATCCCATATTGATACCGTGGGAATATATACACATACACACTTGTACAAGTATAAAATATAATTTATGTATATATATACACGTGAGAAATGGAAGAGAAAGGATAAGAGAAAATTGGGAAAAAGAATAAAGGAGAGAAAGTACACGGGCTCATTTCCTTCACTTGCACAGCCCAACACCTCCTCCTCTTCCTTTCTTTTCTCCCTCCCGCACGGGCCGGCCCAGCAGGCCAAAACCGCCCGGCCCACTCTCCATTCCCTTCCCTCCTCTCACACTCGCTGACACGCGGGGGGCGCCCGTCGCTTCTCCTCCTCCGATGAGACGCCACAAGCATGGCACGGACCCGCCGGGGCCCCTCGCTGCCCCCCCGCCGCCCGGCTGAGTTAATGCGGTGGACGAGCAAACAAGGGAGCGCGGACTAGCTCTCCGGAGTGGCCAAATCACCGGCCAACCCTCGCCCAAATAAGACCGCCACCCGCGACAGCCGAGACGACGACCGCTGCGGATGTCGGCCGCCACGACGCGGATGAGGGCAGAGGCAAGCCGCGCTGAGGAGGAGTGGCGAGGACCGGGGCACAACGACCGCCGAGCCGCCGCGAGCCGCCTTATCGGGCGCACGCCGACAGCCCCCCGCTGTCGTCCACGGACACGATGGAGGCGGCGACTTATTCCGAGCTGGCCGCCGGGCCGCCCGACGAGACAGGACGATGCCTAACGCGTACCCAGCCCGCCATTGACACGACACGACGACTACACGGATCAGCGGAGCCACGCGCGCCACCGTTCCCCCTCGAAAAAAGATCGGGAACGGCGGAAAAGATCTCGCCGGCGAGACCTTCCGGCGCGCCTATAAATACCACCCTCCGGCACCGCCGACCTCGCACCACCTCCACGAGCTCCGCCATAGTCCGGAACATGCGGTGCTCTCCCTTCTTCCCTCCCTCCTCCTCTCCCTATGGTGCTAGCTCGAGTACCCCCAAATCGGGACCCACCGCCGCCGGAGAAGAGCCCGCGAGCCGTCGTCAAATAAAGTCGTCGTCGTTCGAATTGGTGACCTGATATGTCCTCCTGAGCCTTCCCTTTCCGTTTTCCCTCTTTCTCTCCTGCAATTGGGTTGTGCAGCGACCTCTCCGCCGAGCGCCGCCGCCGCCGAGAGCTGCCCGCACACACCGCCGCTGTGGAGGAGCCATGCCCCGCCGTCCCAACACCCACCAACAGTACAGAGTGACGGAGGGAACCCGAAGCCCCCTCGCGGCGAGCAATGGACGAGGTTTGGCCAAGTTCCGCCGGTTCGCGAAACGCCGCCGTATGGAGCGGAGGACGGGGCGGGATCCCCTCGCTCGAGGCCGACGCCGTTCCTCACCATCACGGGCGCCAAGGTGGAGCGCTGAGGCCACCATGTGGCGCCGGCCGTCACCGTGCCGCCACGGTACCACGTCGGCAGGACCCACGGTCCCACCCGCGTCACCACGGGACCCACGTGGCTGAAAGGACCCACCCGCCGGCGACACAACACAACCACACATCAGCAGCTGGGTACACTTATGTAATTGCTAAGTACACCCTAAGGTTAATGTACACGTAATCGTATAAGTTACATTTCCTGTATCGAAAAAATTCCCGAAAAATTTGTAAATTCATTATTTGAATTATAGAATTTTATCATGTAATTAGTTCCAATATTATTACATGATAAAATTATTATATAATATTACCCTAAGGAATTAATGAGGGATTAATATTGTATAATTCATATCTCATGCAAATTAACTCCGATTTGAGCGAAAACGACTTCCATAATTCATCTAAAATCTAGCTCTATGCATCTAACCCATTGCCACCATAATGTTATATGTTTGTTTTGTGTGCCATGTTTTGAGCTAGGTTTATCGCCAGCCAGGTAGTTTCCGACGACCCGATTAGGAGTATCCGTCCGAAGTAAGCTAGGAGCGTTCGACGCCGTGCCGATTCGTAAGAACCTCCCAGGCAAGTCCTTACCCCCTTAACCTGACCTTAATTAATTAATGATGTTAATGATGATGTTAAATAATAAACAAGAGATCATGAGCTATTATCGTATGCGATTATGAGATGATGATGGGCTAAGTGCTTGATGTTATTTGAGGAGCTGAGTGCTCGATATTGTTAAGGGGCTAAGTTCCCAGTAAATGATGAGATGCTACGGACATACGATAATAGCCATGATGTTAATTAATATGGTTTAATAATAAACTGAGTTTAACCCACAAAAGAGGTGAGTGGTGGTAGTCTGGTAGAGCCTAAATACCACATCGAATCGCCGCGAGGGGTTCCTCGGAGAGATACTCGCCTCCCCTAAGGACCGGTTCATAGACCGCCTACCTAGTGAGATATTTCGTGCAGCCACACGCCGGTATGGGACGACTTGATTCCACACCCCGCTAGATTAAAGTATAATCTCCAACCTAGGAGGCCGGAGTAGGCAAGCGGTCTATCAGGAGTCGACACGAGAGGAACGGCTCGTGGTTTGGTTGGCGTGGTTGCTATGTGATCCTCCACGAAAGTTTAGGGGTTATGGTATTGGCCATATTGTGCACGGATTATATATGTCGAGATGTTGACTACGTACAGGGATGCATCCTTCGTAGCCCCGTTCGCTGCGTACAGGGATGGCGGCCTCCGTAGTTGGTTTTCCTCTCGCGTCATGAGGGACGACATCCTCCATGGTGTGGATGGTCGTGTGCTCCGCAGGCGCATCACTGAACAGGATGGCCTCCGTAGGGGGGGCTACGTGCATGGCGCATCCTCCGTAGTACCAACCCCTGAGAAGCCGTGGTAGAGATTATATGGACATCTAGGGTGACGGCCCAAGCGGGTACGGAATCTCGTTAGGCCTGACTAAGCCAAGTCGTGATGGTGAGGACAGTGCCTTTCGTGTGGGGAAAGTGTACAACCTCTGTAGAGTGTATTAAATCTATTCGAATAGCCACGTCCTTGGAATGGGCAGATGCTAGGACAGATCATCTATGATTAGTACTCACACTATATGACAAACATGTTGCGACCATGATGATGATGATGGTGAAGATATATTATAACCCCGGGAACTAGCAAGAGCAGTGTTAGAGACTCTGCTAGGGCCCAAACCCTTAATAATTACAACCCCCTGGTCGGGACTTGCTGAGTACGTTTGTACTCACCCCTCCTCTGTTTTTATAGACATCGGCACATCAGGAGGTAAGTTCGTCGTTAGGGAGAGATCCAGCGTATCATAGGAGTTCGTAAGGTGTTTGCTTAGGAGAAGGACGTCGAAGCTCAGATTTCATCCATGCACAAGTCTGCCTGTGGAGTACGGGGCAGTGTCATAGTTAATCCACCGCTTCTCGGTTGGCCAACTCTGATATTGTAACCCGACTTGGTGACCCTTCGTCGCCACTGTAAGCCCTTTCTATCCTATATTCATTAAGCTCGGATTATTATTATTCCTGTATACCATTATCTGTGACTAATAGACGTGTTTGTGGCGTGATCCTGGCGCAAACACGTGTGATTAACGACCCATTAAAAGTGGGCGTGACAGCTAGGCCCTTGGTGCATCCTCCGATAAGCTACAAGTTCAGCGTTTTCTTCGGTGACCTAAGCTTCGACTTCTCCTTCGATGATGACGCCTCCAACATCAACGACAAGATGGGTTAGCTCTGGCTACACTACGGTCCCGGTACCTTGCCTTCACCCGTCGCCATAGCTCTCGCGCACTGACTGGGTGCGCGTCGCCTAACGGTGGGGAGATGTCATAGTACAGGGTCGGCCCGGCCCAGAGGAGGGCAGGGTGGCCTAGCCAGCCCCACGGCGGCCCTGAGGGGGCGGGCGCGCCAAGGCTAGGAGTGGGCCGCCGCCGCCGCCACCTTCCCGCCTCCCACGTCATCGTCGAATCGCATTGGGATTAGGACTTTTTGTGTGAAGGAGATATTTCCAATCTATAAAAAGTCTCCTATTAGGAAAAGAATAAGAGTTTGCTTGTAAAAGGTATTCCGAAAATATAAGGAAACCTTTTAGGGATTGTTTGAGATACAAGTCTCATAGGAGAGATATATAAACAAGGAGGATGTAATCTTTTAGGGACAAGCAAATAAAGAAAAATATTCCCCGCTCTTGCTCCCTAGGCCCAGCCGTCGCCTACCCTTGCCCTTGCCCGCCCCACACACACGCCGCCCCCCCCCTCACGCGCTACTACCCTAGGCCACCACCACCGCCCCGCGCCCGGCCGCCCCGGCGCCATTGGCCGCCTTGTCGCCGCCGCCCCTCCTCGTCGTGGGTGTGACATTGACCCCGCTTTTGGTATAGATTTTTTATTTCAGTACAAATATTATGTTTTGTGCAAGGAAAATATTTACAAAGACTTTTAGGTTATATTCCTACATAAGAAGCACTAATTTGGTAGAGCGGTCCCTTTTTTTTTTTGCTTCACTTCTTGATTATCCGAT
This sequence comes from Hyparrhenia diplandra, assembly GCA_015847255.1. Lineage (NCBI taxonomy): Eukaryota > Viridiplantae > Streptophyta > Magnoliopsida > Poales > Poaceae > Hyparrhenia > Hyparrhenia diplandra. The sequence goes on along the minus strand of JADLZK010005047.1, from coordinate 32,117 downwards.
GGAGTGATTTTAGTGGGAGAGAAAGGTGAAGAAGAATTGATCCTGGGGAGTAATTTGGTAGAGCGCTCCCCTTTCTAATTTCACTGTACTAGATTTTTGTAATGTAATTTTTTATTTCTAATATGTCAACTTGTTTCCATAGTTAATAATTAGCGATACTTAAAAGAAAGACAATGTTCATGAATTGAAAGGGTTGGACTGTAGTATTAGCTCGCCATAGAGAAATACTCCATCCGTTCCAGATTGTAGTTCACTTTTGCTTTTCTAGATACATTGATTTTGTTATGCACCTAGTTATACACTGTGTCTAGATATATAATTAAATTAAAATACTAGAAAAGCTAAAGTAAACTATAATTTCGAACGGAGGGAGTAAGAAATAGCAAATACAAAAATAACAAGACATAGTAGAATATATGTTATATTAAACATAATTGTTCTGCTCCGTTCTCTTGATTTGAGATATTATAATGTTTTGTCTCATAACAAATTAGCATCCGCCAATTTATGAACCACATAAACCATCAGCTAAATAAAACCGGTACAAAAGAGTAGATTGTTTCAATTTCATATTAAAACTTGAATTACATTGTAACTAGTTATGTTCTCAATCATGATATAACATTTTCTCTCTCTCAAAAAACAAAATCAGTCGACTTATTTTTTTTTTTTTTTAGATCGGGCCGCCGTTCACCCGTTTGTCATTAAGAGAAAAACTTTGTTATATAACGCTTGGCACGAACCCGATGGCGAGAGTCCATGAGCACGCCCAAGTACACAACCTATTCTACTAGAATCAGTCGACTTATGAACCGCTGAGAAACCATCAAGCGAATAGCGAATATCCCTTTGATTTTGGCTACCAATGGAATATTGTGAATATCACAATTAATTTTTTGCTTTCTAATAATACAACACATGTTCAGCTTGAATTATCACATTTTGTTTTTGCAGAACACGAGTCTCGTCTAGTAAGGCCTTGTTTAGATGGCTAAAATTTGGAACCGGATGTCACATCGCATTAATCGTAGCACGTTTCGTTTGTTAGTGGTAAATATCATCCTATCATGGAGTAATAGGCTCAAAAGAATCGTCTCGAATGTACATCTAAACTGTGTAATCAGTTATTTTTTTACCTACATTTAATACTCCAAACATATGTCTTTTTGATGTATTTAATGTGATGTGATGGAGAGAAAGTGAGAAAAAGGTTAGAAACTTTAGCCATCTAAACAAGGCCTAAGAAAAACCTCAGCGGCCAACGGCGAACTCAAATGCAAAGACCTGACTGGAACTCTCAGCGGCCATTAATTGATGGAAGACTTGAGAAGACTGGAAGTGGAACGGCTTCTCCACTCTCCCATTTCAAAATTCGTAATGCACTCACTCTCTCCCCTTTCAGCAAAACCCTAATCACCGAAGGCCCGGCGCGGCGCTCCCCCAATCCAGCCTCCGGTGCTCCTTGCGCGGTCCCATCGAGCGCAGGGCGCCGGCCGTCGTCGTCCGCGCCTCCGCACGCCGCCCCAGCCAGCCAGCCCTGCCGTCGTCGTCCGCGCCTCCGCGCGCCGCCCTAGCCAGCCAGCCCTGCCGTCGTCGTCCGCGCCTCCGCGTGCCGCCCCAGCCGGCTAGCGCTGCCGTCCGTCCTGAAGTCCACCAGCTACCTACCACCAGTCGCGCTGCCATGACCCTTCGCGCTTCGCGGGTTCCTCGGAGTCGGACAGACCGCGCGCGCCATCACCTCGCGCCGCCCAGAGTAGCACAAGTATGGTTCGATCACCTGAGGAGGAGAAGGATGCCGGCACGGGCTCCGGCAGCTGGCCACGCATCCGCCGCTACGCCGTGGGGGATGAGGTCGAGGTCCTTTCACCGGACCGGGCTTCCGCGGCACGCGCTACGAGGCCACCATCACGGAGCGCCTCCCGGGCTCAGGTGGCTACGAGGTCGTCTACTCCGGACTCGTCAAACGCCGCGGCGGCTCCCCACTGCGGGAGGTCGTGGCGGGGTCCGATGTACGGCCGAGACCGCCGCCGCCGCCGCCGGGGCACGAGGTGAAGCTATTCGATCTCGTCGAGGCGTACGACAGCGACGGATGGTGGCCGGGCGTCGTCTCCGACATCCATCCCAAGCGGAGGCGGAACCAGGAGACGAAGTTCACCGTGTCGCTTCCGCTGTGCCGGCAGGTAGTGAAGCTCTCGGCCTCGTATGTCCGGCCCAGGCGGGAGTTCGTGTATGGCAGCTGGATAGACGCGCAGGAAGTGGTGAGTACTGAGTAAATAGGGTTCCTGTTTTGCTCTGTCGCATATAGAAGCTTCCTTTTGATTTAGCAATCCAGGTGCAGCAATTTTGCAGTAGCTTCGCAGGAAACGGTTCAATTCCTTCTTAATTTTGGTGAAAATCCCCACTATCCAAAAAGAGATTTAGAATTTTTAAGTTTCCATCGATCTATTGACAAACATAATGTACTCTGTTCAGTTTTCAGGATTAATTTTGTTGTGCATCAAAAAAAAAAAAAAAAATGTTTCCGTATGCACAGGAGTTTGTTCATGCATTCTTGAGACCTAAGCATGCTCCATTGATGCAGTATGTTTATGCAATGTCATGCTGATTAACTGATACAGACAGGTAGCCAGTAATCTCTTAGAAAAGTTTTATATGCATTGATCAACTATCTGCCTGTTGACATGCTTAGCCATGCAAACCCAAAAAGTACTTGGAATGGAAAGACTAGTGACACTGTAGGTTTATTTGTTTACCAAATATCCATTAAAGAATAAGGTGTGGCTTCATTTATACATCTTTACAACTGAGTCATTTGAACACCTATTCACTAAATCATGGCAAGTTATGGATGATCATGTTTACTCCTCAAACTGCCCAGTAGCCATTTAACTTAGTTTAGACTCTAGGGTTATCTAAGACACCAAGTTCACATGCTAAGAGAGCATTTTGCGCTGAAGCTTAAAGAGAACCATGGCATTTTTAGTCTGCAAAATAAATTATCTCGCGGTTTTTACCTAGCTTTTTGAAAACAGATTGACTGTTTTTTTTTTCACTAATTTGAATGCAGCTGCGAGGGATACCACAATATGCAGAAGGAAGCCGTGTAGAAGTGATGTGTGATAAACAGGGCAGAGATTGGAGGCCGGCTATTATCAAGAAGATGGTAGGCACTACAAACTATGTTGTTAGCTATAGAAATGGGGAGAGCTCCATTGAGGTCCTCCACACAAGGTTCATTCGGCCAGAACCCATCTATGACAAAACGCCCCTCGGCCGAGGTGGAAGTATATCATGATGGCATCTCGTCACTAGGTGTCACTGCAGGTGTTGGCAGCTGTGAACCTAGAAGATATAGAGTAAAGGTCAAAGAGCATAGCAACACATATGGAAATGACTACATGATTGTGTCAAGTGCATCCTTGGGACCCAAGGCCAAATGGGACAGTCCGGATTGGAGGATACGTTCTACGAAGGTGTTTTACCAGTTAATCATTGTGTTATCCATGATCTTGCCCACGTCTTGAGTCTACTTCTAAGTTGTTTCTATTGCTTCATGATTGCAAGTTTAAGATATCTTTGTTTGGATGTGTTGCTTGCAATGTGTATTACATGTTGTGTCTTTTCAAATGATGGTTATATTTATCCCAATTCTCTGTACTAATAAACCCTTTTTGTTTACTAGAAATGTGTCAGGAAAAGAAATTATTCAGATTCTGATTCTGACTATACATCAGATTCTGACTATTCACCAGAGTTCTCCACACCTGGTGGAAACAGTGATCAGTATAGTTCAATCCCTAACAAAAGGATAAGGAAAGAAAATGCTCAAATTGAAGAGGTGCAATTAAGGCACTCTATAAATCTCAGGCAAGATACAGACAGATTATCATTAAAGGATGTTATGGATATGGAAATACCTTCTGAAAATCATGTATATGGGGTTGCAAAGGCGGAAGAGCAAATACTGGAAGCCAATGCAATGGAGAAGTCAATCTGTACACCGTGTGATGGAAAAGGGAGGCACTCCTTGCCAAAGGTACACACTGTCTTGTTTCGAATCCATTCTTCTTTATAGCACCAAAATTTGAAAGTATTACTCACTTCAGCATTCAAAAGTGTTGGAAATTATTTTAGCACAAGGTTGGTGCATTTTCAGATAGCTTTCTTTTGTATCATTCATTTGTTTTAGCTTCAGTACCTTCCAACTGTTAGCATGCAGACATGCACGTTTTAATTTGGTCCCTGATTCTTCCTCAGTACTGATTCAATTCCTTGCTGTTTTCATCTGTTCATGTAATCTAGGCACTTGCTAGTAAGAGAAAGGACATTTCTGTAGCTCTTCTAGCGTTTCTGTTTTCTCCTTTTTGCTCCCTTTGAGATATACATATATGATATATCCTTCTTCATTGTCTAGCATTACTATCTATCTGAATACCGATGCAGGTGAACAGTTGGGTGGCTGGTACTTCCATTGAAGGAGCAGGTAGTGGTTTGACTAACCCTAGAATTTATAAGTTCTTGTTATAAGCATAAGCTTGAGTTACACTAGTAAAGCCTGTCTGATCAGATGCAAATATTATCAGCCAATCAGAAGACTGTCAACCAAACATATGGTGGAGCCTTCCCAATTGAGAAACTACAACCTTCTTCGTCTAGACTACAGGATTTTGAAGGCAGTCTCTTGTGCATTGAAGGTCCTAATGATAACAAAGTAAATATTCTTTCTTTTGTCATATATCACAAGTTTACAAACATCTTATTCCAATTTTGACAACCCAATCAATGGGGGAGGCGTGAAAGAGAACCTACAGCTGCCAGGCCAATTTCCTGTGGCCTCCTTTATTTTGTCTGTGCGTACTGATGTAAATTGTTCACTCTTTCTGATTATCTATTGATGCTTCTATGCACAGATAGATACAGAAAACCAAAAAACAGGCATTTCACCTGAGGAGGCGGCAGCCTTCCTAATCGGAGAATTAGAACCGTCTTCATCTGGAGAAAAGGGTGTCAAGGCTGACCATGTGTGTATTGAGGCCCGTGAAAATAACAAAGTAAGTACTCCTCTCTGCCACAATCAGCTAATTACCATTTCCATATAGCCGCTTTTGATTTTCTTCTAGTTGAATTCCATGTAATTTTTCAATTACTCTGCATCTGTTGATGATTCTATCGGCAGGTGGAGATAGAAAACGAAAGAATGTGTATGTCTCTTGTGTCAGCAGAAGGGTTTTACCTGGAAACCTGTAGGAACTGTAAGTCTTGCAAAATCAGAAAGGTAGTTTTTTTATTGCATTGATACGTTGACTGACAGGACCAACTGTTTCTAGCAGCCAAGGATATTGCAATTGTACCATCATATACTGAATGCAATGCATTATCGCAGCAACCTTGGGGTCAACCACTAGAACCTGTTTCAGAAAAATCAGCAGGACCATCTTCATTGTTTCATCCTGGTGTAATGGTGGATACATCAACATTCATGCCACTGGCAGTGCCTAACAGCAGCAACCTTTCTCCAGTGTTCTCTACAACTTCCTTGCTGCTGATGCCTAGAAACAAAATGGAGGTCTTTGAGAAGCTACCACAGAATCCACACTTCTGTGTGGCGTGGAATTGCCCTCCAGAACTTCGTGGAGGAAGAGCCATCGGACTTATGGTCTCTTTTGCAGATATGGCCGAAAGCATCAAGAACATGCAAATTGAGGATGAACCACAACTTTATGAGGAGAAGATGAGGATCCTATTAGATATGGAGGAAGAGAACGGTTTTGAAGCTGGCCCGCTGAAGGTCCGCCTCCATAACCTGCTTTGTACAAGGACTCGCCAGATTGATCTCAAGAGCAGCAAAGTAAGATTAGAGAAGGAGATACTTGAGATGGAAGCAATAAACTGTGGATTAGAGCAGCGACTTAAGGTGCTTGACATGTGCGCCATGGGGATGGAAGAGAAGAAATACCAAGATGATGAAAGCTTCGCTTGAAATGCAAAAGAGCAGAAAATTGTTCAACAATTTCGAAGCTCCAAGTCGATTTGTGTCAAGTCGAGGAGTCACTCAAGTATGCTGAAGCCGATTTTTGTAGTATTGCTACTGCACCGTGGCAATCAGATGCCCGACCTTTGCTACTACAGTAATCTTTCTCAGCTATTGTGGGAGGTAGGTAACCCTTCTCGTTTACACTTGGATCTGTTTATGTATATATAATATATGGATGCTTTCTTCATGTGTCTGAGACAGAGAGAGAAAATGATCTCCAGTTATGTGTATTTTGAGTATGCAGTCTGTCCCACCTAAATGATCTTCAGATATGTGTATTTTGAGTCGTATTGCTTGTTCATCTGTAGCTCATTGGAAATGTTGCAATTTGTGTTTAACATTCTACTTTCTACATGATATATTCAGCAATTAGAAGACCTCTTAAATTTAATGGTTTTTCTTATATTTTTCAATAACAGAGGTGAACATGGTTTTAACATGTAGGAAAATCACATCGAAACTGCATCCACTCAACTATAAAATCATCTAAATTGGTAGGCGTATCAACTAACAATTACGTAGTATATATGTGTGGCCTAATGGCCTTGATAGTTAATAAGTGATCGGTGCAACAGAGGTCGATCGGTTGCTGATCTGCTAGCATTTCTCGTCAGCGGCCGTCTCGGGCTGCGGCTGCACTGCCTGGCTGCTGGCCGGTGCCGTAGCCCACATGGCGCAGACGAGGTAGGCAGCGAGGTTGACAACGCCCTAGCACGGCCAGCAGCCAGTAGAAGTAGTCCAGGCGGCTGTGGTTGATGGTGTCACCGAGCCAGCGCGTGCAGCTCTTGACGAAGCGAGACGAGCGCGCTGCTGAGGAAGAAACCGAGCGAGATCGTTGCGAGGAAGAGGCCCGTGCTCATGGTCTTCATGCTCTTGGGCGACGCGCGTGATGAAGAAGTCCAACTGCCCTCGTAGATGAACGCCTCACCAGCGCCCACCAGCAGGAACTGCGGCGTCAGCATGAACACGCTGATGGGCAGCGACCCATGTCCTGCGCCGCCGCCACTCGTGGCAGCGGCGGCCAGCGCTTCTTCGCAGATGCCCGCGGCCGCCATGCCGACGATGGAGAGCACCAGGCCGATGCCGATCTTCCAGGTTCGTGAGACCCCGCCGGCCGCTCATGAGGCTCCGGTAGAGTGGGACGAAGACACGGTCGCACAAGGCGAGGGTGAGCATGATGGCGCCGACGAAGAAGACGGTGAGCGAGGCGGCTGGGATCTCGGCTGCCCATGCGCCGGTTCATGGTCGCCGCCGCTCCACGGAGAAGGTGATCATCTGTGCGTAGATGGTCCAGAACAGGATCGTCGCCGCCCACACCGCATCAGCCGCGCCATCATCTTAACCTCCTCCACGTGGGACACGGAGCACAGCTTCCACGGGTTCGGTGTCGGCCGCCCGTCGCGCCCGCCTCGTTGTCGCCGTCACCGGCAATCACCGCCGCCCTGTCCGTGCACAGGAACTGGGCGGTGTGGGGATGCGCGCGTGCTCGGGGCGGTCCTCGTAGAGCGCGGAGGCGCTGGGCGGCTGCTTGACGATGTTCCGCTTCGGACGGCAGCGACGAGGACCTGGAGGATGTGCACGATGGGGCTCCCGAGCTGCGCTTTGTAGCGGTACCGCCGCTGGTGCCTGACAGGAAGACGGCGACGGCGACGAGCATGGCGCCGGCGCAGATGCCATAGGCCCAGCTCCGCCGACGTGGTCCTGGACGTAGACGAGGACGGTGACTGCGAGGAGCGTGCCGACGCTGATGAAGAAGAAGAAGCGGTTGAAGAAGAGGCCCATGGCGGCGCGCTCGCGTGCGTCGTGCTCGTCGAACTGGTCGGTGCCGAAGCCCGAGACGCTGGACTTGAGCCCACCGGTGCCGAGCGCGATGAGGTAGAGGCACACGTAGAGGACGCCCATCTGGAGCCCCCGTGGCCTGCTCGCACGGCCTAGTCGCGCCGGGTCCACACGGCGGCGGTCGCAGGTGCCTCACCTCCGTGGACACTGCCAGCAGACCTGTGCCCTGTCATGCATTATGTGTGCATGGATAAGCTGTCATGCCATGCCAGAGCAGCAATCGAATTTGCATGCATATAGGAGTGCTTACGATGGCTTGGACGAGGGCGAAGATGGCGATGGTGAGGTATCGTCCCTAGGAAGGAGTCGGCAAGGAATCCGCCAAGGAGGCAGAGGAGGAAGGAGGTGCCCATGAAGTCGGTGACCACGTTGGCAGCTGCAGCGCTGGGCAGGTGCATGGTGCCCGTGAGATAGGTGACGAGGTTGACGGCGATGCCCATGGTGGAGAGGCGCTCGCACAGCTCGATCCCGAGGGCGAGCGCCGCCACCACCCAGCCGCCCGTGCTCGACTTGTCTGCCCGGCAGCCCCTGTAGTCGACGGCGTCCTGCACTAGGTTGCCACCGCCGCCGTCGCTGGCGCCCCATGCTGCCCTGTCCTGCACCTTCTTCCCGTCCTAATCAGATTAAGGCACACAGAACAACATGGTGTATCAGCCATCAGCAGATTCAGCATTGCATACATATATATGAAAGTATGGTCCATGTCCAACTGTCACTACCAAATGTATCATCACTTTGCTGAGCTGCAAAACTATATATGAATGAACTCCAGAAACAGAATGCAAATACACACAGCTAAGCTTATTAGAAAATTAGCCTTACGAACCATTTGGTTTGAACTGATTATTCCTCTGGACGAATTATATATATTAGCAAGAGTGTTGTGCTGACTGCCGATGAGCGATCCAGCAGAAGAGGATACAACAAAAGGCTTTCTATTCTATGGCTCTGCAGCTAGTGCGCTGGAGCGATCGAAAGCTGATGAGCTTGTTGGACGACCTGCAGATTGGTTCCTCCTTTTATAGGCACGGAGACCAGGAGACGCGGATACGACTATCGACCGACCGATCAGCTGATCATGGAGAAGAGGAGATCGGGCGGGCGAAAGGGACCTGCACCAGCCGACTGTAGGCCCTGGATCGTTCGTCTCCCAAATTGTGGGTCAGCCTTGAGTACAATAATACTAATGTTATACATTGATAACGCACAAGAAAGTCTGACGATGCAGGTGTAATGGTGTTGGTGATTGGAAGAAGGTCAGAAGATGAGCAGCACTCGTGCTTAGCTGCTCCTGAGACGTGGAAACTAAGAAAAGCGAGCAGATCATGGAGCTGAGACCAGGGGGAGGGGGAGTTCAGCTTCAGCAGGAGGGTGTTGTCCCCGATTATCCAAGGGAATGTTCTCGGAGCTTCAAACAGTATCTGCAATTTCAATGTCTGCATGGGACCCGTCATGCCCACTAATGGTCACAATAATGCAGATTGCTACTGTGGTCTCAGTGGAGGAACGGGAGATAAGCTTTACAGATAAAAGCTGTGATAACTACTGCAAAACAGGCATGTGTTTGTGTCAAGAGGAGTAGAGGAAGGAGGAAAAAAGAAACATCACGGGGCTGATCTTGCTGATCTGTCCACCCTTTAATTTATCAACATGCAAGTTTTTTCATATGCATTATTTGTAGGTCGTGTAAAGTGATATTCATTTACATCAATTGATCAAGAAAAGCTACAGGGAGGCTCATAAACAAGGACAGTTCAACTAAATAAGAATACACATTCGCCATTTGTCAACCAAGATTTTGATGAAGTATACTTACCTGATGATAGATTAACAAATGGTCATACGCTTATTTGTCAAAAAGTTTTGGAATATTAGAAACAGGAGAAGCTTATTTATATTCTTTGAAAAGTTTGAAACCAGCAAAAGCTACCATTGACTATTAGTAGTCTTAAAAAACACATCATGCATTCATGAGAATACACTGCCACTGTCGATAAGTTCACCTTAGAATATGCAAAATTCTTCAAACAAATTAACGTTGGATTGGAGTTGTTCAGAACTTGTAGTCCTATATTAACTGAAAATGTTGGAGGAAAACTCAACTAGGCACAAAGGAAAGTTTCCATAAAGCCCAAAATTTCTATAGATCCATAATGCATCTCACACGAATCAAAAGGAGTTTTATAGGGTTTCCTTTGTTCTAGAGGAGCATATAGAAAAAATTTTCCTCTAGGATATATATATATTTATTTTGAATGAAAACTAGCAGGATCTATTGTATACTAAAAACAATAGGGAAGTAAATAAGGCCTACGCCAAAGGGGAAACAAAATCAACACATTATACACAAGGAGGCTGGAGATGAAAAAGTATCAAACATCACAGACCTACCACCTCCGTCCAATTTTATGTGTTGCTCGAAGCTGCGTGTTTGTGAGGGCAGCAGGTTTTCTAGCGACAGACATTGCGGGGGCAAGACTAGTACATCACTTGCCAAGATCTTTGCTCCTGCAGTACACCAGGTGCGAGCCTCCTCTCCTTGATTTTGGCTCGCAGTGAGGGAATTGATAGGTGTTGTTTCTAAAAAATCCGCACCTTAAACTTCTTTCAGATTTCCCATGTGACTAAGAACAAAGGAGAGAAAAAGGCCTTTAGCTGAAAGCCTTGTTGTTTTTCCTTTTTTTAGATAAGAACTGAAAGCCTTGTTGATTGGCCATCTCCATCCACCAATCCTTTACCATGGAGTAGTGTTTTGATATTGGCTGCACGGTGACAGGTGTCGGAATAGCCATACAAAGAAGAGATCCCAAATTGAATAGAGTATCGACAATGAACAAACGAGTGAACAGCACTTCAATTTCAGCTGCATCTTTCCTGTAGGATTAGAGTCCTCCAAAATTCAGAAGTTTTTCTATTGTTCCGAAGATGGCCTATTTTTTAGTTGTGTTGGATTCATGGAATCGTGACACGTGACCCTCCTGGACCAATTGTTTTGTTTTTGACAGCAGAACTCCTGGACCTATTGTTGATCGATGGTCTTCCTCTGCCTACCATTCCTCCACAATTTTGTTGGTGTAGACTACAGAAAAAGCAGCCTCCCATTGCATCTCCTCCTCATGTTGGATCAATGCAACGCCCACTTTTGGCACAGGCCTGTTTTCCTCCTCACACCTGCTGGACCTGATTTGACCTTCAATTATTTGCTGCTTTTCTATACTGTATAAACCTCCTGCAAATATGTACAGTATATGAATGGGCAGGCTGTTCGGATCCTCACGAAGAAAAGGTCGAAGGACCTGCATCTTTTTGTGCAAATTCAGAAAAAAAAAAAAATAGGGTATCTACCTCCTACCCTGCTGATTGATGCTAACAACTTGTCAATTGCAAGCCTTCCAATCTAGACTCTAAATCTTACACGCGTATAGTATCGAAATTAGCTTCCATTTATAGATTCCAAATGTTAGGCATGTACAGTTGGCAGATTCTTTGATTGCTGTTGTCCAAATAAGCAGCTGTTTAAATATATATTAAATATATACCTTTCCATAAAACAAAAAATACCATAGTATAGGAGATTTTAATAAGTATTTTGTAGAGATAGCTAATCTGAATAAACTGAAACATTTTGTTCAATGATCAAAATTTAGAAAGATTGAATCTAGTATATGAGAGGTAGTATCAAGCAAGAAACATTGCTACAGCTAATGTCTTTCCATTGCATTAAGTAAATATGTCTCTTGTTCAATAACACCTATAGTTCGATTCAATAGTAGCGGCACTACCTTACTCACAAAATATAGTCAATGCAAATAAATAATCAATTACTTGTTGCTTCCATATTTTGTGCTTATTAGTCAACAAACATGTGACCTTCAAGTTAAATGTCAAGATAGCAGTACACATATATGCACAAAGTGGAAGCAGGCGCCACTTGTTTATATTATATGTTTTTTGGTGATCATATAGGACACTGGGTGGTAGTTCCTTATGGATGGTCTGCAGGTGCAAAGAGACCCAAGAATAGCTCCATTGATCACTACGTACTTGCCTTCCAATTTCTAAAAGGGTTATTGTCGGCTATTGCACTTCGACCTAACTTACCTAGGAATGAATGGCCAGGAGAGATAAGAACATAAGATTCGTAAAACAAAGGGGAGAATAGAACATTTGAGAGGAATACTGCAAAACTGTCGATACCTCTTGTTCATGATTGCAAATTTTGTTCTCTGTATATACAGCTTACCCTAGCTTGTTTTTTTTTTTCCACAAAAGTGTCATTGGGGGGCGTTCCCCACTTGAATATATATTAATGTGAAATCAACAACCTCGTTTTTGGGAAAAAAAAAAAAAAGCTCTTCCCCTCCTCGAAGGCAAAACTTTGTCGTCCAGTTAATTTTGGAAAACCAGACTAAAACCATACATACAACGGCCTCGACACTGAGGCGAAGTTGTGGCATATCCACAAATAAACAACAAAACAAAACAAACTCCCTAGCATTAGAGTGAGGGATGGCTAACCACAAATGAGCACTTCGATGGCGCTCCAAGGAGGTGAATGACGCCGAACGTAATCATCATCTACCAGCAGAATCTTAGCAAGGCTTTCGCCCCGACTCATATGCCAAGAACTGATAGTGACCTGGCGGCCGAGGAGGGGGCATGAGAGGTTCTTCAAAGAACGCCTTCAAGAAAGAAATTCATCATCGCTGGCCGTCATGAGCTGAGTTTTACGCCCCGTAACCTTTTATCGCCTCCGACTCCTCAATACCGGGTTAGGTGACCACGCCGCAATGCTGAACCAGCTCTTAGGGTTCCGTCCCTCCCCGAATGGTGACCATGAGGCATAATTTTTTGGGGAGGGACAAGATCTAGTGCCGGGCCTGACACGAATTGTTTGAGCTAGCCCTCGCAAGGTAAGCCGGCTCTCCCATCGTTCCTCTGTCCCGAACTGCAGCTCGCATCAGGCGGAAAGTATCCTCAGGTCGCCATGCCATGCATCCCCTTGAAGAAGAAGAAGGTTTTTATCCCATTCCACCTTTAGTTTGGCCTTGATTTGACTGAATTAGCACCATTTGTGTCGATCGCTAGCTCCACTAGATCCGCCACACGCCATGTAGACGCATGAGGTTGAAGGCTGCACTTGACAAGATGGTCAGTGAGGAGAATCCCTAATTTTTTATTAGTATTTTGTTGCTGTTACCTCAACTCAGTGCAGGCAACGATTCGACGTAATTGTTTGTAAATAGATGTGGTTATTTACGCATCGAGATTAACACATTGATCTTAAAGGTTCATTTTGAATAGCGTCATTCTCCATCACAGTTCCTCTGTCACCACACACAAGTGATCCAAATCGTATAGTGTCAAAGTATCTTTAGCTCACAGTTAGTTTGTAGGCCTGATCCAGTGAGTCTTAGTGTTACTTTCTTTCACAATAGCTTGGTACATAGCTATGAAGGTTAAAAACGTATTGCTTCTTAGACCATCTACATGAGAATTTACTAAAAGATAGCAGCTGAGTACGGAGATGAACTTTAGATTGTTTGCTTTTATTTCAGCCTATTTTTTACCAGTCCAGATATGAAGATGATGCTTTTTCTTACCAGCTTCATCCTAATGTTCCTTTGCTTTCCATAAAGAATGAGAATCGGCAGAGCAAAATGTATAATCCCCTCGACTATAGATCTATGGCTTATCAAGAAATTGATTGGTAGGAGAAGGAGGAAGGAATTGCCGGGAGGAGGTCATGGAAAGCGTAATTACGATTGTTTTAACTTGAATAATGGACATCATTATACTATATTAAATATTGCTTGATGAAGTCATGCTCGATATTGGTCAAAAATTTTTGCTTCCTATGACATCAAAAGAGACTAACTTCATCTAGAGGATATTATGTCGCTGGGGTCGAGGACTAATTGAGGCGGGTCAAACATACATTGATTATCTATTTTAAGAATGATTTACATGTGGATTAGAGGGTTTTTAGTGCAAAGCAAGTTATTGGGGTCAGCTGACCCATTTGTGAAGGACAATTGCACGTAGATTCAGCATTTTTATCCATTCCTTAGAGAGTAGTTAAAAATGTAATTAAAATAAAAGGATCCCTTTTCCTAAGTCCTCGTAACACTCAAAAATCAATCAAGAACACCCAAAGAACCTCAACTAAAAGGTTACTGAAATCGCCCAAACCGCAAAAAAAAATAAGGTCTTTGGAGAGCAATTTTTTAACTTGAAATTGTTAGATGTATAGGATATACATGTATTTTCCCTCAACTTGGAGGGTTTTTTTTTTTTATGTAGGGCCTTCAATATAATTCATTTGGCCACTCTCTAACATGGTATCAAAGGGACAGGGGTTTAGATTCCATCATTTCATCCAGAATCTCAAACTTTAGCCAATTCACGTGGTCATCATATCTAAAATTGTTAACGTACACATGTGTTTTCCCCCCCCCTTTTTTTTTAGCCCCTACGCCTCATGAGAGTGTAAAACCTGGAAAATTTGAGCCATTGACTACATTGTTTTAGCTGATGTCGCTTTAATGCAGTATTACACTCACCTCATTCCGGTCGGTCATACATGTTTTCCACACCAGCCCACCACCCCACAACCAGTCTGAAAGGTTCCCCGTCCATATGGGTTATGAAGCTCAAAAGGCTGGTTACAAAGGGATAGCCGATTTAATGCATCTAGCTAACATAGTGGTGGACATGTTGGCTCTACTCATTAGCGAGCTAAAGAAGTAGGACAGGTGGAAGAGGTTATTCCACATCTAGTACATGATGGTCTATCACTCCTTCCAGTATGTGGATGACATGGTGATTTTTATGAGACATGACTTTAAAAAAGGCCCTAAATATGAAGCCTCTTTTAAGCAAATTTGAACAATTATCTGGCCTAAAATCAACTTAATGTCATAAAGTGAAATCTTTTTACTTTGGCGAAGCAATGGAATATGAAGTGTCATATTTTCAATTGTTCAGTTTTGACATATGCAGATGTCCTTTTCAATACCTAGGCCCACCCATGCATTTTAGAAAACTTAATAATAAAGATTGATGATGACAGAGGAAAGAATTGAGAAAAGACTAAGTCGATGGAAAGGAAAAATGTTAACTATGGGAGGTAGACTAGTGCTCATAAACAAATGTCTATTGAGAAAATGGCTTTTTAAAACCTTGCAATGGGGAAGCGATGTGGCAAGAGCTGTTGAGAAACAAATGTATCAAAGATAAAACTATAGATGGTTGCTCAAAAAAGCCAATAGACTCACGGTTTTGGAAATGCCTAATGAATCTAAAAGAGTGGTCATGGGTTACGGTTCATTCAAATTGAAAGATGGTACCCAAACTCGGTTTTGGGAAGATACTTGGATGGGTAATCAGCCCTTGAAGCTAAAATATGCTTCGTTGTTTAACTATACTTAGTTCAACACCACTAAATATTTCTTTTCATAGAACATTAGTGGGTAACAATTTGAGGGATTGGCACAAAATTGTTTCTTAAAAGTGTTAAACGATGCTTAACTTACAGGAAGGTAGGGATACTTTTTTGTCTTAGTTGCTACATTCATAGGGTAATTCATAGGTAATTCTCTTTAAAATAAAATCTATGTATGCTGCGTTAGTTAGAAATTTTGTGGTATCTTGAAAACTAGTGCTCATAAACTTTGTGTACTATACCTACAAAGATCAAAGTATTTTTGTGGTATCTAAAAAAAATGAGTGATTTTGACTAAAGACAATCTAGCTAGATGTAATTGGAAAGGTGACCAACATCTATTTTTTTAATTGTTCATATGAGAGATTCATGTTGCGTGCAGGATAGTGTTTGGAATAACAAAACCCAACAGTATGGATGATAATGTTCAACAATTGGTCAAAATTGGATGGTTCCAAACACAACTTATTGCTTTTTAACTTCAGCAATGGTTCTTTGGTTGGGTAATTTGGCTAACTAGAAATGAAGTGGTTTTTGATAAATGCACACCAAAATTTTTCTTGTAGGTTCTATTCAAGGAAATGCATTGGCGCCAATGGGCTAGGGTTACAGCCGAATCGGACAATCAGCGAGAGACCTTGGTTCAAAAGCTATTCGACATCTCCAAAGTTCTGCCATATGGAGTTCTTTTATACGAATGGATGGTTATATGACATATTTCGATTGGTCGGGCTTAGTCAAAACTTTATTTTGTTGTGTTTAGCCCATTGGTAGTTGTGAACTATGAACTTTGTAACTATTGGCCTAAGTCTACTTTTGAGTAGATGAAGCCGGGTATGAAATATTTATTATCTAAAAAGAAACGAGTGGTTGGGCACTTTTAGTGGTGCCCTAGTCTGGTGCTCACCACTGGATCAATGTGGTGGCCCTTTCTTGTATTGAGCCTCTCTGGTCACGCCTGCACGCACGCACGCACACTCAAACTTATGAACACACGACGCAAAACCTTACCCCCTATGAGCACCTTCGGCTAACCGAAAGCACCCGGCGATCCGAAGATTCCTGAAGTCACCATTGGCGCCTCATTATCGACGGAACATCGCTACCACCTAACGATAATGCCGGTAAATCCTAGGAAAAGGTGCGAAAGTACCAGGATTTTTGAACCCCTCGATGGGTAGGGTTCAACCCGGACCGGGCCCTACCATTGGACTATAAGCCAATTCGCATGCCTGCATATTTTGGTGCCCTTCTTCTGTTCACACTGGTCACTGGATCAATCCGGTGAGTGTAAAGCCCTCGTGAACTGCACCTATAGCGGGACCACCGAATCAACCCAGTGGGTCTTCAAACCGAAGCAACATCGATG
Organism: Hyparrhenia diplandra; assembly: GCA_015847255.1. NCBI lineage: Eukaryota > Viridiplantae > Streptophyta > Magnoliopsida > Poales > Poaceae > Hyparrhenia > Hyparrhenia diplandra. The sequence continues at coordinate 15,431 of JADLZK010005047.1, read as the reverse complement.
ATCTTCCCATTTAACGTCTTCCGGCAAAACGGTAGCAATCTCGATCTATTTGTTCCACTTGGAAGTAGTCAACAATCTCCAATATGTCATTATCTAGAGAACTATGTATAAGTCAATAGCGTGCATCTTTTTACAAATAAAAATATTTATGACAGAGTATACTTTTATTAAAGTATTTTTAAGACAAATCTACTCATATAATTTTTACATTTACAAAATCAACAACTCAAAAGTTATTGATTTTATATTCCCAATGTTTGATGAGAAATACCAGCCCGGAAGGCGCTCTATTGTTTTGAGAAGAAGGCGCAAAAAGTTGGTCTGCAAATTTCAAGCTAGCTACCGTATATTCCTTCAGTTTTCTTGACACAACAACAGCTATATCAATGGCAGCAATTATTGGCAGCATACGGATAGATGGCACCACCATATATGTCCTGATCAACTGAAAGAGGAAATCACTAAAAGCAGTGGTGGTTTTTTGAAATGGAAAAGCAGTGGTGGTAGAGGCATATTGGATTGGAACCAAGTTAAAGGTGTGCTTGCATTTGACATTTGTGTTACATTTGTGTTTGACTCTTTTCTGATTAATATATATTCCGCTGGGCCCTGTTCCTCCTCATCCGTAATCTGTTGTGCTTATGTGCTGGACAATTGGTAGGGCCACGCCGGGCAAGGGTCATCAGTTATCCCGATCACACTGAACTTGATAAGCGTGTGATATCTGTGACCCAGCTGAGCCGCATTAAGCCGGTAGCTTGAGAAAGAGGGATAAGGCAAGATCGCATGATGGTGCTGCCTCTCCTTTTCAGCTGGAGTTGCTCTCTCATCAGATGTACACACCATTTGGGAGAGCATTGGAAAATCACAAGCGGAGATCATGAAGATCCATTTCATGTACCAAGCAAATCATGCTTCCATATTTGTTCGTGCCCGATGGCCATACAAGATGTATTCCCCGCGCCCTTTTTTTTTTTTGTCTGTTTGATGTGTGGTGTGCAGACCTCCCTCATTTTTCCGGGAAATGTCTTTCCTTAGCAGATTTGTATGGCTTCACGTATTTCTCGGCTGACATGAGTCATATACATTTTTTTTGAAAGTGCATATTGTGCGCGTACTACATCATTATTAAGGGAAATAGAGATGTCATGATTACAGCCTCAACCGGTCAATGGCGAGGTGTCAAGTCCGCAAAGGCAACACTTAACAATAATCACCGACTCTAACAAATGAGCAATACAGATGTACTAACTAAGAAACCAGTTTTTGCAACCCCTTGCCGCGGACCGCGTGCCGTATCATCGGGAAAAGCTCACCAAACGGCTTCCTTTCTTTACTGTTAGGATGTCGCCCCAAAGTGTCCGTGGAACTGCGCCATCACATTACATTACATTCAAAGTTTAAGCTGATGTATAACTGACCATTAAGGTCAAAAAAAAACTGTCCATTATATTCCATCATTACTTATGTATATATTTATTTCATCTTCACATCATGTGTGTTCCCCTAAAAATCAGTAAATCTAATTGAATTTAGAATCAGAAAAGGAAATAGCTGAAAATCCTATTTAGTACTTTTTGCGACATGATCAGGGGCCTTCGCTTCAAATCAGAACAATAAGACATTACTAAGAAGTAGGTCTGCTTGCAGTAATGCAAACCTACGAAGTTCATGTGAAGAAATAGGATCAAGGTTCAATAATTGAGGTTAGCACCACTGCACCAGCAATATTGAAGCAGTTGATCTCACTTTCCATGACCTCCCATCTCCTTCATCCTAATGGTAATGGGGGTCACTGCTGCTCGACGCCTTGACTGCACACGGTGACGGAAGCCTAGCTTGATTTTTTTCTCGAACACGATTTCACGGTCTTTTTCATTAATGTAAGAAGAAGCCAAGACCGGCTGAATAAACAATAAACACTACACAACATAACACCGCACAACACAAACTACGTAGATAGTAGCTACAAACAAACAAAGCAGCAACCACCGCCAAAAGCAAGGAGAGGAGCACTCCACCGGGCCACACAACACAACCACGCCGAGGCGATATGCAAGCCGAAACTCAGGAGATGCCGATTGAATAGAGGAATGGAAGTCCCGGTCATCAAAACCACGCAGCATAGCATAAAGGGGTGTCACACGCCGGGCAGCGACGCCTAAGGTGGATCCGAGCACGCACGCCGGTGGCCCACGACCAAGCAACGACGGCTGAGACAACAATGGCATCAACCCCCGAGACAACCCAAACCGAAAGGAACGCCGGTGGCCCACGGCCAAGCAACGACGGCTTATAACGAGAAGGCCAACATCCGAGCGAGATGGGCCGAACGGCATACCGAACGCCCGGAGGTAATGCGAACGCCGCCGGCAAGTTAGGGTGAGCTGCAAATATCACAAGGTGGAAGCTCGGGGACGCAATTAGAATGGTGTAGTGGAAGTCCCGTCACCAAACGCTGACGCCGGTGGCCCCAAATTTAGATAACGATGGCGGCGCACTGGCGGCGCCAACCCGGAGCAAGGCGGCCGTGAGCGACGGGCGAGCTGAAGACACGCACTCCAGCAAAACGCAGATGGGGACGCCGAGGTGACAACGGCGATCCGGGGCGAATTGCATGGCGACGCAGAGCTCGAAAGGTTCTTCAACAGCCTTCAGAAGGGAATGACGCCACGGACGCCAACCGCTAGATATCACCCATCGAACTTTCATTCCCAACCGAAGCCGCCACAGACAAAATGACGACGCCTTCAAAAAGGTAATGACGGGGTGCGATCGCCGCCCAAGGCAAAGCTTGGGAAAGGAGGGTTTTCACCCGCGTTGTCGCCTCGCGACACCGCCACGCCTCGACAGTCCACGAACAAGGGCCACCCGCCAATGGGGCCGGGCGGGTGGCGCTGACCATCCTTGGCCATCCATCAACCCACCATTGCCGGGTGGGGCGACGAGCGCCGCCAAGACGCCGCCGCCGCCACCTCGCCGCCGCCACCGGGGCCGAGATGCGGGCCGAACTGGCCCCCATCCGGCTATCCCACCACCGCCGATGGGGAGGACGCGGCGCCGCTCGCCGGAGTGCCACCGGTGAGGGGGGAGGGCCGGACGCCCCGGGCACCACCACGACGGGAGGGGGTAAGCCGATCTCCCGCCGAGGCCACCCAAGGCCATCGCCACGCTAACCCTAGGCCCGCCCGCCACCGCGGGACCGGGAAAATCGCCGCGGAGGGCCTGCCCCACACCAAAGGGGTCACCGGAGAGGGAGGGGGGAGAGGGAGACATGAGGATGAGGGGGGGCTGCAAGGAGGCGCCTTTTTTGAGCCCTCCTCGGGTCGCCCCCACGGTATGGAGGAGCGGGCGACGGGTGGCCCCCGCCAGCGGGGGTATGGGTTCGAGTCGCCTCTAGGGAGACGACGCAAAGGGACGCGAGTTGCTTTTTTCCACAAGGCTTGAATTTGCTCTCACGTGCTCAAAATGTTTTTTAGTTAATGCGCTTGAGCTAAGCCCAACTTGATTTATCCAAAGTCACTTGTTCCATATATGCCTATCTGCATCCGAGTCGATGTAAATTAGGTGTGATCAGATAGTTACGATTCAGCAGCTCTCAAATGGGGTTATTAGCTCGCTTTCGTTGGTTGCAGTCCAATCCAGTCCCATCCGGGCCACCTGGCGATGTTTGGGGATCTTCTTCTCTTGTCTGCTACCGATGGACGATCTGCCTTTCTTCACCGTGGGCATCCTCCATTACCTCCTGTCTCGACACTTTTTGAGCTTTATTTAAGCACGGGTGTGTTTAGAGTCCAAACTTCTCTCAAAATTTCCTACATGCCTATCACATCACATCACATCATATCGAAACATTAAATGCACTCAAAATACGCATGTCCGAGTATAAAATGTAATTAAAAAGAATAAACTAATTACACAGTTTAGATGTACATTGTGAGACGATTCTTTTGAACCTAGTTAAGTCATGGTAAGATAATATTTACCATAAACAAACGAAACGTCTACAGTCTTTTCAAGACGCTTATAGTGCAAAATTTGGCCTGAATTTTTTTGGCAAGCCCGGCCTCTAAAACACAGCACACGTCTAAATATCTAGGAGACACGTCCTGTCGATATCGTCGCGATGTGTTTTAATCATTTTCTCAATTATTTGGCAAAGAGTTTTAGAGTTTATCCATGGCAGTAAAAGTGAAAGAATGCATGGCAACTTTTGCTCTCTTTTTTCTCCCTAGACATGTTGCCCCTCCTTCCAGGTCCTCATTTTTTGAGATGAATTGTAAAGCCGGCGAGCGGGGATTGGTCGATTTCATAGATATATAGGTGAGGGACCAAAAATGTCCCTTTGGCCAATGTTCCGGGACCAAACTGGTCTTTCACTCTACGGCTATAGATACAGAGCAACAATTGCCTCAGGGTATCTCAAAAACAAAGTTTTGCGCCATAGAAAAAAAATTACTAAAACAACCATAACTAGATAGTGATTTTACTAACTCTAGCCATGTCTAGCAAACATTTCCATCGCTGCTATCTCAATGGTCTTACAACCTATTTTCATGAACTGGCGATCCTCCTCCTTCTGTAAGGGATCAAAAAAATGTATCGCTCAGCACAAAGCACTTGCACAAAAAATAATCTTATATTTCAGTTTCCTATTTATCCCTTCCAATCGGTCTGAAAAAAAAAATACAAAGGTATACTAGTTGGCGTGATAAATTGAAGGAAACGTGAATCACTTGCACCAGCAATAATCTTATATTTTAGTTTCCTATTTATCCCTTCCAACCGTCTAAAAAAAATATTGTGTAAGCGGTGATAAATTGAAGGAAACATGAAATATTCTCTAAATGAATTTAGCAAAATGACAAACAAAAAATTGGTGTTGAATAGACTCGTTCGAGGAACAAAAACAACACTTCTTATCTTCTTGCCACTACCGTTGTGCTAAATTATCTTTGGTTAGAACTACTCCTTTGTACAAGTACCATAAGAAGACTTTGATTTTGAGAGGTAGCTTTAGTTTCCAGATAAAAAAGTGTTATAAGGTAAAGTTTGTGTTCCCAGTAAAGCTAGTTACATTGATTTGGTCGAGAACAACCAATTTCTGATGTAGCCCCCACACGGCGCGTCCCTCTGATTTGTCAGTTGTATATTTGCCACCATATCCACTACATTGTGCCATGCTTGCAAATGACATCTGTCCTGAAGGCTACATTTAACGGTATCACGAGAGATCACTGATTTTATAGATGCATTTTCCTTTCTCACAATGTAATAAAGTGTGGGAAAGAGCGATTTCAGCACTCGTGATCTTATCCATGAATCCTCCCAAAATCGCACTTGAGACCAGATCAAACTTGCCCAAAGAGAGGAACTCCTTCTTAACCTTCATAAGGCCAGCCCAAAATTGAGAATCCCCAAGCATGTATTAAACCTGAGTCAAATCTTTTTTCTTAGGTATTTATTCTTAAGTAGTTGCTGCCAAACCCCGGCCCCATTTATTAATTTAAATAACCATTTGCTAAGGAGGCACTTATTGTGAGTTTCTAGATTTAGGACTCCCATCCCTCCTTGGTCTTTTGGTGTGTAGACTACCTCCCACTTACTTAATCTATTTTTTTTCTTGTGATCATCACTATGCCAAAAAAAAAGTGATCCAAAGTAATCTAGTTTCTTTAAAACACCTCTCGAATTTCAAAGAAGGACAACATGAACTTAGGGAGACTACTCAATACAAAAATTAATAAGAACTAGTGTTCTTCCTATTGACAAAGATACCTTGTCCCTCAAACAACTGAGTCTTTTTTGGAATCTTTTCAACATGTTTTCGCCCTTATTCAATTTTTTTGTTGCATTGGAATTTCAAGATATCTAGATGGGAAAGATCTTACATTGCATCCAAATATTTATGTATATTTAGGTTGATTGACTTTGGTCACCCCATAGCAGAACACAATTCACTTTTATGGAAGTTGATCTTGAGTCCTGATAATTGTTCAAAAGTACAAAGCTAGAGCTTCATGTTTTTGGCTCTCTCCAAATCATTGCCCATAAAGATAATATTATCATCCGCATATTGGAGAACCAAAAAGTTCATCATCTACCAAATGTGGAACAACCCCTTGATTTGTTCCACCTGTTTAGTTTCTTGAAATAAGGCCCTTTCTTGTTTTAAAAAAATGGCCTACATTATCATTAACCTTTACCGCAACACTTCCTCTAGAGATAACTTTCAAAATCCAAATCGCACCAAGTTGGTGAGAATCCTTTCATCAAAGAACTTGTTGTATAAAGGGCCACATCAGTTTATCATAAGCCAATTCAATGTCTAGTTTTAAAATGAATGTTTCTTGGTTTTTCCTATATAGCTCATGAATTTTTTTTCATGCAAAAGTCAACACTCCATCCATTATATGACGACCTGAAATAAAACTCATTTGAGATGACTCTATCAATTTATCTGTGGAGCAGTTTCTTGACTCCAGCTGTGGCATAGCCTCTTGCATATCGACATATCGTCAATGTGAAATGTCCTATAAAGCTTTATCCATTCTAATGGATGTTTTTCAAAAATCCAAATACTGGCTACAAATTATTTGTAGGACAAAAAAATATTTGAACCTATGTAGAGTATAGCATACCGCATACAGTCAATGGTTCATGATAATGAGAAACAAAATTATATATCATACCACATAAACTCATTAAGTGGTAGGCGACGCCCCCGCCGATAGCGAGGCGCCAATGGTGACTTCGAACTTCAAGATTTGCCGCTCAGTCCTTCAAGGTGCTCATAGGGTAGGGTTTTGCGTGACGTGTGTTCATAGGGTGAGTATGCGCGTGTTGAGCCGCGTTGTACTATGTAATCTAAAAAAGATCCTTCATCAATGATTGATTGAAGCAGTCCGTATAGAACGGGGCGATGAGATGGGGGTGGCTTTGTTGTTTTGTCCAAATCTATGTTCATTCTTCTTTTTAATTTAACCGGCGGCAATCTTGCCTCATTCGTTTTATAAATGAGAAGAAACAGTGTGTACAAAATGTAGGATTCTTTTCTACTGCCGTAGCTCCTTTTTCTCTCTCGATACGAATATTGTCGCCTCGTTCTTGTAACTTTGAGATATTTTGTGATTCTCATAGGGCACACAAGGTTCCCTTCCCTCCCTACGTAGACCGTTCAGGGACGATGGTCACAAAAGCAGTTTGTTCTTGTCCCATGATGAGCTGCCTCGTGTCGACGAACTATGGCTGTTTGTTCGATCATGCAGCCCTTCACTGTTTCCCCGATCTTTGATTCCTCTCTTTCTGTATTGCAAGGGCAGTGATGTGCTTGTGGAAGGTAGGAAACAAGGGATGCAACTATAGACAATGCGCAGAGCAGAAGAACTACCTGCACTCACCGTTCGCTCACCTCTTGGTGCGTGGTGACAGCCGGAAAAGAGTATTATATATTGTGCGATCCTCCAATACCATTGCTTTGTCTATGTACGGGTGAGAAGTAAGGACTATAATTGATTCAGTCCATACGAAATTTGTAATCATCGAATCCAAACTTATAGAGATCGATTTGATTGTTAATTAATGTGCACCTTATACTGGCTCCACCCATGTAGGATGTAGGAGCCAGACCTCATCATCATGAATGTGAAAGAAATGCCCATAACATGCGAAAACAATCAGAGCTCGATCAGAACTCAAGTACTCAACGAGATTTATTAGAGCTATAGCAGGTAATGATCCAAAACCCAACAATCTACAGCAGCGCAAAAATAAATCTCAACTGTACATCAAGCGGTATAGTGCCAATAGTGGGGTTTGATAATGCAATCTCGTGTTATTGTCACAGGCCATCGCACCAAGAGGCCAAATTAAGCAGTAGAAAGATCCCAGGCTGGCCAAATCATATGCTTCAGACCAACAAAATCCGAAAAGATCACAAAAGATGACACATTTCTAGGGGCCTTTAATGGAAAAATAAATATTGCGCCACTGCCACAAGGTTAGAAGCGGCTTCAATCAGATATGGCATGATGCCCGGTGACACATGATCCTCAAAAGAAATAGAGAAGCATAGTTTAGCATCCTCAGTGCTCTTTACTTGCATCATGCATTGACAATTGGACATCTCAGCATCCGAGCCAAAGTCAAAATGAACAAACCATTTGTGTTATAGTTGCATTTCTGTTTTAATTTAGGTCTTCACTTCAAAAAAAAAAAAAAAGTTAAAAGAATGAGATAGATATACTTCATATACATACACCGGTTTGCATGTGATCAACCCCTATGAAGCTTACATATCTTTTTTGAAGTAGCTAGGTAACGTGCTCCTTAACACTACTAAGAGAGCATCTGGACAGTGGTGTATAGTCATCAAAGGCACTTATTCCACAAAATTTACTACTACGCCAAGCTAATGTCCCCCTCAAATTTGAAGCTGGCAGCTAAGGCAGCACCTTTTACATGAGTGGCCAGCAGTGTCTTCACCCTGTCAACCTACAATGAATTATTTGACGAATATGCATCACTAACAAAATTATTAAAAATATAACAGAGATTACAACTAAGAAAAAAATAGTTAACACTGAATACATCCAAAACATTTTGATTTTATAGCGATGTACAGTAGGAAAAACAAGAATGAAACAAGAAACAGAACCTAGGAGAAAACGGCTGATCAAATATTCAAAGGCACTGCTTCATTATTGATATACACAGACTAGCTAAATAGAGGAATATTATTAGGAAACAACTGAATGCACTAGAATCGATGACAGCATTGGATAACTGCTGTGCTTTGGAATTAAATATACCTTGCAATCCACTAAGCTTGTGTCCATGCACGATGCACCTAGCTAAGAACTCAAAACTCTATCCTCATCCACATGCACATAGTTGAAATGTGTGTGAGTTCATTATTTTACATGACCATTGCTTCAATAATTCATACTATGTAGGTTCAAGGAATACCAAAAAAAAAAACACAAGTGGCTAACATATTATTCATGTCGTGTAGTAAACACACTGTCAGTCACAAAGCTATCACCAACCTAGCACTATCGCACAAGAACACAGTGGATTTGACAGCTGGAATGACTTAGCCTTTTCTGATTTTTTGTTCTAGCTTTATACATTGCTGAGAGCCAGGCTGTGATAGCCTCCTAATCAATGCATAATATTATCCAAAATAATCGCCTTGTTACTCCTATAACTTCATGTTGAAAGTTAGCTTAACCAAATGCTATGAACCTAGAAAATAGCTGCATCTAGACACACAGGATTATTTCTAACACCACAAAATCCCTTACTTTTTTAGGAATACATTCTCTGACAACCTTAGCATGGAATGCATTAGGAGTAGTGCATAGCTCTGTATGATCAAATCGAGTCAATTTTATTGGAACAAGAGGAAGGAGGGGCTATGGTGATTGCTAGATGTCTAGCATTGTGAAAAACACTCTATTAAGCTCTTACCAAAATACAATAGAATTATTTATTGTTTCCAACATTACTAAAATGTTATAACACGCAAGCTTATAATAAAATGGACCCCACAATAACATTAATCCCATTGAAGTCCTTTAATCGATCTTTTTAACTATCCCAAAAATCATGGCTAGTTTATAGGCCAGATTTGTAAGGTTGCCATTGGCGTCATCCAATAACAGTTGAGGAGGGTAAGAGGGTTGTTTTGAAAATGGGAAGAGCATTCATTTGACCAACCAAGGCTTCAACATGCCTTCAATGTCTACAATGCTTCAGCAAATCCCAGGTGTTGGCAACACGCAGGCATGATAAGACTTTTAAAGTCATACGTGTAAAACAATCTTCTAGCAGAGTTGCAAGAATAATAGAAGATAAAACAACCAGAACAAAAAGGTTCTTCCAATGAACTGGTAACAGTGTAACACGGCATAAGCTGTTAATTGTATATAAGAGGGTAAAGGACTAATGGAGTATTAGTGTCCACAGAGATATAGTATCTGCAGAAGTGCACTGGTTCACCAAAATGAGAAATCAATTCCCATTGAATTGTATAACTCCTACAGCTTAGAATGGTCTATTTCACACTTGAATGCACATAATGAAACATATAGTATAGACAAGATGTTTCATATCAACTCAGTAAAGTTTACATCACTGGAAGGTTGCAGGATAATTTTTTTGGTTCTCTCCACACAAGGTGATAGCGGTAAGAGCAAGCTATTCACTACTTACTATTACTTCATTTTATCGTAAATATAAGTCCTTCTAGGTTTACCCCAAGTCAAACTTTGTCAACTTTGACGACATTATAAAAATGTTTATATAGATTTGCAACACAAGATTGGCATAACTCGATTCAGTATGCAAAAATTTCATAATATAGAATTCCTCTCAATTAAGATAGTTAATTCCATAAATATTGGGAGCCAAAACTACAAAATGTTTGACTCAGGGCAAAGCTAGATGGACTCATATTTGACCAAATGAAGTGCTATTTATGTAGCCAACTGGTAGTTCCAGTATCTGATTTGTGTGCTGCACTTCCAGATGCCTCCTGGAAAGGATATATCACCTATCTAGTGTGTCAGACAACAGGCATGCAGCCATGCATCTCCACCAACTAGCTACATTTTAAAACAAAAACACTATTCAGACAACCCCCAGCAGCATGAAAAAGATGGGACAGGAAAACACCATACATGCGCACCATTGATCAATTTAATTGAACCTAGACTCCATGGGACCAACCAGGCGCTAATCACAATTAGTTGTCGACCAGACTGATTAGTCAAGCTTAGTACTAGTCGCCCTATATATTTCAGGATATATATACATACTATAAATGGGAAAATCCTTTCCACTATGAATATATATACCTATATATACTATATAGTATGTAAACAATAAAGCAAGCATCAAGACTACATTAGTGGCTAGTTGGTGATTTACTCGTGAGCTAAGCTCGTGAGAGTCGATTTCTTGCACATATATGCAACAACAGTGCAGCACCTAAGACCTCAGAATGGAGTACCAGCAGCAAGCAACAATAGTAGCAGAGAGGCAACATCACAACAAGCAAGCAGGCAAAGCAGTGATGCAGCAGCATAGAAAGCAAGCAGGAGGCCAGCACTGTGGGATGAGGAATGGGGAAGGAGAACAACGGTCTCAAGAATGGTGCTGAGGAGAAGGAAAGGCGATGGGAGATGAGGAATGTAGACCCAGGAAGGAGGAATCAAGCAGGAGGATTTGTATGCATGGGAGAAGGAATTCAACGTGTGTTGCCTGTGTTTTTTTTTGGTGGTGTATGCACTAATGCTAACCCTAGCAGGCCAAATTGGCAGCCCAATAGCACACATCTAAGCACAGTTCTGCAGGCCCTCAAAAAGGATAAGCAATCACAACTTCCAGTCTGGTCGTCCACCTTCTAGTCAGACAACTAATCCTGATTTACTCAAGCTAGTCGCCTCAGTGTACCTGGTCGGCCTCAGGTGACCAACTAGGCTGATTAATTGTGATTAATAAACACTAACCAAGCACTCTATATACACTCAAATATATTAAAAAAACAACTTCTACTTCTTCTACTTCACAAGCAAAGCCATATGGAAAGCATGACTTGCTGCAATGCATATACAGGGTTATTAATATTAAACAAAAAATAAAACAAGTATTAAGCACATAGCAATTACAAAGCAAAGCAAGTTGTCATACAACGCAGATAAGATCGCAAGCTCTAGAGAAAATCTTTGACATGGCACACAAATAGATTATTACTGCTAAACCGTGTGGAGAGAAAGTTGGAAGTGTACCTTCCATCATTGATAAATTATTACTGTGCTGCAGCCTCAAACTTTTTAAGCATATCACAATGTGGTGTCTGGTATGACAGCCCCCATTGGCGGCGCTGCAGCTCGACCCTGCAATTCTGTGTGATTACGGAGTAATAATCCCTCTCAACATGCCGCCCAGCCGCCGTTCGCTCAGTGCTTTGGTGTGGATACTGCTCCTCGAAATTAGACATCTTCACATAGTATGCAACTCCACGTGGGGTTTGGAACTTATGCTCATAAGGGTAGGAGCGGGACAGCGAGTAGACAGGCTCAGAGGATGGCAGGAAGTTGAGCAACAGCAGCAGTAGGACTGGCAAAAGCTGAATAAGCATCCTGACGGTTGAGCCACCAGAGTTTTGTGCGCCATGGGCATGCACCCCACCAGTCCTGAAATGGAAGGTTCCAAACTGTCCAAACTGCCTGGTGGTCGCAGGCCATACCACCAAAGAAGAAGTTCCTGAATATCTCATCTGGGTCAAAGTCATCCTCGTGAGAAACCATTGTATGCACGGGCAGTGGAGGCCCCTCCTGTGGTGTGTTACTGGCTCATCTGAGCCAACAAGGTCATATCGCTTGCGGCTCTCAGCATCACTGAGGCACTGGAAGGCCTTGAGACGGCCTTGAAGGCGTCCTCTGCGCCAGGGGCCTTGTTCTTGTCGGGGTGCACCTTGAGAGAGAGCTTCCGGTAGGCCTTGCGCACGTCCTCAACACTGCAGTCCTTTCCAGACCGAGGATCTGGTAGTAGTCCCTGGTGTGCTTCTTGACCTGGCGCACGATCTCGAGCTGCTCCGCAGTGTACTCCCTGGCAGCAGGGGTGGCCTCCTCCTCCTCCCTCCCTCTTCTTGCCCCTTTGTGCCTCCTCTCTCTCAGGCCATCAGCCTCAGGTGCCTCCGATGCCCCTGCTGCTGCGGCAGTTTGCGGTGGCGTAGGCGGCGGCTGAGATGATGACGAGGAAGCCGGGGAGTCATCTTGGGGGCTGACAAGGGAGGCGAGGAGGTCGTCGATGGGCAGCGAGGGGTCGAGGCGCTTGCCTTGGACAGGAACTTGAGGGCGCGCGATCGGTCGCCGGCGTCGAGCGCGCCCTTTGCCGATGCGCAGGCACTTGGCGGCGTCGTCCTTGTTGCCGTCCATCGCAGATCTGGCCCACCGCCGTCCCCGGCTGATCGAGCCGAGCAGGCGGCGACCGAGATGAGCTCACGCAGCGAGCGACGGCTGCGCCCCGATCGGATCAGATCCGCTCAGCCCCAACCCAACCTATCATGATACAATCGGCGCGGCGGGTATATGAGGATCAGAGAGATTCGAGCTTGGAGTACGAATCGGTTGCGTAAGGAGCAAGAGGGGGGGAGAGGTCGGTTACCCGCGAGGGCGAGGCGACGCTGAGTAGGGTTCAGGTGGGCGGATCACCGGAGTCGGGGACGGAGGGGGAGAGGACGGGGGATAGGGGGCGGCGACACCGACGCGGCGACGACTCGACTCGAGACGAGGAGCCGGCTGCCTGCCTGTTGGGATTTTCTTTTCTTTTGGATTTTTGTTGCACTTTCCACGCGGCGTGAAGAAAAGTCGGGAGGAATCCACCATAGGCCGGATTCGGAAAAGATATCTGGCCCAAAGCTGTTCCTTCCGGCCTAGCCCGATTAAAATTGTGCTCTTTTGGAAAACCCAAGGCCTACTCTTTTTTTTTTTTTTTTTTTTTGACAACAAGGCCTACTCTTTTGATGTTCTACTCCCTCTATGCCAAAAATACGGTTGCTATGGGAAAATACGTGCAGTTTTATATCTTTAACTATGTTTATAGAAAATACATGTAATATTTATATCTTTAAATAAATTTATTATAAAAAATATTAAAATATCTACCTAAATACTAATTATGTATCATAAATATTAATATTTTATTAAATATATTTGGTCAAGTTAAAGTTGTTAACTTTTAAGAAAGCGAAAGAATGGCTCTTCTTCTCACAGTGAAGGAGAACTCGGGGCCGATTTGGTCAAACCAGCCTAGGATTTATTCCAAAGTGACCTTGTAGAAACACGTAAGTTTAACTAGCATTCTCGTCAGGAATTTTTTTTCAGGTGTTAATTTGAAACGAATGAGGCCTAAGTCAATTTTTACCGAGTGTCTATGCAAAAAAAAAATATATTAAATTGTAGATAAGTTATTTTTGATTTGTAACTTTAAGTTAAAGCTCATTATTTGATTTGAAAACTATTTTTATATAATTTTATGAATATTTAAAGGCGAAGTATCACCAAGGTCGGAGCAATGGGATATAATAAAGGAGACAGTCAGACTTGTGGGCGCTTTGAAGGTACCCAAAGGTTTTATACCTTATTGTTGATGAGGGTATGAGTATAAATACTCCCTAGACAATACTTGCAATTCTTTGACTCATATAAAAGCTGTTGATTGGTACATTGTCTTATTCAAATTTTTTATTTAAATTATAAAACAAAACAAAACGTCCATTACAATATCTTTAGTGATGTAATAAGTCATAACAAAAGTGGTAATATTTATTAAAAAGTTGAATAAGGCGAGGGTCAAACACTTTTATATGAAAAGAAACTACAAAATATATTAATGAAACGGAGGGAGTAATAACCTACTTGGTTGGACAGAAAATTACTCCAAAGAGATATGCTCATTATACTTGGATTGATTTTTAGTATCTAATTTTATCCGCAAAATTATCTAAAGGTGAATAGGGGGCTTTGCTCGAAGGATAACCAGAGCAAATTCAGCTTTTGAAGATGCGTGCCCTACAACGCCTCGACAGAGGCGGGGATGCCTTTGATAACATCATTTTGAAAACATCAAATGGTGCAACACATTATTGTTAGAATGACCTCCATGAAGAAAGGGAGATGAAGTTGAATTCTAGAAGCCTCAAAAATTTCATGAACTGATGAATTATTTACAGCACCATCAATCCCAGAGTATTCCAGCAAGCCAAGGCAAAGAGGAGGGCGGTCAAAGAACAAATGGGAAGGGTCCTCTTCCAATAGGGGCGAACACAGTGCACACATAATGTATAATCGAGGAGGGTACTTTATACAATGAAAATATAGGAGTGGTTATGAACAATGATATACTTGTTGAGTCACTTATGTTTTTTTTTAAAAAAAACTGTGATGTATATATGAGTCCTTGTGTTGTACTCTAAACTAGTATTTTTGGGCGAGGCATTGATGATATAAAGAGCTTTGAGTTATATTTGCTCAACTCGATAATGTCATGTATTTATGCTTGGAAAGTCATGTCACAGTCTCATGCTTGAGCACTACTGTACTAACCGTGTGAACAATGAAAATAGTGAATTTTGCTGAACTATTTGTTAGTTTTTCATTGTTTATTGTTGTTTAACAATGAAAATGGTATTAAATAGTTATTATTTTGTTTGGATCATGTATAGTGTTAACATTAAAAGTTGCAGGGGTTCTTGACAAGACCAATCTGTTGTTGGAGAAAAATGTTGCAAGAGTGCTTATAAACACTTGAGAAGATTAGTATTTTAGTTATAGTAGATGCGTGGTGATTTCAGCTTCAAAAGTAAACATTAGCATATTCTTTGTAATAAGAGCGATTGTAAGGTCCTAGATGGCTAGAGGTGA
>JADLZK010005046.1:0-18808 GCA_015847255.1 Hyparrhenia diplandra | reverse complement strand
AAGGAGGCTATAAAAGAAAGGGCAGAAGCTCATCCCTAAAAAACCCCAATTCATTATTCCAGGAATTCGTGAAGTTTAGGATCCATTGTACTAGAGAGAGAATAGTACTAGGGTTTCTAGGAGATTAGGAGGATTAGAGCTCTAGTTCTTCGTAGATTAGAGTAGTAGACAATCTACATATTCAAAGAGTTCGAAAGCGCTGGCTCAGATTTCAGATCTATTGTTTCTTCAAGATTTGGTAATATACCCACCGAAGTTCTTATTAATGATTAATATGTTTCTATTTTATTATATTATCTATTGTTATAAGTTCTTAGTATATTCTAGTTTGATATTTCTCTGATGTAGTATTAGTTATTGATTATTATATGCCTGAGATCGTGGACAGCTTAGCCTTAGTTCTCGGTGGGGTTAAGTCATATGTTATATGTATGGTGTCTAGATATTATAAGCTATTTCATGCACGCGCACTGTATGCAGGGATGTGGGTATCGTGGGGTGACAGCCTTATTGAGTCCTTGTAGTCCTCCCGCTTACAAGTCAAATCAGAAAGAACGGGTCACAGGGAGGCTAGTTTATCTCATTATAAATCCCTCCCTTAGTTGATGTTCCTCTTGCTATATAATTATGATTTGACTATGCTATGTAGGATGAGAGTATTATTACATATATGCTTTGACTTAATAATAGGTAAAGTTACTTAGAAGTTCTCCTTACCAATAGAGTATCCTATGATTGTCTATACCACATTAGAGAGTTTCTATATCTCTGCCTCTTTGGAATACCCTTGTAAGTACTGTTTGTTACTTTTATTGTTATCTTTACTTATTTACATTTTATTGATCTTATTGTTTTATGCACATTTACCCCAAGCAAAAGTATAGGAATAATTGATTTTAGTGTACATAAAATATAGAGTTATCATGAGCCATATAAATGTTGCCTCACGCCCTTCCTTTGGGAAAATGTAAATTACGCATACCGTCTTCATCCTGTGAAGTGCTACAAAGGGTATAGAGTTTATTTTCAATTATATCCGTATACAGGATATAATAATTTTATATGTGACAACATAAGTGTAGATTTATTTTATACCCAGTATTTCTAGCTGCTGTCGCTATTGGGTTCCACCTACCCCTTAGTGCGGTGGACGCTTAGAAATGCCAACAAGCATTTCCTGGCCGCTGCCGAAGAAGCGAAGAGGAAATATGGCTCTAGGACTAGACTAAAAATATGTTACATAAAATCATAACCTTTGCTTTAGCAGGATTACCTTTGTTTTTGTTTTTCTTTATTTATTTCAGGTAAGATCGTATATTTAAGTTGTGGATCATCGGTTTCTCATCAATTCTATTACCAACCGTATTTGAAGAAGAGGATTTGAAGTCGTATTGAAGCTATGGCTGCCAAGACTCTGCATGAATTCTCACCTCTAGTATTGGAGAATATTCGTGTTGGATCAACATTGGACATCAAGGAAGATTTTGAGTTGAAGCCAAGCCTTATCAACCTGATTCAAACCATCACTTCGAAGCTACATGAGGATGCCACTACCATTTGCGTAATCCTTCGAGACTGGTAGCACCATCGCCATCAAGGATGTCTCACATGAAATAATAATACTACTGCTTTGTTCCCATTCTCATCGAGGGAAGAGCAAGTAAGTGGTTCCATATGAACAAGCATAGCTAGCTAATTACTTGGGCATTATGTGCCGTAAGCATTCTTGAGTAGTACTTTCCAAAATGAAGACCAATCCCGATGAGAGTGTAATCACAACATTCTACCAGCTTGAATGGAGAAGCTATCCCCGATGGCTGGAGTGTTTTCAAGATTATATTCAAGATTGCCCTCGTGATCATGGAATGGAAGAATGGTTGCTCATATAGACCTTCTTCCATGGATTAATCAAGATCACAAGAGAAGCTTGATGCCAATCGCTGGAGGATCATTATGCCCCCACTCTTGAAGAAGCTCCAAGAAATTATGGAGAAGATAGCGTAAAATCATGTTTGATGGATGCCATGCAATACCTCGCCACTCATGCCATATGAGAGTGAAGCATTCTCAGAGGAAGTTTCCAGAAAGGTGTCTACCAAGATGGATGTGCTATTGATTGGCTTGAGGAGAGAGGCAAGATATAAGGAAGATAGACAAGCCATTCAAATGCATACACCGCATTTAACCATATAAGAGGAAGTGTGTTTGAATCTCCCCTAATCAAAAGATCTTAGTATTGCTTCATCGCACAACGTAAGGATGAGGGGAGAGATTCAATCAAAGCCAATTATTCAAGGCAAGTATCAAGGAGAGTATAGTTGGGGCTAAACAACCTCTTACGAGAAAGTTGATTCTTCAAAGAATCCGTAGTTAATGTGAGATGGTTAACAAGAAGCTTGCCGCCATGACAAATTGCTAGAAAGTTTTAATGTCAAGTTGATCAGTTTTCATCTTCGCTTTTCAAGAACAAGATGCCTTCAATAGAAAGATCAAATCACAAGTGATGCATCCTGCTCACTAGATTGACAAGTGCCGCTAGCTATGAGCAAGTTCGTAATATCACTACAAGAGGAGGAAAAAGCTACTCGTGACCCACCTTATCCAAAAGGAGCACTAAGACCCCCTCTAACTAGCTACGTGATCTTTGTGAAGCGAAAAAAGAAGTGGTTAAAAATTCAGAAGTTATTACACCAGAAAGGGTTATGCCGTATGGAAGAAATTATACCACTAGAGCATGAGATAGCAAGATTATAATAATGATTCACCAATATTACCATTTCCCAAGACGAAGAGAAAGAAGAGCTAAGAATGATGAACAATTCAACAAGTTCGCGGGAAATGATTGAGAAGCTATATATCAATGTGCCAATGATGGATGCCATGCAAGTGCCTACATATGCAAAAAATATCTTTGGGACATTCTCAACAACAAAAGGCCGTTGTTTACCAATCGGGTCATCGGGACAGAGGTAGGTGTGTAGTGCAGCCATATTGAACACGCATTCGGCCAAGAAGAAGGATCCCTCGACATCCTACCATTGAATGTTCAATTGAAGCCACACTTTGAGAGTGCATTATGTGACCTTTGGAGCTAGTGTCGTTGTCATGCCAAAAGACAAATGGCTTCACAAGCTCAAATGACGATACTTACCCTACTTCTATATGCTTGCAACCGGCAGACCAATCAATTCGCTATCCCGTGGGAATAGCAGAGAATATTCCAAAGAAAAATTCAAAAGTTTCTTGTCGTTCCAGCTTGACTTTGTGGTGCTTGATATGTAAGAAGACATAAAGACACCAATTATATTTGAAGAAGAAAGCCCAAATTTAATGCCCACATGATGTCGAGTTGAGAAATTCACTATTAATGAAAAGAAGAAAAGTTTGCTTTCAAGCCACGACGGAAAGTAAGCTCTCATTAGTTGAAGCCCACGAAGACATGGACTTAAATATATCTCTTGGCACAAGAAGATGGACTTGATCAGCTGAATATATCCATCAAGATAATGGATGCCTTGCAATCCCCAAAGAAAAGGTAATTCGGTAAAGAATCCTCGCTTAATTTCATGCATTATAATTATTTATTTCTTGCCATGATATTTACTTAGAAATTTTTGAAAAAGAGTTTTTCATGATATTTTTCCAAGCCCCATGTAAATAGGATTTACGGTGTGTCAAAACCCCATAAGTAATATTTATCGTGGAGGCGTAAAAATATGAAATTACTATCATTAAACTTGTTATTTTTTTTAATTTCATAAAAGTAATTTTGTTGTGCTATATTTTTAGGTGTTATATGGTAGAAACATGGGACACATGGGACCCACATGTCATAGTCCCATTACTCCCACCTACCACACATTTTGTCTTTTTTCTTTATTTCAAATTCTCAACCCCAAATTCACATGGGACCATTCTAGACAAAAAAGACGAGCATTGGAGTGAATTAAAGGAGCAAGGATGTCGAGAGGCATCTTGAGGAGGCTCGTGCCCATTTGGTTTCCAATGGTGCCGAGCGCCCCCATGTAGAAATGGGTGGCCCTCACCCCTCCCTCTCTCTCTCCCCATTCTTTCCTCCTACCTTTCCCCTATCTCATCCCCTTCTCCGTAAACCCACTAGTCGCCCCCAAAACCGAGCACAACTTTGTCAACCACCTTGAGCTTATTTTGAAGAGAAGATTAAGGTGAAGTGATAGATCGTTGGTTGTTTTCTAATCCTCACCTTTCCCTAGTTTTTGGTGGAGAAATTTCTTGCAGCAAGGAGCCATGAAGGGATGGAAATCCTTCACATCCATGGTGACAAGAAGTAAATCAAGAGCAAAGCTTCCACCATGGGAGACTCCGAGATGGACCTCGATTCACCAAGACCTTCCGTTGAGTGATCTTCATCCCATGGTGAGTATTTTTCTCTCATGAATATTAAGGATATTCATTTGCAAATCGAGGGAAGAGAAGCTTAGATTCAAGAAACTTAAGGACAAAGAGTTTGCATGACACCCATCATTGACCCACATTTGCTTCCTCGTTTCTTCCTGTATGGATGTAGAATTTGGACAAGTTTTAGGAGCATAGGTTAGTGATGCTTGGGAAAGTGAATGAGAGAGGGTGTAAGATGCCTCACTTTAGAATTTTTATGCACCCTAGAAATATTGTCTCATGGAGTATCTTTTTAGAATGTTCAATAGATCAATTACTGAATTGGATGGGGCTCAGAGGGCTACTTCGCTTTCCCCAAACTATGCCATGTTGATGTTGATCTAGCCTTGAGAGACTTTTTGTATAGAGATAGCTTTTGGCTAGATATTTCTGGGATACAATTAAGTGGTTGGAAAAAGCCTTGCACTGATGAAATTCACCATCCCACATTACATGGTATAGATGGATGACAATAACTTTCTTTCCTAGAGATGAACTTAGAATTGCTAGAATAGAGAATTAAAGTTGTTGTATGCCATGATTAGAAAAAAATTAAAATTTCTCCCTCGCCAAATTCATGGTTGATTATTGTTGGTATGCATAATTTGAAGAGGGGAGCTATTTCTTGCACCTCTTCGATTACTCGCATTGCTACTAATCTTGGTTTATTGCAAAATGCCACTATTGAGCATATTAATGAGGATCGCTTTATTGGTGGCTATGCATTTTTTCAATCATGCTCATTTGCTTAGAAAGGAAAGGGAATAGAATTTTCATGATTTATAAGGGTTATACTACTGAATATGAATTACCCAAACCCTTTTTGGGGTTGTATGTGGTGCAAAAGTTTTGTCTTTGATTTGTAGAAAGAAGGACCAACTCTTGGGGAGCTCATCTAGGCAGCATAAAGAACCCGCAAGGCTCACTACCAGAGGCTCTGCTTACTCTAAGCCTATGGAGAGTTGTGGGCTTTGAGCAAGTCGGACCATCAAGACCCTATGGAGAAAAAAGAAGAATGGCCAATACCTCAACAATCCTAATCATCATCTACAAGTACATCCCGGGGGCCAAGAATCATGGAGGCAAAGGACACTTTGATGAATATCAAGAACAAGAGCATGAAGAGACTAGCAACATGCAAGGGGGTGTGTCTATCTCTACAAACAGACCCCTCCTATGAACAAAACCTTCCAGACTATTCCTTTCCACCAAAGAAAATCCACATCACATTCCATTTGTTCCACCACCTTTTTGGGACCCATCAGCAGTATCCACCTCAAAGACACTCATATCAGATCCACCTCCAAAGGAGAATGAGGGTCAAACTCTAACTAAATTTTGTATTAGACTTTGGTCATCTTGAAACAAAGTCAGCAGGAGTTGTAGCATAGAGTGTGGCATGTGAGAGGATAATCAAAGATTCCAAGATGAGAGCAGGATAAACTAGATGTACTGCTTCAATGGATCAACATTACACCACCACCGCCGCCACAATGAGTAAAAACAAATAGCTTGGGGAGGACCCCCGCCGTAAAAGTTCTCTTTACTCATTTTATTTTCATGCATTTATTTATCTTTGTGCTTTTAGAAGAAAAAACCATAAAATGTGAAAAAACCAAAAACCAAATAAAATTAGTTGGTAGATTTTCTTTCTATGCATGATAAAATGAAACCCAAAAATAGAGTGTGTACTATAGTTTGCTTTGCTTTTGCTTGTTTTAGTTTGTTTGTTTTAATTTACTTTTTTTTGTTATCTTGTTTTTAATAGTCTTTGTATATGTGTAGAATCTCAAGTATGCTCAAATCTTTTTAAAATGCCTAGTGTTTAATTCTTTCTACGGGGTATAAAATAATTTGACATGATAATTTGCTCTACACTTTGAAACCCGGGTATATGCTTGAATTTAATCTTTGGTAATTGACGGATATGATATGAGATAGTTTGAGCTGCTATATTTCTTATTCTAAATGAGACTAGATTCCCTCGAAAATTTATCTTTTGAAAAAACTTAAAATTTTATATGATGAGATTCTACATGACCGAAAGTGTTAAATTCCTACCAAAGCCAAAATACTTAATATTTAGATTAGGAAAACCTCCAAATACATATGCTTTTTGCTTTGATTTGAGTTTGTCAAGCTTTGTTGTTTACGTATACCTTTATGAGAGGTTTGTCATGCTCTTAAAAATCAAGATCACATACACACTCCATCATCCACTTGTATATATATATACATTTTTATGCTATTCCTACACTAGGGAGTACACATACATTCCATCCAATTTAAAATGTGTGTTATGCTCCTACACTCGGGAAAAACACTCCAAAAATATTTTTAGGTTTGCTATGAATAAATGCTCTAAAAGTTTATTGTCTTTATAAATATGTTGTTTAAAAAGAGAAGCATGGGGGCTATGCAAAAAAAAATAAAAAAGGAGATGAAAATGGACAAGTGTCCTACGGGCAGTAGAGCCTACCTCCCTAGAAAAAGAGAGTAAAAGAAATGGGACAGTGCCCAATTGAAACCAATGGGTACTAGATGCCCGCCTCGATGAAAAAAAAAAAAAAAAGAGAGAAAAAAAGATAGCCCCCCGCTTTATGTTGTCAAATTAAAAAAAAGAGAGAGAGTCTATTCCTTAAAAAGAGAAAAAGTAGAATTAGGATAGCCACTATATATTTCCACACACATGCACATCTTGATTTGATTGTATGACTTAACTCTTTTTTTTGGATCCATTGTTTGACTTACAAATATAATCTTTGCAAGTATCCTAAATTTTAGAGTGCCCACCCTATGAGCCCCCACATGCTTTACCATTTTTAGAAAGAGACTGAGTAAGAAGTTTACTTTGAGAGAAAGTATATGTTATTGAGTGTTTTAGAGAGATCCATAAATACCTACATAATGAAAGTGATTTGAGAGAGTGTCATGCAATAAATTCTGAGTTTTATTTTTGAAAACTTATAAAACACCTCTGGTATGAAAGTTGAAGGAAGGATTTGAAACATAGTGCTCACTTGATTGTTCTATCTTTCAAATTACCCAAGATTTTTGTGAGTGCTAAAAACCCCATGGTTGAAAAGAATTATGAATAGGTTTGAAAGTTAAAATTGTTTTATATCCGGAGTAGAATTCTTGTGTGCACTCTTTGATTGTTTTGCTAAGGGACTAGCAAAAGTTAAGCTTGGGGAACTTGTTGATGGTAGTTATTGACCTATTCTATATATGGTTTATACCATCAACCGAGGATCAATGCTAGATAGATATTATTATTACTAATGATTTCACGAAGTTTTGTGCATACATTATTTTTGCGTATAAGAATCCTTAAATACCCGTGAAATAGAGCTGAAAAAATTTAAAATGAAGAACCAAGAAAAAGGACCGGAATCCAAGGCATTAATATAAATTCTAAGGACGTAAATGAAAAAAAGAAGAAGCTCGCTGAAGGGTCGGGAGCCCGATCCTACTCAGGTGGGGCTCTGCAAGGGGCACCTATTATGGGGGCCGCGGCACCCCCGCGGATCCATCGCGGTTCAGCTTCCGTAACCTTCCTGTCCCGACCCATGGAGTAGATCCTGCCGCCTAATTAAGTCGGTTTGATCCGAGGGCCGAGATTCATCCAAGGAGGCTATAAAAGAAAGGGCGAGAGTCCCCAAAACCCTAATTCATTATTCAAATCGAATTTAGTTTAGGATCCATTGTAATTAGAGAGAGAGATTAGTACTGTGGTTTCCAGAGATTAGAGGATTAGAGCTCTAGTTCTTCGGATTAGAGTAGTAGACAATCTACATATTCAAGAGTTCGAAAGCGCCAAGTTCGGATTTACTCTGATCTATTGTTTCTTCAAGATTCGTAATATATCTAATCTGAAGTTCTTATTAATGATTATGCTTTTGTTTTATTATATTATCTATTGTTATGTTCTCAGTATATTCTAGTTTGATATTTGATGTAGTATTAGTTATTGATTATTATATGCCCGAGATCGTGACAGCTTTTTAGCCTTGTTCTCGAGGGGGTTAAGCCATAAGCTATATGTAGGCGGTGTCTAGATATAAGTTATTTTATGCACGCGCATCGTATGTGGATGTGGGTAGATCGTAGGGTGATGCCTTATTGAGTCCTTGTAGTCCTCCCCCCTCTATAAGTCAACCGTAGAACGTGGTCGAGGGAGGCTAGTTTATCTCATTATAAATCCTCCTTAGTTGATGTTCCTCTTTGCTATATAATTATGATTTGACTATGCTATAGATGAGAGTATTATTACATGCTATGCTTTGACTTAATAATAGGTAGTTACTTAGAAGTTCTTTACCAATAGAGTATCCTATGATTGTCTATACCACATTAGAGGAGTTTCTATATCTCTGTCTTTGGAATACCCCTAGGCATTGTTTGTTACTTTTATTGTTATCTTTTACTTATTTACATTTTATTTATCTTTATTGTTTTATGCACATTTACCCCTCGCCAGTAAAGTATAGGAATGATTGATTTAGTGTACATAAAATATAGAGTTATCATGAGCCATATAAATGTTGCCTCTACAGTCCTTCCTTTGGGAAAATATAAATTACGATACCCGGTTCATCCTAGGTGAAGTGCTACAGTTGGTATAGAGTTTATTTTCGCTATATCCGTATGCTTGTGGATATAATAATTTTATATGTGACAACGTAGTGTAGATTTATTTTATACCCAAATTTAGGTGTTGTCGCGGGGTTGGGTTCTACCTACCCCAGTGCGCGATGACGCTAGAAATGCCAACAATGCCTATGTTCTACATGCTCAGTGAAATCGACATCATCCTCGGCATGCCATGGCTGGCAAGCTTTAGGAAGGGTGACTTTGACTTCACGGAACGAAAGCCGGAGTACTACCGCCATGGACAAAGCCAAGACGCCCCGTAGACCTCCCCTCCGCTGCGATAGGGCACATTTTCATGCACTCGAGGCCTTTGCTACGTGTGCCTCGCTTTTCACATCGGTATCCAAGGACATCGCCTCACTGTGGAAACGGCCCATGGTGCATGCCGCCGCCGACCTGTGTATGACACCCTACAGCATCTTCGGCCCAGCCTTCGACAGCCACATTGAGGAGTAGCACTCCGCCGATCACCCTCAACGTGACCACGACGCTTACAGTTCTCGCACGATGGACGCCGGAGGACGGCTTCCTCCTCTTCGACGGGCCGCTTTACCTCTCCCGCCTCCTCACCGCCATCGCCAGATCTTCCTGGACGCTCTTTGCTCCGTGCGGGGTCTGGGCAGAGGGACAAACTCTCCTAGCTTCCTGCTCATGCACAAATGCTCTCGACGCATGGCCGCGACTACGCCCATCCCCGCCGGAGGAGTGTGATTAGCCTACGCCACCATTTGGGAGCCGCGACGTGTTGTCTTCCCTCGACAACATGGATCGCCAGCTCTTCGGCACGATACAACGCCTACATCAACTACGACGCTAATAGGGAAACCCACTAGCTCTCGACGTGAGTCTCGACATTGCAACCTTTATGTATGGTACGATGCTCAACCTTGTTTCCTCCCTCCCGACATGCCGGATGTCACTATTTGGCGCCTCATGCCTGGCCTACGCCATGCCACCACCACACCTTTATGATGGTACGATGCTCAACCTTGTCAGCTTCACCTCCCGACATTCACTCGCCTCAGAGTCCCCACCACACTCGATGACAGAGTCCCCTATACACGCACATCAGACCTTGAAGCCGGATTGGCCAAGAGCTGCTCCCGTGGCGTGTTTAACAGACGCATGACATCACAGGGACGCCAATGCAAAGACATCTACCACGGCTACATCGGAAACCTTCACTACCTCATGGAGTTTGCACCCGTAACGCACAGCGTAACATGATCCTCGCCAACCCAAAGACCCACGGGCGGGTACTATGCGTTGAGCTCATCATGCCAGTACTCCCGATCTTGCTCCGTGTCACGTGAGTGGACTTTTATCTAGCGCGAGGATGCGCCATGCCGGAGAAGGGGGAGATGTCACACCCCAAGAGATGGGGGCCCAGAGGAGGAGTCGGCCCAAGATGCCCGCGTGCCTTAGGGGGCACCACCGCCAGCCGCCACAAGGCTCCGTGGTCTTTTTGATAATTAGAGTAAGAGTCCAATTAGGATAAGGATAGATTTTTGTGTGAAGGGGATATTCCAATCTATAAGAAATCTCCTATTAGAAAAAGAATAAGAGTTTGCTTGTAAAAGGGTATTCGATCTATAAGGAAACCCTAGAGATTGCTTGAGTTACAAGTCCCATAGGAGGGCTATATAATCAAGGAGGATGTAATCTCATATGAGACAAGCAATAAAGAAATATTTTCTCTGCCCTTGCCTGAGCCGAGCCGCCCCCCAGCAGACCGCCAAGACCGCAAAGCTGGAGCAGCCGGCCACGCCCTCCCAAGGCGTTAGACATATTTCCTTCGAGTGTTGTTAGAAATTCAGATACAATGCACTCTTGTATATGAAAAAGACTCATCCAGTTAACTTCCCTATTAACTTTAATATATATTTGATATAAAGTTTCATTAACTTAAATGAGAATCTTTATATCCCTACTTGAAGTTTAAGCACACTGAAACTTTATGTCAAATTTGCAGATTTCTTTTTTTTTATTTATATTATTTATTATACATTTTCTCTCGAACGAGTATATGGAAAAAAAAAAATTTTTCTCCTCTATTGGTTACCTTCTGCAATTGGAAAAGAAGAAAAAAGATGTCATCTCCAAAATCTGGGTTAGCCCCTGCCTACAACTCATATGTTCCTATTGTACAAATTATAGAATAGGGAAGAACATGCTATGTTTTATTTTTCTTATGTGATTTAATTCAAGTAAGATGAATCAATATTGTTCTACGGAAAATCATGCCATCG
This sequence comes from Hyparrhenia diplandra, assembly GCA_015847255.1. Lineage (NCBI taxonomy): Eukaryota > Viridiplantae > Streptophyta > Magnoliopsida > Poales > Poaceae > Hyparrhenia > Hyparrhenia diplandra. The sequence goes on along the minus strand of JADLZK010005046.1, from coordinate 7,490 downwards.
AAGTCATATATGACACGTTACAAACTTATTATGTCATTGGACAGATACTCAAAAATGGATGGGCCAATAGACCAGTATTCTTATCATATTCACATCATCTTCAATATTCCAGATTTTACTTTCTCCCTGATTATCTCTCTTTCTTATTAAATTTATTACCATTACCTTTCACAAGATAAAGGTATCAGATATTCTATCTAGACTACATGACCCGAGACTCATTATGATTTTTATTTGATATTGGTAGTCTTTTTTCAAATACAATGGCTAATGTTTGCTATTTTGTTATGGGAAGTATATACTCAATTAAATGTAAGCTTAGTTTGAGCATTAAAATTGGTTTTGTCTGTCTCTAAAATGACGTGTGTGACCCACATGCATGTTCAATAAAAAGGTATAAATACATAATTTGTTTCTACCTGAATTTTTGTCATCTATCACATGAAGTGCTAAACAACTCTTACAGTAAAAATACACATCATTATTATTATTAGAAATTTACGGGGCGGCCCCAAATCCTGCTCCCGAGATTTCATCTAGATCCCGGTACTTTCAAATTACATATCTAGGTTTCTAAACTTGTCAGAGTGTGTCATCCAGGATCCAAGCTCGAAATGCACATCTAGGTCCCTAAACCTGTCGAGTGTCTCATCTAGGTCCTCAAACAAAGAATGTTTTTCCAACGGTGGTTTGCTACAAAGAATTGGGTTGGGTTTGCTACAGTAACTCTTCGATACGACGTTTTGATGGAGATGATTTTTATATGGAAATTATAGCTCTCGACAAGATCTACAACTTTCAAGTTTTGAGTTTTTTCTATTTAAGGACGTTAAAGTGCTCAAAAAAATTTTATAAATATTCAAAGACCATAATAGTCTCGTACACCCGCTTGTCGATTAGAAAATTAATATCTTTTTTTTGTGTGTTGTCAAATGAAAACGTTTATTATATAAAAATTGTCCACGAGATCTATAACTTTTTTTGAGTTTTTCATTTAAGGAAGTTGAGGTGCTCAAAAAAAATTATATAAAAATTCAAAGCACCATAATAATCAAGCAAGTATTGCCGCTTGCTGTCGATTAGAAAATTAATATCTTTTTGAGAACCTTTTAACGCCGCGGAATGAAAAAACTCAAACTACAAAGTTGTAGATCCCGTCGAGAGCTACAATTTTCATATAAAAAATCATCTCCATCCAACGCCGTGATCGAAGAAAGCAAAACTAACCCGGCCAAGCATACTGTAGCAAAACTACGCTTGAAACCGCCGTTGTTGCTTGGGGGACCTAGACGTATAATCCTCGACAGTTTGTGCGACCTGGGGCATTGCGAGCATTTTGGTAATCTTATGACACACTTACAAGTTTAAAGTGCAGCCTGGGGACGCTGTTTGAAAGTATCGACCTAGATGAAATCTCGACGTTCGGAGACCGCCAAAGAAAATTTACTCATTATTGGCTATTACTACTATATATGAATTATTTCTAACTCTAATGTGCACTATTATTTTTAAAATTTTAAAGAATGAACTTTTTTTATTGGCACATGCCTATCCACTATAGTAAAGGCTTTTTTTTTTTTTTTTGAAAACAGCAAGGGACTGTCTGTTTACCGTTTGGTATTTAAGCAACATTATTCAACCTATGTCAGCTAGTGATATCCCACGCTGTCCTGCTGCCTTAGTTTGTTCTTCCCTAATGAACTTTACCCAACGCAGTTTTTGATTACGTATGTGCTCAATACACACTATCTGCACCTATCCACCCACATCGCGATGTGTGCACCCGTGAGAGAGAGTTAACATTATATGAGGAAGTTATTTAACACTGAGATAGGGTGCAGCACGAGTCTTGAAATATATTTAGATAGTGTAAATAGTGTGTGCTGAGCACATATATGCTGCATTGTATATTCGCAAAATTTTGCACCGCCTCCAGTGTGCTCGTCCCTCCCACCGCCATCACCCACCTAGAATACGACAGTGGTCCACCACTGCCTGTGTTGTCATCCTCCGCTGGCCACCATCGTCTCCCCAAGGTAGATTGGCCATCGCCATGCACACTTATGCTGCCCCTCGTGCTCTCGCCCTCCCCCATCCACATACACACACACATACCGAATTTGTTCTAAAAAAGACATTTGACGACTAGGCCTTCCAGCCACCCTTACTAATGAAATTAGGGAAGATGGCTAAAAAATTTGGACGATCTCTGAAAAGAATTTATAGAGGCAGCTGATGATTTGGCTCGCCTCTTAAAAAGTTGGTGCAACACAGTAAAATTTATAAAAATCAAGTTAGATGAAGATATCCTTTACTCAAAGCGATCCGCAACTTTTATAGTTAAATACTTTTTTATTTTGAAATCAGTTATGATCTAGAAATTCCATTTTAAAGTTTTTTAGATTAAAAAAATTAAATTTTTTCTAATTTTTCACAGATGGACACACAACCTAAAACCAAATTAATTTGTAGTACTCAAAGAGCTATAACTTTTCATTTTATACTTTTTTTCCATTATAATCATTTGTGGTCTATAAATTCTATTTTAATTTTTTAGATATTGATTTTTATTAGTTTTCAAATGACCTCGGATGGAGAAAGTACCTAGATCAAATTTATAAAACTTGTGGATCCGAATCTTTAGTTCAAACTTTTTTCTATTTTAGTTCATTTAGAGTCTTATTCATTACAATATCCCGTGAAGTGAATACACAAGAATTATGTCAGCCTGACTCTAACAGACCAGTAGTAATGAAACAACGCACCAGGCCGGTGACGTGTGACTTCTCACGTGAGATCCGTTAAAAAAGACTTGTTTTTTGCAATCTTTTTAGGCCTAGTTTACAAATAGCAAGGTAATGTTAAAAAGAAGGAACATACTTCATGAAGATGAGGAGGCATATTGTGTTCTATGTACAGCGCAGATGGATGAGGATCTAGAACACCTTTTCTTTCAATGCATCGCCTCTAAAGCCTGTTGGGGGAAAATTGCATTCATTGGAACGGCGCCCTGAGCCTATACCCAAGAGTGGCTCATGCAAAGCAGCAGCAAAACATACCATTCTTCATGGAAGTGATGATCATAGCAGCTTGGGAGATCTTGAAGCACAAACTGATCATGTCTTCAACAATGGTCCTGTCAATGTCGATATATGGTTTAGAATTTTAAAACCAGTGTCTTCTCCAATCCCTTCGTTTCAAGGATGACTTTAGGTCAGCTTTCTTCGCTTTTGGTTAGATACATTTAGTTAATAAGTTTGTAAGTCCCCTCTAACTGTTATTATTTTTTATAAATAGAAAATGAAGTGTTGTGATGTCCCCTGGTGGGCTCTTCAAAAAAAGGCAGCTGGATTGTAGCCCACCTTCAGAAGTCTCAACGACATAGTTTTCGGTCCATCTGTAGAAAACGAGATTACAGGTAGAGGCTGACAAACAACCGCCTCTATAAAGCCATTCTAAAGGTGTCAAAAAATATGTCATGTAGTAAATGATATGTGTTTGTGACAAAAACATATATAGTTATACGAATTACATGTACAGCAATTGATTGAATACTACTATACCAGTTTACGGGTATAGTTATATCGAAGACATAGAGAAACAGCATGCATGCATATCTCATCATTCGTGGTCCCTTAACTGAAGGCGCGACAGCCGAGATCCTTAACAGCCGGGATCACTTTTAGGAATGCCATAGCCTTACTTCATCGGTTTGCTCGTTCCCTTTTATCTTCGTTGCCGTAATACGCCGCTACTCCCACTAGCGCCGCACTTCTTAGCAACCAACGTTTCCAGAATGGAACAACGTCGGTGTTCCTGATCTGCTCACCGCCCTGCGTGAATCGATCAATGCAAAGCCGCAAACGTGGCACGATAAGCAAACGCGATATATGTCGCCAACTATTTCCGATCAAGTTATATACATATGTAATGGCGAGGAGATCATCGAGCAACAAGGAAACGATCGAAAAATCTTTACATACATACATACATACCTTAAAGTAAGAAAATTTGTAGTTAGGGAAAAGTTAAATTCGAGACCATGATGAACGTATATATGTAATGGAACTAGCTAATGATGACTTATATAAATACAGCAAACAAAAAGTATGTGTACATGTATATCCAAATGGTGGAGTACTTTACCATGCTGTTGGCTTGCTCTGACTTGATCGTAATATACTTACAGCTCCTCAAAGGATGGTGGAACTTACTTGCGTGCACTGATATACAGTCATGATATATCTTTTGAGTTATGGGTGCCCGCACACATGTATTTATATACACATACATACAGATACAGATATAGATGGTCATATCCGGTCGAAACCGAGGAGCCAGCTTAGCTGTAGGGAGGCCGCTGTTTATGCATGCGTGAGACTTGGGAAAGTTACCTTGGAAGATGCCCCCTACAAAAGCATAGTGGACATGGGAACACACATAAAGTAAAGCATTTTTGGGCGGCTGCCTTTAGCTAAGCTTAGCATATATCTCGGGTGGATACGATTCCTGGCTTGTATGTATTTTCCACATCAAAAAGGAATCATATCCTTGTTTTTGCGGGAAGACCAAACGGCATCATCTTATCCTGGTTAGGCTGATCACTGATGGATAGATCCTCGGACTAGGCTTTGCTAATAAAGGTGAAGAGCCAATCCCAACCCCATATACGGTGTTTGATACAGTTTTGGGTGAAGCTGAAAATACTAGCCTCTCTTAACTATCTTCCCTGAAAGTTGTATTACCAAAGATTTATGAAAAATAGATTCAACTTTACCGGTAAGCTGTTTTAGAGCCAAAGAACAAAAGCAGATTCACTAGTGGTTTTCGAGCTGTACCAAATAGGCCATACTATCAAAACGAATCATAGTCATCCCCCCCCCAACACAATCACCACACACACCCAAAAAATGAACCAAACGACATGCCCCAACCTACCTACCATGCAATGGTATTGCTGCACCTGTGCAGTGATGAGATCTGCATCCAAGAATCGGGAGTGCTGGGCACTCACCAAGCTGTGGTGCCAGATGCAGAGGGGAGGAGGATGCATATGTGACAAGTGTATCAAGAAGCTTGGCTGGCCCGCCCCACCCACCCCTCTGTTCGAATGCTCCAAGGGAAGCCACCGCAACTACAACCCTCTATTGATGCCAGAGATCCAATACTGCAATATGCAGGTAGGCATCAGCGAACAAAGCCTTCAAGAACCCCAGAGACTCAGGCAAGAAGATTGATCCGGCTCAACACCTTCATCTCTATGATCGCCACACTACAATGCCACCTCCTTTTCTCTATGCACCCATCGCCGGAACTAACTTCCCAAGTGCCACATCCACCGCTATTTTTTTTGGGAAACCTTTTGAACCCTATTTTTAGCTTTTGCAACTCTTCTAAGTGAGTGTAAATATAGAGAAATTTCACAAGTGTTTCCAAGGAAGATAGATAGATGGGACATGTTTTATAGCTATTTCACTCAAAATGCTTTTACAACTTTTTCCACAACACATAGGTCACTATAGCTTTTCTTCGCAAACAACTGACATATCACAAATTGAAACCAAATAGTAGTGCTTGCCTTCTTTTGCTTGCTTGAGTAATACCCTGCGAATTAATTAGGTTAAGCGCTTATTAGGATAGCTTTTATTGTTCTAAACACTTTGCTCTAGTGTTTTATTTTGTAGATGAATTTGTAATTGATTAGGCCGTGGCCGAGATCCGCAGGTCGCCGCCATCCGTAGCCTTCCGCCTAGCTCCGCCGCCGTAGGGTCAGGGGCCAAGATCCGAAGTTTTATGTTTATTGTTCGACGGTGGTTTGATGTTCACAATGATGATCAGTAAGGCTGGACATTAATAAAGTATAAGAGCTTCAAGCTCAACGCCGAAAGACTCCAAACCAAAAAAAAAAAAAAAGGTTTGGTTTTGGAGTGTTTCAGCGCTGAACTTGGTCTTGTACTGTTGTGTCCCGCTGTGCTCTTCGATCATCATTGAGAACATCAAGCCACCCAGTCGAACAATACAAACACTGCTCAGCTAGTCAGCCCCTAAAACCGTAAGCTAGTATGATTCACGATGAAGAATGCACACAAGATAATTGACGTTTGATAAAGTTCAGCATGACCACGTCATAAAATAATAGTTGAAAGCATCGAACAAGCAAATCAAGCTTAAGCACATGTCCCGAAAGCATGAATGAAGGAACAAACGGTATGAAATCAATCGGCACAATAAAGTTCGAGAAAGAAATGCGAAACAAACACGAAGCTTCAAAATAAAGGGTTAATCCAAAGAATATCGCGAATAGCTCAGACTTGAGTTGATTACGGAAGAAATCTCCTTGGGTTGCGTGGTCGACGCAACCTTCCGCCTGATGGATGCATGAGCAGCACTCTCTATTGGTTCTTCTTCTTATTTATTGCTTCTTCTTTCTTCCTCCTCCTGTTCTTTTCTTCTTTCGTCCCGTGGAGGCTCAGCTATGATGATCTTGTCACCGAAATGTCTCCAGACCCATGGCTGACTCAAAAGCAGCCCACACTAGGACAGAACTCCCACCATGTCCTGTGCTCCTCGGCGTGCGAGTGTACCCGAGAGCAGCGGGCGCTGGAGAAGCAGAGCATCTCAACCCACACACCATCTATGACTTGCCACCGCTTCGTCTACCCTCGAGGTACTGAGCGCCTGGCAGTGCTCCTTGGCTTTGGGCCAGCAGATGGATGAACCTCTGTCACCTTGGCATCCCAGGAGACAATAGCATCATCCACATCTTGGTAGATCCGTTGAGCAATACCTCATGCGCCTTATTGGCATCGCCAGACCCATGGCCATTGGTGACACCTTTTGTTCTCCTCCTTTGGCTTCAAGATAGATCTGCAATGTGAGTCGCTGGCTATGTTGAAGAGACCCGACATCGCACGGGCACGGCATCATCGGGGCGGATGAAGAGCGGTATGCCATGTACTTTTGGATATCTTCCTTGAGAGATGGTAGCTGTCTGCTGCGAATCTTGTTGTTGCACTTCATCTCCTGGCTGCTTCTTGCTGCCGCTGAACTGGGAGTTTATCCTGTAGTAGCATAGATCGGTGGCCCACATGCCACATGAGGACACTTTCAGCCAGAAAGGCAACATTAAAGCTTGAGGCTGAGAACATCATGCGGTCAGGTAGTGCCCATCTTGTGTTTTGTACTTGCTGATGAGTGTCCACTGGTCCTCGAGATTGTTGAATCCCACGTAAGAGATAGGGCCATAGATGTAGCGCTGCTCCACCATCCTTGGCGATTTAACTTGCGCTGCGGTCGATGATATCTCTACGGCTGCGAGCTCGGCTTGACATGCCAATGCTTAATGGCGGCCTCCGCGTAAGTAGGGCCGTATGATTCTCCCGATGAGTGGTCTCCTAGCGAGCACTGGTAATGAGATGAGGCTGCCGCAGGAAACTGAAGGACCGAAGCCTTGGCGCACGGAGGGTGAATGGGAGCCTCAATTAAATTCT